>OU342528.1:16235071-16835071 GCA_910589475.2 Bembecia ichneumoniformis | reverse complement strand
AAAAGCCTCGCTGTTGTGTAAAAGCACTTTTATCATATTTCACTTTTAATACCTGATATTGTTTATCTGATTGCGTATAAAATTTAATGTTGTCAGCTTTTTTTTAATTTTTTTTAACGTGTCCTTTTATGAGAGCGAAGCTAAAAATTTGCTAAAAAAAACAAATAAACTTCAACAAAAGTGACGAAAAATATTTCCACGTGCGCTCAAAGTTGTAAAAAGTCTTCGTTCTACATCCAATCTCGATATTACTTCGCTGTAAAAAAAGTTCAATTTAGTTTTGTTCGGAATTTGTTTTAAATTTTTATTAATTATTATTTAGATTTATTAACATTTTATCAAAACGTTTCATCGACATAACTGGCGATTCTGGAGCTGACTAATACCTCGGTCAGCAAATTAGCCTTGCAATACAACGAGATAATGCAGCCAGCATGCTTGGGACCCTGCCTAAGGGACGGAAGCTTAATTTTATTCACTATTTGTAAATAATTAAAATTATTAATTATATTTTTTTATACGTATTCATAGTTATTCATATTGTACAAATTGAAATTTTAATTATCGTTGCTCTTGTAAATAAAGTCCAAGTATTTTGAATAAGAATTTCACATATGTACTTCCTTCTTCCGTATTATACCTAAATACCTATTCGTTGAAGAAAAGGAAAAGAAGCTGAAAAAAGGAAAAACGAATATTTTCCGTTGAGTTTCACACAGAATACCGCTCTAGAGCGCCCCGGTAAAGCAGCGCAGTATGGCCCAAACGCGTGCCATATTAAAGGCAACAACTGTCGTGCCTGTTCACAGGACCACGGCCTTCCGAGGAAGTTTCAGGTTTGCGGCGTTCAAGTGCTGGAATGATCTTCCTTCTATCCAAGGAGCGCCTAGCAGGTACACCTTTAGACGTAAGCTTAGGGGTTATTTGTTGACGCTCCCTAATTCATAATCCTATATCCAGCATTTATCACCGCATTAATGCCATTTACTGCAATTACTAAATTTATTATTGATTCTTATAGAATTTCACTTTTTCCCCGCCCTTTCTCTGTTCAATGGATAATTGAAGCAGTGCATTGTGTATGGATAAGTATTTCATTATAAATTGTTATTTAATTTTTTTACCCATGTAGTTAATTATTATAGAGTGAGTTTTTATGGTGTTCAATGAGTCACATACGGTGCTGGCTGAAAATCAGCGCTGTAGGTGTTTGTCTGGCACCTCAGCACAATGCTGAGCCAGTATCCGATTCGCTGCCGCGAGGTCACACACACAATCATGCTTTTTTAGTAATTTCTGTCTTGTTGATTTATATAATGTCAGTGTCTTTTGCAGGGAATAAAAGCATTTCTTTCTTTCTTGCAGTAACCGGAAAGCGGCGCGGTATTCCCCACAAATTGGCCCGCCACCTGTGCCGCTTCCGCTCCGGTCCCGAAACGCGTCAGCCTGTTTGTCGTACATCACAAAAATAGCCGATCCCGAAACGCTCCCAGTACCGCTTCAGTGTGTGTTGCGCTTAAGAGTGCCTAACAATTTTAACGCAACTTAAAATATTAACGATCTGCAGATTGCGTAGCGCTCACGCACTCCTACAAAGATCACAAAGTTTCATACAAAGCCGTCTTTGCATGAGTGACCGTTAAGCAATAATTGTAGGAGAAAGAATCATTTAATTATTTCTTTCTTTATAATGTAAAGAAACTAACTTTGCACATAGACGCAAAGTTGCCTGTCTCTGTGTATTCTATAAGATGTACTTCGGAGAGTGTGCTCGAAAGCTACATGAGATCATACCGCCTTCCCCTTTCTTCTATTGGACATGCAGACGTACGGCTGGTTACCATCTTCACCTTGTCGAAATCCCTCTAATTCGGACCAAGCGCTTTAAAACATCTTTTGTGATGCGCACTGCTAAGGATTGGAACTCCCTGCCGGCATCTGTATTTCCGAGCTCATATAACCCAAATCTTTTCAAGGTTCGAGTTCTGGGTGAGCTCGCTCCATCGTCGGCCTCATCCTTCCTACATGGATAGATGCTGGTCATGAGCAAACCCATTTTTAATAAAAAAATATTATATGCATTATATGCATATTTTATATATATGTATATATATGACATAAATAAATCACGTATCTGTTATCGTAGGGAGAGAAAATTAAGAAATAATACAATGACTTTTTGTTAATCACATAATCACAGTATATAAATGAACAATATGTTGAAATAAAGATTGTTATAGCTTCTATTGCTAGATTTAAATTTTACAAATATTTCTTTTTCCTTTTCGTTACACCATATATTTGACTTTACGGTTTCGTTCATTTTGGTATACTTTTTTCATAACCGACGATAGATTTTTTATTTGCTTTTTCATAATCGGTTCTTAATTTTAAAAAAAATTATCCTTTTTGTAGGTGACTTTTATAATAAACTATGAAAATGAATAAAGAAAAAAATTATAATTATATAAATTATAATTTATATTGTGAATAATGTATCTTTATATACATTATAGTGTCAATAATGACGCAGTAAATAGTACATTAAGGCTTTGTTTTATCTTAAATAATAATAGAATTCTCCAACTGTAGGGTTTTATTAAAACTGAAAATTCTCCTGTATAAAAACATACCTATTCCATCTTTTTTAAATAAAAATTACACTTTTAATACAAATGTCATTTGTGATAAAAGTAAACATTTGCAAAACTTTGAATAAAACAAAAAACTTAAGAAAAGTGTTTCTAATTACGAATTGAATATTCATGATTAATAACTAGCTTCGATATTTACACGAAATAATTACCTTAAATATAACTAAAAACATGTTTACTCCAAATAAAAGGTGTTTTGCCTTTACCCGCGGGTAGCTGGAGTTGCTATTGGCTACCAATCCCCATAGTAACTGTATTGATAGAAAGGTGTGGGTAAGGGAGTTTATTTACACGTGGACCGGAGAACCGTGTTACTTTACTGCTCAAACGAAGATACCGTACAAATACATATTAATATGTTACATTTGATTATTTCTCAAGATAAAGTGTGGCGAACAAGAAAGATCTTTTGTAGGTCTAACAAGAGAACAAGTATAAGAAAACAATAACTTTAAATAGGGTTTTATGCTAAGAGAAAAATCATTTTATTTTAAACTAGCTGAGCCCGCAACTTCGTACACGTTGTATTCGGTATAGCGCGTAACTTTTTTGTTTGTAAACCGATTGGAATGAAACAAACACTAAATGTTACGGAAAGCTTGCTACAATACATCAGCGAAAACTGCATTCAAATAGGTTAAGCTGTTTCCGAGATTAGCGTGCATAAACGCACAGACAAACAGACAAAAATTCTAAAAACTATTTTTTTGACCTCGGTAACATAGTACAACGTGTACAAATTGTTCTTTTTGTTTTTTTTTTTTAAAAATATTTAACGTACAGACACGGCTCGTTTACGATTTTATTATTATTTTATTTTAAATTTCAATAACCAGTTTTTACTGTGAGAAAAAAATTCAACAAAGGTTCTGGTAGTCTACGGCGAAAGCCTAATGGATCGGCACACTTCGTAATTAAATTTTATTATGAATCGTCACGTAATTCTACCTGACATTTATATTTATATTAATTCGAATTGAAAATGTGTACTCCTTTTTTGAAAGTACAACTTAAAGGGGATTATGGTGGTTTGCTTTAAATGGTCTGTGTAAAAGGGTAAAACGATACGGGCCTTCTTTGAGAGATATTAAATTAACTTTTTAAATAATTAAATTAATATTATTAGATAGTAAGATAATTAAATTGGATAATTATTAAATACTAGCGACCCGCCCCCGGCTTCGCCTGGCGTGAAATTTTTATATATATGAACATTCCCCATTTATCTTCCATTAGTGAAAACCGAATTAAAATCGGTCTACCCGTTCACGCGTGATGCCGTGACCAAGGGAAATGGGGATTCATTTTTCTATATAGAGAAGATTAGATATAAGATAATTAGATTAAGTTACTATTCGCGAGGTGACCATGTATAAGGATTCACGTGATTTCACTAAGTAAATTACTTATTAACGAGGATTCTCGAGGTTCAAAGATCTTCATGATGTAAGAGCGCTTCGAAAATTAAAAATAGCTTCAATGTGGTCTTGCAAATTCTTCACCTTTGTCCACCGACGTAGTTGACCTAGGTATTCAAAGATCACCCCCTTGGTGTGCCAGGACCTTGTCGTGGTGGGGGGGCTTAACCCTCGACAATCTTGACGGTTGCAGGGGTCGGTGAGGTCACCGACCTTCGCTTGGCTGATCGGATTGTCGCTGGAGAACTAAGAAAGCACATCCGTGAATGCTCCGAGCAGGCTGCGAACATCGGAGCTCGTGACGGAGCAAACGTTGGGAGGCTTCAGCTGTCAGTTGGAGCTTCGCAGGCACCGCTCACTGGACCGAAGATCCGTACTCGGCTCATGCGGATGTTGGCCGGTGAGAGACAGCACCCCCGGCCCTTGTGCGTCGGACCGAGGTATGGGTCTCGGTTTTGCGCGTAGGTTATGCCGCAGGGGTATTTCAGAGACGAAGCCCCTCGCTGACTAACCGCTGCGAGAGGTAAGTATGGGCGGATGTCCGCCGCAAACACCGGACAATGACGGGAGACGTGCTGTGTGTTTCTGGTACATCTTTCCACGGCGTGAGGAAAAGTCCAGGCCTAATCGAAGTGGAGCCCCCAGATGTGCGGGCCTTTTCTGGCGAGGGAGGCAGTTGTATGTTTCCACGATCCCTTACCTGCCGCCCATAGACGGTGAGTTTTTAGTGGGTTGAAGTCCCACATACCCCACAGATCTCCCCATGGTCGGTGGGGACCTGGCTCGCAGATTTTCCCACGCAAAAAAAGGATATTCAAACATACTTCTGAACTGGTGATAGTTGCCAAACCGAACTGGTGTTAGTTCTAATTGAATGTACTAATACGAATATCGGGAGAAACAATAAAGAAAATTCAAAACCTTTTAGAAATCATAATTCTTTGTTCGGGATACGCTTTTCAAACGAATGGGCAGGAAAATAATATTATATAATTTCCCATTTGGTGACAATAAAATAAAATGCTATATAAAATGTAGGATCATCTACACGTGCGTAAATACCAAGGACCTGTTTCTATGGACAACCAGACATGTTCGATTTTGTTGAGAATCGGTAAACAATCTTCGATATTTATGAAAAGGTAGGACAGACACGTGTCTGAGAACTGTCAAGGACGTGTTTCCATGTACATGTTGTTTATAAATAATCTTCGATCAGATCATGTTCCTATAAACCATCAGACATCAGATATGTTCGTATAAATAATCTTCGATATTTATAAGCGCAAATGTACCAAAGGAAAATGTGAAGGATGTACTCATTTATTGTGTGAAAGCAGAAAGCGCAACTTTAGGTATATTTTGTTCATATATTATGTAGATCACAACCGTACTTTTTTTGACAATGATATTAATTACAAAGTACTTGTGTTATAATATTATACTGTTTGAAGAATCCACTATACAGGATGATCAATCCAAATGGGTCCGTGAGAACAAATCTTAAACCAAAAGAAATATTAAAATTTGTTCTTGGCACTAGGGCTTCAATTTTTGAATTAAGAAAAACTGCATTCAAAGTTTTTTTTAAATATCGTCATGGGTAACCAGGAATCGAACCCATTAAAATCTATTTAAAAAAACCGCAATTATTTTTATTGACATAGTTGATAGTGTGGGTTCTATAAATAAACAGAAATGTCTATAAATTAAATAATTTGTAAAACATTAATATAATATCAGTTTAATATAATGAATTGCGATTTTTCACAGAGAATTGACCGGGTTTGATACCTGGATGCGTATGAGGGTAATTTGATTAGGTTTGAATGCAGTTTTTCTTAATGAAAACAAAGCCTTAGTTAATTAATTATCTGGATTAATTGGATTTGGATTAATTTGGATTAATCACACTGTATATTAAAATTTCATAGAACAAGAATTGAATTAAAAGCGATTGTTACAACATCTTGCATGTCTCGTGACCCATCAAGGTGTAAATCATTGGTCTGCAGCGTGGAATTCTTTACAAAGCGCAAAAATTTCATTATTTACAGAGAGAGCTATGAAGAAAAATAATAAATTTCAAACAATGTTTACGTTAGATAATGTCTCCAAGCCGATTTTTTTATCCTTCGCTAATTTTCCTTTACGCTAGCTGCGCACTATATCTTATCCCTTGGTGTACTTGTGTTAACAGACGATGGTAGAAACCTGCCATCAGCTGCCCGCAACTCTTGTGAAACAAAAATACTTACATAGATATACACATATAACATGAACCTTAAAGTAAAATAAATATGGAGTATTGCTGTCACCTTTGGGATGGCTCAGCAAAATACCAACTTGCCGCACTCGACTCGGTGGATCGCAGAGCTAGGAGGCTCATAGGCGGCGGTACGCTAATAAAGCTCCAGAGGCTGGTACATAGACGCAAAATTGACTGTCTGTGTATATTCTATAAGATGTACTTCGGAGAGTGTGGGGGCTGCATGAGATCACACCGCATTCCCCTTTCGTACGGCTGGTTACCATCTTCACCTTGTCGAAATCCCTCTAATTCGGACCAAGCGCTTTAAAACATCTTTTATAATGCGCACTTCTAAGGATTGGAACTGTATTTCCGAGCTCATACTACCTAAATCTTTTCATGGTTCGAGTGAATAGGCATCTTCTGAGTGAGCTCGCTCCATCGTCGGCCTCATCTTTCCTACACGGATAGATGCTGGCCAGGAGCAAACCCATCTTTAATAGGAAAAATAAAATAAAATAAATAAACACTCATTTTATCCCTCGCTATACAGGTTTAAAATAAGGAAACAAATGAAAGCTGTGTGTTATACGACCGAAACGTATAATATTAATTTAATGCTAGCTCCAAAATATCCAACCAAGCGACATTTATGGAGTATTTAAACCATAAATACAAATATTAGATATCCATATCAACCAGCTGTCTACTTACAGTGATAGTTGTGAGAATGCCCGTCAAA
The DNA here is from genome assembly GCA_910589475.2 of Bembecia ichneumoniformis. Classification (NCBI taxonomy): domain Eukaryota; kingdom Metazoa; phylum Arthropoda; class Insecta; order Lepidoptera; family Sesiidae; genus Bembecia; species Bembecia ichneumoniformis. The sequence goes on along the minus strand of OU342528.1, from coordinate 16,828,006 downwards.
CTGTCCAACTTGTAACAAAAGAGTGACCGCTCTCTCTACTACCTTATTACAATGTAGTAAGAGCTATATATAGATAGTAAACTGCATACTAAAGTTTGTAAAGCGAAGTCGACTCGATATTATTAACGTGTCGGTCTGACGTGCGCTTTATTGAACTTGCTCAGTTCCCGCTGATGTACAGTGAGTATTCCGTACAATGTTTGTTTAAGAACCAGTGATATATTATTACCCTAGATATGACACCTTCACAGCAATTGAAATTTAAAAATCTTGTTTTCTATAAGCCACAGACATTTTTAATTTAGTGTTTTTTTAATCTTAAGATCGGCGGACAGGCTAACGGTCCACTTGATGGTAGGCTACCTTCGCATATAACACAAAAAACGCCACAGCTGCTGCAAGTGCGCTGCCGACTACAGTAGGATTAAGGATAAGGGATTGAATAGGAAACACAACAGCACACGTGCTGTTATTTTACGGTGGTATTCTGTAAGGGAGTGGTTACTGCCGCAAAACGGTCTGCTCAAATGCGTCTGCTCAGTGTGCCCTGCCACTACTTTCCAGACCAGAGCCAAATTTGAAAAGTTTTGTTGACCCTGCCGAGGATCGAACCCGGGAACCCTAGAACCGAGCGTTAAGGCAAGCACCCTAACCAGCTAACCAGCTAAATTATTCTTATTATTTATAAGAATAATTTAAATCATGTTTCATTGCATAGACTACTTTATTGTTTATAGCTGACCTGACAGTTTTTCTGTCAATTTCGTTTTTCCCGTTAGATTTTCCAAAAAACTTTGTCCTGGCAATTATGAACACAACAAAAAAAAATCAGCAAAATCGTTCGTGCCTTTCTCAGGTGATATACTCAGTCATACATGTGGCAATCCATTTTTATTTATATCCACACGTTACCTTGACAATATTGTCAATGATTTTTTAAGCAGATTATTTATTTATACCTACTATCTTGTTCGAAATGCTGTTTCTATATCAAACTGTTTCTTCTTCTTCTTCTCTTTACAAAAATGGCAATTCGGCTCATCCTGAAAATGGCCATTGTCTGCCAGTGTCATGTCAATGTCGGGTTCAACTATTGAGTGCTCCGCCACGAGCTCCGTTTAACGGAGGCCGCTCGGAGCCCACCTCGGTGTGTGCCTTCTTTGTCCCTGTGTAATGTTTGGTACATACAGTAAAATAATAAACCCTAACCACAATTATCCCCCTATGGCAACTCACCCGTTTCCACTTGTCTGCTTCTTGTCCGCTTTTATGGCTTTTCGTTGGTGGAAGTCACAATACCAAAACTTATCACCGAATCGTCCTTTTAGCTTTTGAAACACCTTTTATCGACACCAATTGTTTTTGTATATTTTCCAAATTTTAAATTTAACAACCGACGACGTCCGAGTCCGACACTGACAGCGAGTTGCCACATCCCACAGGCTAATATATATAAGAAAGATGTACAGAGTAAATTGTGTAGTCTGTAGGTGTGCAACTAACAATGACAGTATATTATTTTATTATATATTAAACAGTCCCCAAAGCCAATCCGATCGGTCGAGCAAAGGCCGGTGAGAGAAAAGCACCGACCCCTGCAACCGCCCGGATTGCCTAGGGTAAGCCCCCCCACCACGACAAGGTCCTGGCACACCTAGGGGGGGATCAAACTTTTTAAAAGGCACCCCAACTATGATGTACGTGTTTGGGTTCTTACTATGCTAAGCCGCTGACGTACCTATCATAGTATGAGTGGATCTGTGCTAGTATTTCGAGCATTAAAAGAGCATTAACCAACACTGGAACAACCATAATTATTCTTGTTAAAGTACTTTAACGAGTTTGTTATTGATTGTGGATTCGTGGTAGTTCTGAATGTTGATTATAAATTCGTGTGCCTATCTTAAATGATGAGTGATTATTGTGGTAGTTTATTGTTAGAATACATAAATGGTATTTATGTATTTATTAGGAATATACAAGTAAGTAATTGTGTACTTAATTGTTTATTTATATAGAGTTTTTTTTATTATTATTTCTATTTGTGGTACCAGTAAATCTTCGTATAAAGATTTTTTTTTTATTATTTTAAAATCGCCAGACAGGCTGACGGTCCACTTGGTGATAGGTGGCTACCGCCGCCTATAACACAAGCAACGCCAAAGCTGCTGCAAGTGCGCTACCGACTACAGTAGGATTAAGGATAAGGGATTGGGAGGGGATAGGAAAATGGGCTCTTACAACACTTACACACTCACCGAAACACAACAGCACACGTGCTGTTATTTCACGGTGGTCTTCTGTAAGGGGGTGGTTACTGCCGCCAGACGGGCTGCCCAAATGACTACGAAACGCAGTGTGCCCTGCCACTACATAACTTCTCGTACATACTTGTTCTCTAAGGGTTACTAGAATTTTGTTAAGTGACCCCTGTACGTTTCTTGGGTAACTGATAAAAGCCATTAGTTGGAACGAGTCTTTATTTTATTTCATCTATCAAAGATTGGATCAATCCAAACTCAACAAATTTCTAACTTCTTTCCAAAAGAACTTAGAAGACTAGAACTCCCATCTTCCACTAACAGAAAAATTTGCTATTAGACCTTTTAAAATAATATTTTAATGTAATGATTACAATTCAGGAACAAGAAGTAGCATTTACTCACACGAAATGAAAAGAAATATTGGTAAACACAAAAACATGAAGCTGTGACAAAATTTGTCTGTCCTCTGAATACTACTACCGAGAATATGTCAAAAATATATATGTCACAATTTGATAGCCATCTGGCCCACTTGAGAGTACACTCGATGGCCTCTCAACAGCAAAGAAGATGACAAGTATTCTGCCGACACTAATAGGTTACGGGTCAATATCAAAAAAATAATAAATGTATTCTAGCATTTTTTAGAAATGGACTAGAGGTACTGGAGTTGAAAGTGCGCTGTCGATCTTAATAATGTAAAGAATAAGGGATATGGAGAGGATAGAGGAGCTGCTCAATTTATGGCTATGGGTCACAGTATCCCTGTCATACAAATGCGGAGAGGTATACTTTTTGAAATCATTATTTCTTAAAGACACGTACTTCGTATCTTTAGATAAACAGAATGAATTTTTTCGTTAGTTGATATAACGTTACAGTAATAATTGTAAGGGATATTTTATTTGTTTACATATTTACAAAGTAAACATTTCGCTGGACTTATTTTCATTATAAAATGCGAATTTTGTTATTACAAAAGCTTATTACGCAGATTAAATTTGAAAACTTTTAACTGGTTAAATTAATTATCCTCTTCGTGAACTTGAAAAGACCGACACGAGAATTTTAAACAGCTTTTGAATAATAGATAATGTTTACTCCAAACAAATATTCATTATTCATTAGCTATAATCTCGACTATTCATTTTACCCCCTTTTATACTTAGGTCATTACATTAGATAGGTTAGATATTCAATTTCGAAAACAACGAAGTACATTTTTTGTTGAAGCAAGTTCTCGTTTTTCTGAAACTACTAAAATAAAAACAAGACTCAACATAAACACTTCACTCTGGTATTTTAAATTGTGTTTCAGTTGACATAAATTTACATAAACTTACATATTTTGTTTATTCACTGTTATTTCATCAGCAGATTAGAAAAAAGTATGGGAGGTAGCTTTCTTTTTTTTTCAGTGTTGTAATTAAAATATAAAAAAGTTAATTTTAAAACATTTTATGTGCAAGTTGATACATTTTCAGTAGGTAAATAAAGTTTATAGTAAAATTTTGATACGAATAATTTGTTGCAGGAAACTGGTTTTCGAACGTACTCTAGAGACGTCGCTAAATATCGCTCAATTTGGGTTGGTCAAATTGGTTTTAAGCGCTGCTAGGGTTATTTAGGACAGCCAAAAGTAAAAAATACGGTTTGTTACAAGACTTGAAATAGAAATGATAAATTAATTTGATAGATCTTTATGCGTTCTATCTAAATTAAAAAAAAATAATGGGTTATTTATAAAAAAGTTACTTTAAAAAAAATTATAAAAAAACTTGGGTTACTTATAAAAAAAAAAGAAATAAAGAGATACTTTCAGAAATTTTTTGTGTGAAATTTTTTGCGTTCAAGCATACGTCAAATTATCATAGTATCCATAGACATTCATAGTGAGGAAAATTGCGTTAGAAGATATTTATTTTCGAAAATAAATGTATTAATTTATCTATTTACTCAGACAAACAGAATTTCACAACACAAATTAAGATCAAGCTAACGAAACATAGATTGAATAATAAACCGATAAAGGCAACATAATTAAAAATGAATCCCTATTTCCCTTGGTCATGACATCACGCGTGAACGGATACACCGATTTTAATTCGGTTGTCACTAATGGAAAGAGGGATAAACGGGGAATGTTCACATATATAAAAATTGCACGCCGGGCGAAGCCGGGGGCGGGTCGCTAGTGTACATTTGACAGTGGCTACCACAATAACAATTTTAAATAAGCGAGTAATTATTTTTTCTATTCTTATTAAGTCTACACTAAAGATTTAAAAGCTTGTTATGAAATCGATACGTAGATCAACGGTATTTTTAAGTAACTAAGCGCATGGCAACAACTAGGATTTATCTGCAGACATTTCCCTAGCTGCAAAGCCTGTTGCAAAGCGAGGGTGAGTTTCATCCAGCCATCTTAAACTCAGTTTCCTTCTGAAACGATTCAAAAAAAGCAATTAAAACTACTACTTCTTAAAATGATACATTTTCAATATTATTTAAGTTAATTTTTATGACACTTTCAGTAGTTCAATTACTTGAGTAGTAAAACAAACAAACCGAAATATAAAAAAAGTTTTGGTTATCTTTGGCATCTATCTAAACAAGATGTGAGCAAATGTATACTTACTCGAATATTGTAATTATTAAAAATAAGTTATCAATATCAGTGTGACTAAGTTAAAATAGTATTGGGCAGGACATATAATATAAGGGACCCGATGATCGCTACGGCCTGATAGTCGTCGAGTGGAGACGAACGGGCGACAAACGAACCGTAGGACCATCCACCGAAAAGTTGATCTGACGACCTAATAAAAAGCCCCAGGTCGAAGATTCAGGCTGCTTCCAAATAGTGCTATTAGAATATTTTTTATTTTTTTATTTTTTAAGTTATGTCGACAGACAGGCTGACGGTCCACTTGATGGTAGGTGGCTACCGTCGCCTATAACACAAGCAACGCTACAGGTGCTGCAAGTGCGCTGCCGATTACAGTAGGATTAAGGATAAGGGATTAGGAGGGGATAAGGAAATGGGCTCTGGCATCCCTTACTCACTCACCGAAACACAACAGCACGTATATGCTGTTATTTCACGGTGGTCTTCTGTAAGGGGGTGGTCACTGCCGCCAGGCGGGCTGCCCAAATGACTGCGGAACGCAGTGAGCCCTACCACTACTTTTCAAATCCAGACCAGTCAATTTTGAAAATTACATTAAAATTTCCAAACTTGACCCCGCCGGAAATCGAACCCGGGGCCCCTGAGACGTTAGGCAAGCATCCTTTCCACTCATCCAACGATCAATATACTGGAGAAATTGATAGCCTACGTTTAGCAGTTGACGTCTTCCACTGAAAGCAGTACAATGAGGGTCTAGTTTATGCAGTTTTCCGTTAAGCTCCATTTGTGGATACATGTGAAAGTATAAAAAATTATTATCTGGCCGCATTTCAAGCACTTATCATATAGTTTTCGATAAGTATTGATGATTGACGGCACGCCAACAAATTTACAATGATTTAAAATTTTGTTTTAATCGTTCAACTCAATGTTTTTAAAACTTTAATAACAATAATGTTTATCAACCTAGGTAAGAATATCTATTTTACTTAAAGAACGAAGGAAAAGCATTTTCTTGGCATTCTAAATTTAATTTTTTTGAAACACTTCCAACACGTTGCATGTTGCACGAATCGCCCCAGCCATTAACGGCTGCCCCCACTCGTGCGACACTGCCATCTGCAAAATAAAGATTGCTATATTTATTCAAAAATTCTTTTCCACAAAGTTTAAGTCAACTGTCATTTGCGACTAATGGCTTAATTGGAAAGTTACGTTGACTCAGTCAATTTTAGTTGGAACGCGAACACTTTCTCGCGTGCGGTTGAGTTTCACGCCCAGAAATTGCCTACGATTTTTTAAAGCATGACTAATTACGCCCATTTACAACAAAACTGGCACTACGCTTCGAACGAATATACACGCAACATTCTTTTTTTAAACATTTATATCAACTTTCATTCCTAAATCTTTTGATTTTATATGTGAATATATGATTATCCATAAGAATCGTGGGAGAAATTATTCATTTATTTATTTATTAAAAACTTTATATACATTCCGGTACAAAAGACGGGCTTAATGCTAAGAGCATTCTCTACCAGTCAACCTTTGCCATAAACACAAAACACAACAGATTAACAGAATGGATAACAAGTGCGCAAAGTGACTAAGCACGATCACAAATGAACGAAATACAAAATTTTAAAAAATAATATACTAAAAAAAATTAACAAAATATAGGAATATAAAAATAAACTATATACACATACATATACTATATATACCTATACATACATACATACATACATATAAATATAGATGAAAAATGGTTATCTCCGAAACTACTGAACCTAAAATTTTGAAAACAGAAATTAGTTTTCTACTTATAGATTATAGGAAAACCTATAAGAAGTCCATGATATTAAAATAACATGGTAAATCACTAATATTGTGCGGATAGGTAACATCGTACGGAACCCTCTTCACGCGAGTTCAACTCGCTCTTGTCCCGTTTTTAAAGCGAGATCTTTATCACGTGTAACAAGCAGCATAAAATGACAATTCTCAGTAATCTTAGTGGATTCTAACCCAGCCAACTTATAACTCCTGAACCGTAATGCGCATAACATGTAAACTGTTATATACACACTGTTCAAATAGACTACACAGTAATATTGTAAATATATTTCTTTTTGAACTACCCAAACATTTATCTATTAATACATGAAAGAAAGGGGAAGTGAACCAAAATGACCGGATACGATAATTCGTCCCGGAAGCGACAAAATCAATGTTTCTTCAACCATTCAGGATAATTTTGTTACAGTTATATCAACGAGAAAAGTAATAATACATTTGGTTCTCAGAAAGGTAGAATCTTCATATCTATTCAGTATTAATATTCTCTTAATATACTGGCTGTAGCGTGCTAATCACCAGTTACTATTATTATAACGCTACAGTAATTTACACAATATAATTAAAGTTTGGTATTTATACTTTATTATTTATTTATACTTTATTATTATATTTATTTATACTTTATCTTTATTTTGGTATTTATTTATTTATTAAGACTGCTACACAAACCACCATAGTCCAGTGTTCCCGCAACGCTGAAGACCGTGGCAAGTGGAGGCGTATTGCCGGAGCTACGTTATCCAAAGGCGAGACGCATGATCGTTCAACCACGACCACTCTGTCAAGAGTGAACGGCTAAGGAGGAGGATTTATACTTAGTTTATACCGAAGATATTCAACTGCATAAGAAGGATAAGGGATTGGGAGGGTATAGGAAAATGGGCTGTGGCATCCCTTACTCACTCATCGAAACACAACAGCACACGTGCTGTTATTTCACGGTGGTCTTCTGTAAGGGGGTGGTTACTGCCGCCAGACGGGCTGCTCAAATGACTGCAAAACGCAGTGCCCTGCCACTACTTTCAGTTTAATTTCTTACTAGTTTTTTGGAAAATTCGTAAAGATTCGATTAATCGTTGCACAAAAACTTTTGTAGATCTTTAGACAATACTTGGTACTCACCTCGCCTGTGATTAATATTGATTTATTGATAATTTATCAATAGATTTAGCGAGCCCAGTCGAAGGCAACAGCTAGTTAAATAATATTAATTATTTCCGTTTAGTAGCAAAACACTCCGGGAAATGGTGGCATGTTTAATAACTTTTAATGTGGCAGTAATTTGGTTCACATTTGGAACACTTTGCCGTTTCTCTTTGAACAAAATTTTGTTTGACTGATCGTTGTTTGCTGTGATTCAACTCGTTAATATGTTTATGTTGAGGTCATCAACGAACGTTCACCTGATTCTGTTGAAGTTATTTTATAGGTTAAATTAAGGTTAGGGTAAATTAGACAGTGTTATTTCTGGAAATTTCAAAGTATTAATATTTTACCTTAAAAACGATACCAATTAATTACACTGAATTCGCTGCTTGTTATTACAGTATGTAAATCATTAATGGTTCTCGTACGGTCGAAGTTTCCCGACTACGCTATATTCAAATATGTATTTTAATTATTACCCTGTGGAAACCGTGGGTAAAAATGTAAAATACACTGCTTGCATTTAATGTAAAATAAAAATGTCATAACGCACCTTAGTCCTAATGTTTGTATTTTTGTAACTCTTTGAAACAATGACAACTTAACGGATTTTCGTTAATTTTATGGACTCACCAAAACAGTAAAGCGTACGTTTTATTCTGTAAACAGTTTTCTTTTGTCAGGTGGTTGCTGCCGCAGCACGGCTCTGTTCGGGTCTGTTTGGCTCTGTTATGGATCTGGAAAGTAGTGGCAGGTCACACTGCGTTTCGCAGTCACTTGAGCAGCCCGTCTGGCGGCAGTAACCACCCCCTTACAGAAGACCACTGTGAAATAACAGCGCGTGTGCTGTTGTGTTTCGGTGAGTGAGTAATGGATTCCAGAGCCCATTTCCTTATCCCCGCCTAATCCCTTGTCCTTAATCCTACTGCAGTCGGCAGCGCACTTGCAGCAGCTTTGGCGTTGCTTGTCTTATAGGCGACGGTAGCGACCACCTATCATCAAGTGGACCGTCAGTCTGTCTTAACTTAACTTTAAACGTCTTAACTTTAAAAAAACTATGAAGTGTACAAAAAGTTTTTTTTTTTAATATTTAAAGTACAAAAAAGGCTCGATTACGATTTTATTGATGTTCTAAAACTTTCATTAAAATGCATCAAAGGTGCAAACGTCTAAACATGCTCATTAAACGTTCAAATTTGGAAAAATTAATCCCTTACAGCAACTTTCGTCGGAATATATTTTGCTATATTAACAAAACAAAAATAAAGAGAAAAAATATACAATACTTTCCAAACAGTCGACAGAAAACCGAGTTCAACAAGCGTCACCAAAATCCAACTAAAGTTCTTAATTAATTATCGGCCTCGCCAAAACTTAGGTAATTAATAGGAACGTGGTCCCAAAGCTTAGATAACCCTTTGGAGTTCACGTATTAATTCGCTCAGGAGCAGAAACACAATGAGAACTTCGGCCGAAAAGTTCTCTTTCAGACACGAGCACCTCTTCCAAAAGTTGTTTGTAACTACTATTCAAGGATGTCACTTCCTTTGTACCAATTAGGTACCAACTATATTTCACAATGAACCGCGCGAACACAGTGTAGAGTTCTATTGAGCTGTTGTTCTTTAGACACTGGTTGTGCCAAACGTCGGTAATTAACTTTTATTATTTACTAACCTTTGACAGCAACTTCGTCCGTATAAATTATAATCAATCTGGTGCTATATTACTGTGAACTTTCATCTAAATACGTTCAAAAAATTTTGCGAGAAAGAATAACAAACATACATCCATCCTCAGATCCTCAGGCATAGCGTCGAGGAGCGGGTGGGAGTAGGTGCTCCAGGGCGCCAGAGCCTGGGGGCGCCGGCCGCCCAGAGATGCAATTTTTTTTTTGTCAATAGCCAATCGAAAATGCCTACCTAATTATCAATATTCATTATTCACTTTTTCGGAACATTTTAGTTTCGAACAGATATCTATAAATGAAACAAATAGCCGGTAATTAAATGTGCTCCAGAAAAGGTACCGGAAAACGGAACCAAAATCAATTTCAAAGCAAAGAAACTTTACTTTTAGCACCCAGGGGCAAAATTCCTCAAACGCCTCTCTCTCATATGGGCACATGAGGAATTATACACAAACCTCGAAATGAATCATCTGGAGGTTTGTGTATGACAACTATGTATATGGGTTCTTGGATTGACCTGACCTGATACACAAAAACCTATACTTTAGTATATCTTTCAGCATATTTTTCTTGATAATAATAATACTTTTATTAGCTATATGCATGCAATGTTTAGTTACAAGTTCGCAAAGTTACAATGTTACAATCGATCGTTCAAAAAATGAGAGAGGGCGCTGAAAGTGAAGCTACGCCACTGAGTACTACTAATATAATTGTGGAGTACTTAGAGTAGTTTTTTGGAAGAAATAAAGGTTATATAAGAATTTAGAGCTTTAGTTACCAAAGTGGTCCAGGTGGACCTCCAGGGGTCCGCGGGAGACTCGACAGGGGTCTACATTGGCGTGACAAAAAATGAGGATAAAAAAAAAACAATCAATTCTCGCTTATTTCATTTAGAAAACTCCCCATTTGTTGTCGAGTTTTGGGAATACGGTAGAAATATAGCTGCAGGGGGTCCACCAGAACCAGCAAAATTTTGAAAATGGTCTATGAGAAAAAAAATCTGGGAACCAGATTTAGAGAACAGTGCTCGGTGTACAGTGCCTCAGGGGTGTCAATTACGACAAAAAATCACTTACAAACGTAGTCTTTTCTTTTTAAAGTAAAGGTCGTCAGACTGGCTAATGGTACACATGATGGTAAGAGGCTACCAATAACACAAGCATCACCACAGGTGCTGCAATTACGCGGCCGACCATAGTAGGATTCCTTACTGGCATCCCTTACTCACTCACAGCACAATGCAGCTATTTCACGGTGGTATTCCGTATGAGGATAGTTACTACTGTCACACGGGCTGCCCAAATGACTGCGAAACGCAGTGTCCTATATCACTACTTTAAAACAGAGTTAAACATTAAAACTTCAGTTCCTACAAAGAAAAAGAAAAGACCACTTCCACCGTGCTTATATAGTGTATGGAATTAAATTTATTATTTCTGTTTTATTGTATGTCTCATTACATACCATCGAAATAATTTAACATTCACTTGCATACTAAATAATTTGACTTTATATAGGCTTGATATATTGTCTATATCAAAGTAATTAAAGCTCTTTAATTACCGTAAAAGGTTGAATGTATTAATTGTTATTGCTGTAGATTGAGATAAATTATACAATTTATTACCTAGTATAAACTGTCGTAAAAGAGCTATAAAAGCGACCTTAGCATAAGCTACCAAAACGAGTGAATAGTCCAAAATATAATTAAACTTTGGTTTTACTCGTAGCTCTAATAGATTTAGTTCCTAAGTAAAAGGTGTTAGATTATTTCAAAAAATTACTTCCACCTATTTTCAGCCTTAAATTAAAATTATAAATAATAGAAATAGGGATCTCTAAGCAGGATTTTTATCGGAAATTTCCTCCTCTTTAAAAATTTTTTTTTGTCACTTATATTTTTAAAGTTATTATAGCGAAAAATTGCTGAGAACCATAAAAGTCAGAAAACTGGAATACTTTGTGCATATCATGCGCAGCGAGAAGTATGATCTGCTGCAGTTGATCAGGCAGGAGAAAATACAGGGTAGACCCCAGCCGAGCAGACGACGTACTTCCTGGCTCAAGAATCTCCGCGAGTGGTATGGCCCAAGTACTGGATCGCTGTTTCGCCGCCTCTAGGGTTAGGATAGCCATGATGATAGATGACCTCCGATAGGAGTTAGCACTAAGAGAAGAAAAAGAAGCGAAACAATTAATTCCTTTTTTTTCCTTTTTTTTCCGAATCCAATGAGCTATCGCACATATATTTAGGAGCTTTAACAAGAATTAACGCCAATATACACTTGTGACATAGACTATAATGTGTAATGTAATTTAGTCCTTTTTTTGTATTTGTGTTAACTTTTATCGTTACATGGTAATAAATAAAAAGGCAATAAATTATCCTGCCGATAAACCATTTAATATCACATTCAACTTCAAATATTTTACGTTAAATGTCAAACTTTCATTGAAGCCGTAACTATTATATATAATATATACGCAGCGTTTGATCCGCTTGGTACCTAATGAAGAAGCCCATACATCATCTCGGCTCACCGGTTATAGTGCCTACTTATATGTCTACAATAACCTGATAGATAGAAGCGTTTTATACAGAGTTAATACACAAGTTCTTCTTTTCATAAATTAATTTTACTATTATGAAATTATGAAATTAAAAACTAAAAGTTAATCTGAAAATCAGATTTAAAAACCTTAAAATCTTTGACTTAGCCAAAAAAATCTTTAGTATTTAAATAGCTCGCTTTTGGTCAACATAGTTTTTCATGCGTTTAAATTTAACCAATGTCTACTTTATCCTTTCTATTTGCGATACATCAAGAAATAGTTAAGGTTTAACGCACACATCATTCGTTAAACACTTAAGTTATTCAGAAATAAAAAAGTACATATATTGTATGCTATATATTACCCATCAATGAGACCTCACAAGTTTTTTTTACTGTCATGATCAAGAATTATTCTTACGTCGAGTGGTGTTTAGGTTCATTTTACTTATTTATCAAAATGGGGGTGATGGGGGAAGGATGAGTAGCCTATGTTACTCGCTGATAATGTAGCTTCCTATTGGTGAAACAATTTTTAAAATCGGTTCAGTAGTTTTTGAGTTTATTCATTACAAACATACATTCATACAAATCTTTTCTCTTTCTAATAATATTAGTATAGATACACACACACACGCACACACACATTAGTTTTCTTTTAATGCTACTCCTTTATTCTTCAATTTTGAGTCATGCTTTGCTTCTCGCCCTTATCTGTACTTTCAGATTAATTTATCGACAATACTTCTGAAAAATTTATTAGAGCTAAAGTGTTATCTCTATGGCAATATTTTCTAGAGAAAACTGTATAGACGCTAATATGTACACATAAATGATTGATGGAAGCATACGAACTGTCACATCATTGTTTGTAATTATTTGGAGAACACGACCCTTACGTTGTTCCGGCTACCCAGAAGGGTGGTGTCGTGGCGGCGCATACATTACCGGTTTTCCGCCTGCCTCGTGTTTATTACAAAAACGGATAGATGGACGGCTCAATTTCACGTAATATAAGTGAGCCGACCTTAGTTTCTTAATGTTCCGTAAAAATTCCAGTTTTATAGGATCCCATTAGAAATTATTAAAAAAGAAATTACAGTAAATGAACAACATAAGTTAGGTACTCAAATGCATGACTTTAAATGCCATCGAAAACATAACTTGTAAAAAAAAACCAAGTCTCGCAACTCAGTTCTACTTCTTCTACCGTCAAAAGTTGTGAGATCCATGTTATGCCAAGTCGGTTAATTTATTCAGTCCCTACTTAAGTAACCTTCTGTCTTGAGTTATTACGAAATTAGCTCACCTAACAACATCTTATACTGACCATGTCAATATTAAAAATCTTGTATGTTTTAAATAAATAAATTGACTTGGCAATCGCACTCAACAATCTAATTTAATATAATATATTAGATACATTGTGTTTTCATGCGATTGCCAAGTCAATTTATTTATTTAAAACATACAAGATTTTTAATATTGACATGGTCAGTATAAGATGTTAGGTGAGCTAATTTCGTAATAACTCAAGACAGAAGGTTTTTTTTGTTTGTTTATGAACAGTTTTTTTTGTTTAATAGCTATTTACGACCTTTAAAGTTATTAATAAATAAAAATTGGAAACAGTCATGATTGTGGTCGAGTTTTCACAAGTGATGGAACACTAACATTAATAAAGTTCTACTATAACAGATATAACACTAATATTAATATCTGCAAATTATGGACGAAATTTCCGTGTGGCTTAAGATTTATTTAATAATAAAAAAAGTATATTTAAAGATCAATAATGATGTTATTAAAAATCCGATTATTACTTTCATATTTAAACTCCATACGAATGAAATTTATGCGACGAAATTCCTCGAAAAGAGACTTTTTGTTCCGTTGAACCAATAAAAACACTATCATAAAAACATATTTACTATCATCATTCGTAATAATAATACAATGTAATACATTAAATGAATGTAATATATTACATTAATGAATATTCAAAAACTAATATGCAATTATAATTTCTATCAAAACAACGTACAAATTTGGACGTCCAATAAACTGTATCAAATTAAACTAATAGTCACAGAACTCAAATGCCATTTGTTCATTTAAATATTATATGCAACTCATGTTCAGACAACTTAATAAAACACGAACTAATACAAACTGAAATTCATTAATAAGTCGAAAAAAATGTATCGTCACCTCAATCTATTGTTATTATTGGGTATCGAAACGAAATCAAATCTTTATTTTTTATGAACAGGCCCCTTAAAGTTCGAGGGTCTTTTGTACCTATTCATTTAACAATTTTTTTCTGATAGACATTTAATTTGGTCGAATGAATAATTCCCTTATTGAAAGTTGATTAGTTTGTGCTTATAGTTAGCTAAATATTATACCTAATACTTACAAAAAAGATTGAAACACAATTTTTATTATGTAAAGTTGTGTAAAAAAAATATATATTTATTTCTTATTATATATGAAGGTCGTCAGACAGGCTGATGGTCAACTTGGCGGTAGATGGCTACCGCCGTCTATAACACAAGCATTGCCACAGGTGCTGCATTTGCGCTGCCGGCCATAGTAGGATTAAGGATAAGAGATTAGGAAGGGATAGGGAAATCAGTTCTGGCATCCCTTACACACCGAAACACAACAGCACACATACTTATTGTTATTTCACGAAGGTCTTCTGTAAGGTGGGTTGAGCCCTTTAAATTCACCATGAGCGTCAAAAAATATATCATTGGATAAAATTCAATGCAGGTAATCGCTTCTTGACACTGATCGGTTCTGCAGTTTCAGAATACAAGCATGAAAAACCAGCCAGACAGACATACATATATTCACACCAGTCGTATATATAACTAACTAGGGACCCGCCCCCGGCTTCGCCCGGCGTGCAATTTTTATATACCCTAAAACATTCCCCGTTTATCCCTCTTTCCGTTAGCGAAAACCGAATTAAAATCGGTCTACCCGTTCATGCGTGATGCCGTGACCAGGAGAAATAGGGATTCATTTTTATATATAAGATAAAAAACTATGTTAATAGACTTGTATAATAAATTTGAACACTCAACTCATTTTATAATGTTCATTTCTACGCATTCATTACAATGTTCATTCATACATGACTATCAGCAATAATGAGAAGTATCAAAAGAAGTAACAGTATCGATGAAATCCGATCCCGGACCCCTTGTGAAAGATCTTAAGCATTTGACCTTGGTCACGTATTAGACTTTTGGTAAATAACCCGTCCCTTCTCAGACATATCGATTTATATATTTGAACAGAAGTTGAACATTATTATCTATGTGTCTACGGAATTCATATAAAACACGTATACATTTTCATTTAATCAGTTCCGTTTTGAAATTTACTGGCCGCCACTCCGGTCGAAATATGTAAAATATTTAGCAGTTAAAAACTCGAATAAAAAGCTGTAGCATAGTACGAGAGAGCAGCGGAAGCATTTTCGTTGCTCAGTCAGCCTCTATCCCCCCATGGCCTTTTATCTTCCAACTCTACCCCTTTTTGTTGGGTAGCCGGCACCGAAATAACCAATGCATATAAAATGATTCATGCTCTCAACGTGCATGGCTATGCATATCCTCGCTTAGTCGAACACATTAAATTACAAAACGTATATCATATATTATGCGTGCTCTGTAGCGGGGCTTCTCAAACTTTCAAAAATCGTATTTAATAATAAAACTATTAAATGAAATGATAAAACATAAAGTTTAATTGGCGATTTAGTTTATGTGTTTGCAATAAATTCTTTGTAATAGATTTCTTATTGTTCATTGACTGAGTGGTCATAAATGGAAGGAACAGCTGTCAACAAGGCAGACGCATATTCGAATACAGGTGGACTATAGTTCTGAGTTTCTTGGATTTGATATTTTGATTATAAATATCAAATCAGCAGATTCATTAACAGCGGAAAGAAATATCGTGAGTAAACCTGCATGAATCAGAATACAGGCCTGCCAGTCTATCGACAGCAGACTCAGATAGTGTAATTCGGTCCATAGAGCCCCTCCTCATAGAGAGCAGAGAACAGGTAATTCGGCACGGAATGATAAAATAGTATGTAATATCTGTAAGTTAATACAGCAGTAAGTAAAGAATAAATATGTACGTATATAGGCGACGATAGCGACCCAACATCAAGTGGACTTCAACCTGACTGACGACCTTAACATTAAGAAAAAGGAAATAAAATTTGTAAGATATGCCTCCTCACATTTAAGAATATTCGAGTACCAAAAAATAACTTCCCCGCGTAACAACATTTCACGCATTTTCGTTGAATTATAAAAGATGCTCATTATTTTTAAATGAACGCCAAGGATTTTTTTCTTTTTCTGTCGGTTGTTATTTATATGATTACTTAAGCATGACAACTTTCAATGCAGATAATGGAAGAATAATGTCATCTTTTCTATTTTAACATTTGAACAGGTTTCTTTATGTTATTCCATAATATACATCTGATTATTCATTTATTAATTGACATGTGAGCTAAAGAATTAATCGTTTTCATAAATTGGCGCGACTATCACAACTTTTTAGGTTTTTGGCCAAAAGTAACTGTAAGGAGCTAAGACTATACAAGAATATTGTTAGGGGACACTTTAAGTGATGATGCAAAACAACTGATTTTCAGTGAATATTTATAATTAAACTCGGAAACTAGATGCATGAGTTTAAATTTTCAACGATTCAAAGGATAAAATGATACACATATAGATTTCAAATATATTAACAATTTTTTTCTTTGCATATATTAAAATAATTTATCATTTACCAGTTTTCCCTCCTCGCAGAAGTGATATTAAATACGTTAAACCTGCATCAAATGGTCTGGCCTTGAACCGAATATCTATTATTTTGAAGAAATTTGTCCCATTTTTCAAAAGAACCCAAGGTTTACAAATACACGAACAATCAAACAAATCCGCACTTTACTTAATGAAACACTTTGAGAATCACTGAGCGCCACAATGTTTATAAGCTGCGGGGATATTGGACTATTTGCTTGACCCGGTTTAATGAGAAACATTTCTTTGTTATTGTATATTCGTGGTTTAATATTTTTCTTTTTAAGCGGTCGTTACATTGAATGTGCTTTGATTTTACCTGCGAATTAAATTTGAAATTTTGCCAATGTTGTGCCGCAGAGAAGAGGTTATGGGTTGCTTCAGAGGTGAAGCCCATCGCTGACTGCTCGTTGCGAGAGGTGAGTATGAGCGGCTCTGGGGCGGCGGATATGGGGTTTTCCGCCGTTATCACAACACCGGGCAATGAGGGGAGACGTGCTATGTATTTCGGCACGTCCCTCTACGGCGCGGGTGTCAAACTCCGCGCCTAATCGAGGTGGAGCTCGTAAGGCATATGGCGCAGATGTATATCGCAGGCGCTAGGAAATACCGTGGATTTTTAGTAAGTAGAAGTCCCACATACCCCACCGATCTCCCCATGGTTCGCAGATTTTCCCACGCAAAAAAAGATGCAAGTCAAAATTCAATACTTAAATCAAAATATCCTACTTTAAAATGTCGTTATAATTTCTGTTTTCATCTGGAATATTCAATTGTGAAAAAAAGTCTAACAGGAATCGTTTGAAATCACCACTGTGTGAAATTTCCCCTTTATATGCATAGGTACTTATCGGTTTAGTTGCGGATTGGCGTAGGGACAAACGTATTGGTTCTATACGAGACATAAAAAGTATAACGATTTGTAGAAGGCATTATTATTATTTTTTGTTAATTATTAATAAATTGTACGAGTATTATCAAGATTCGAAATTACGATTCGCTTGTTTTATTGTTGGTTGTTGTTTCGCTTCTTATTTTATCAGCTAGGCAGCTATCGAAATAAACAGACGATAATTATACCGCAACCCTCCGACGTAGAATTGTGCAGAATAGGCACGATGACGGTATTAAAGAATTAAACAATAAATTATAATATATTAGACAAATATATAGGATGAAAATTTTCTAAAAAATGACCCCGTTTTAATATAAACATATTTAACATACTGCAATCCGCAGTTAACTGAAACATCGATCGGAGCAAATGACGTCACGCTTTCGTAAATATCACCTTGTCGCTTAACTTGTGTAAACTGTCAAACTGTTTCCGAGTTAAGAAAGCATGACGTCACAACAGACGCCATTGCTATTCCAGCGTTTTAGTGTAAAGTTTAAATTATTATTTTGGTCTAATAGCCAGTGAAGATCGACCTTCACCGATCTGATAACTCGATGAGACATATTACATGTTTATAAATTATCAAGTATAATTTATAAACAAATATGCCTATAATGACTTGCCTATCGAAAAGTGTTCATAGTTATTTTTAATTTAATTAATTTTAATCCATTTTCTTTCATCACTTTCACTCTTTTGATAATCGAATGAGTTTTATCTCAACTGATCGTTTTTAACACAGAGAGTATGCCTAGGTAAGCTTGCCTACTTATTTCTGGCAAGCAGATAAGAACAGGTAAGTCAATATAGGTAACTACACCGATCTGTTAACCAATCGAAATTGATATCATCGGTAAGATATTTTAATTACAAAACTAATCATATAGGCTTGCCTGCAAAGATCGTACATTCTTACCCTCTCCACTATTTCATCACAAACTGTTTACTCACCCTTTAGGCTGGCATTATAAAGTTTTAAAGTTTTAAGTGCTTAGTCTTAAAACCCACCCTAACAGCCTCTATCATGCTTATCTCATTTCAAAGACTGCAAAACCTCAGGCCAACGTTGACTTCATAAGCCTTAGTTTTTACAAGCTTTTGTTAACACCTTAGTTTTTCAAAGTCATGTTTGACGTTTTACGTCTTATGTTCCACCTATTTCCTTCCCATACAAATTTTATTCTCTCTCCAACTATATAAATTATAATCTATCATTTAAGAGGTACCAGTTCATGTAATGACTCATTAAATCCTGTACTCATTTACCAACAAAACCTTTATCAATGTATAAACTCATCCTTAAATTCTAGATTTCTTCTTCTGTTTATTTTTTTCTTTTTTTTTTTAACTGTATAATTTATAAGTTACTACGTAAGAGATACAAACCTATGTAACGACTATTTGTCACACTGTTATAAGTTTCTACACCCATTTACTAACATAAAATCTCCATCTATATATAAACTCATCATCATTAGATTTTAGACTTCTTTCCTTGTTTAATTGTATAGATGTAAGTACCCTTAGGAGGGACAGGAGGCCCGCTGTATCAAATCGCAAAAGGCCCCATCCCCTCCTATTAGCGATAAACAACAACTAACTGCGATACATTTAAGAAAAAAACACTGTTTTAATTGACAATATACTCCCCACGGAGGTGGTGTAACCCCTGCGGGAAATCATAAAAAAAAAATATTGTCAAGCTATAAAGTTTTAGAATTTTAGCTATTCCGATAGGTGCGAGAGAGCAAGTAGAGCGTCCGAGATCCGTGCGATAGAACAGGACACAACAAAAGCTGCTCTTGAATTTATAAAAAATACATTTTAATGTACGTATATTTTTCAAGCAAAACCTAATGAAAAAATATTAGTAAAAAGAACGCCATACTCGTCTATAATGTGTCTGTAAGGTATCTGACATGGTGTCTGTAAGGAAAAAAATATCAGCAAAAGTGAAGTGTAGCACTGAATTTGAAGTTACCAAACATAACATAACATAACTTACAAAAATAACTTCAGTTTCATTAATTACATAATAATTTTGTTATTATGTACATATTTTATTTAATTATCTTAATTTTAGATTTTATTGTTATTATTATGACCCTCGATGGTTGATATAAAGTAAATAAATAAAAAATTAATGATAAATAACTTATGTTGGTGTAAGTATAAATAATAAATTCTTTAATATACTAATTTAATTTATTTAATCTTAAGTTATTTAATACAGAACACTATTTCTGAATGATATACTTTTGTCAACAATAATTGTGTAATTAAGATTCATAAAATGTTTTACTCAGTCAGCTGTGACTCTTTTGTGGTAATTTACTGTTTAATTAGTTAATAATTGATTGTTTTAAAAAACCTTTAAACCGCTGTGAGTGTGTTTTCAGTACTAAATCATAACAGTCGTAAGGTAGTTGCGTTTTTGATTTTTGTCTCAATGTCAATAATAATTTATTCCGCACTGTCATGTTTTGCTATGCTCTATGCTACGCAGCCATTAAAAATAAGGTTTAAAATAATTTTCTATATAACCAAAAGAAAGTTTAGATATATATCTTATCTATGTAGTAGTTACTACACTGCCTTCATTAATTATGATAAAAGCAAGCTAGTTAAATATGAGAGGTTATCAAAAAATACAAAAATATGAATTTTTATTTTAATTGACTATTGTTACTGTAAAGTTTACACGTAATATATTTAAAAAGAGTATGTAAGTATATTAGACATTATATATATTAGAAATATTAGATAACAGCAAATTAATGATTTGCTTATAATAATAAACGTTTGTAACAATTAATTAAATTTCAAAATTCGAACCCATTCACCAGAAAATGAATGTAATCGAACGCGATGGATTCGGTCAGGAAATCGATGCCTAAACAAATATTCAATTAGTAAAAACATTCCTGTGCACCGACTTGTTTACGATTGAGTATACACCGCACTCTGTCGAGTAGTTGTACAAACAAACAAATCGTTGCTCATGTGTCAATAACAAGTGGAAACGGATTTGCTCAAACACGGTATCATCCCAGAATAATTTTTTCTTACATTATATTCATAGCATACGTAATGATGTTTACTGGTTTACATTTGGATTTATGAAAGATAAATATTACTCGTTCCTGAATGTTATATTTTATAAGCTTTACTTAACTGTTATATATCCCAAATATAAGATTAATATTATACTCCCAATATAATGCCACATTATCTATACATTTTATCTGTGCCGGATTAGCCACGTAGCAAGAGTAGCAAATGCTACGGACCCCACGAATTTGGGGGCCCCGCGCTCCAACGCCTGTCTCACCGTAATAAAAAAAATATTAATTTAGATAGGAGCGTAAAATATCTTGCATGACTTAAACGCAGTCGCGAAGCGCTTAGGCTATGCTTCACTTCCACTTGAAAATCTAAAACTCGATTTCGTCACGTTAAATCGTAAAAATAAGTAGGTATTTTACGAACTTTTTAACGTTAATGTTCTAATGTTTAATTATAATCGATATATTTAGACTAGCATCTATACCACGCATTTCTACCCTTGAAGCGGACAGATTTATAGAGTTGAAAATAGAGCATGATTTGCTTAGAGAAGCCGATATTGAAAGTGTTATCTCTAAATTTGCCCATTTTAAATCTAGAAAAGTTTATTTGTAACAGTTTTTTTTTATTATTTAATACCCTAAATTTTGCTACAGGCCCGCGCTGACTTAATCCGGCACTGCATTTTATAAAACTAGCTGATCCCGCAACTTCGTACGCGTGGTATTCGGTATAGCGTGTAACTTTTTTGTTTGTAAACCGATTGGAATGAAACAAACACTAAATGTTACGGGAAGCTTGCTACAATACATCAGTGAAGACCGCATTCAAATCTGTTAAGCGGTTTCTGGGATTAGCTTGCACAAACGCACCGACAAACAGACTAATAAACAAACAAAAATTCTAAAAACTATATTTTTTGACCTCGGTAACATAAGTACAACGTGTAGAATATGAGTTGTGGGTTTCCGGGATGATGGCCCAGGTCTGTTGGAAATTCTTCCAAACGTTTCGTCAACAACTGCGGTTGACATCCTCAGTGGTGTAGTCCGTGTTAGAAGAAAAAGTACATCACATCACTGCACTTCACTTCTGCACTTTTCGACTTCTCGAGCGAGACTGATTTGTTGACTGGAATGTGTCTATATTTAAATTTATATCCCCACCCCCTGGTTGAATTGGTGGGGTGTGGTCACTAGGAGAGGGGTTATAATGCCCTCTCTCTTCCAACAGATCCTCTTCCACAGTCTTTCCAACAGACCTGGGCCATCATCCCGGAGACCCACAACTCATATGGATACCGGCCGAGAAAACCTACATTCTACAACGTGTACAAATAGTTTTTTTTTTTTGAAAAAATACTTAATGTACGGACATGGCTCATTTAATATTTTATAATATTGCTCCAATAATTTCTTCTCAACAAATTTTGATAAGGTTTTCACTGATGGAAATTTTTTATACATAAAATTCCATCCATACTAAGCAGAGTCCGGGTCGCTGGTGTACAATATACATACATACATATCTTTTTTTTTCTCTTGTAATACTTATTATCATCAGTCGTTGTCTCCCAGTTCTACGTGCTTTATTTATTTCCAGTATTCAATTATTCACCGAATTCAGCTCTACAAAATCGATTCGCTGAAGAGTAAACTATAAAAATCGAGTTTTATTTTGTTGAACGCTCTAAGTGTATTAGAATTTCAATTCAATTTGAGGTTATAAAGCTTAAAATTACTTTATACCACTAAGGCATAACAAAATCTTAAGCTGCGTTTTCACCTAGTGCTCAGAGCAAACATTTTGCTTGAAGCGAATGTTTGCTGTTCTGTCGAAGCTCGCTCGAAACATAAAACATCTGTTTTCATTCAATGAGGAAACGAACAATAGGCATGATGACAGATTTTGAAATTCCCTTCCGTAATGTAGATACACGTCTACTATATCCGAAAAAAACAATATTTCAGCAAAAAAACTAAATTTCAACGCGAATTATGTGAATGTTTTTAAATCAATTTTGAATCACGCTCGAAAACGCTCTTAGGTGTCATGGCGTCGCGCCTGATGAACCGTGACGTCAGCGACATCTCATTAGATTTTTCATTCTGTCAAAGCAAAGTCAAGCAACACGATGGCACTTACCTGGGCGTGAGGTCATTCGCTCCGATTGGTGTTTCAGTTAACATGGCGGATTGCAGTTATTTATACTTCTATTTTATTGAAAATCTTATTAATCTCAATTTTAATACAAAAAATGAGTAATTTTTTAGATTCCTTTCTACATATATTTTTCCCCAAAACCATTTATTCTTTGATTCTTTAATACCGTCACCATGCCTATTGTTCAGAACAAAAAATCGTACCGAACAGTTCGCTGGCGAATCCGATAATTTTCAATCAGTTGCAAAGTTTTTTCTTGATTCCATTCTATCGCGAGGAACTTTAGTCACAATGTTCAGGTAAAGATCGGAGACCCACCGAGCACGTACAACGCCGAGCGAATGCACAGATCAACAGCTCGCTCGCCACAGGCGTCGTTTACACTAAACGAATGAGTGAGCGAGCAATCGTTCGCCGCATCCAGCCGATCATCACTGAACGAACACGTTCGCTCGGTCAAGTGTTTTCATTTACGCACGAACGAACGATTGCTCGCTCAGAACTGTTCAGAACACGTAGTGAAAACGCGGCTTAATAATATTAATTTGAGTTTTCCAGCGAATTATTTATTATAATAATGTTATAGGTTTCTAATATCTTTTTAGGACTAGCTTTGTATGTGCGTTTAATATTAGCTTTCGTCGTCAATTTTCAATTTCGTCCACATTTAAGAATAAATTCAAAACATCTTTACTAAATAGAAAAATATAAATTGAAGAGTTGAATAAATTCCCGAAAGAATTAAAAATACGTATAAAGTTGGAGCTTAAATCAGATTAAAAAAGTAATAAAAGGGGTGATTAAAAATTCTGCCATGGATGCGAAGATAGTCGAGCTATAAATGTGAAAACCTGATGCTCTAATTGTATTAGTTCAACTAGAAATCAGGTCAATATCATTATAATTAATATCACTTACTCGTACTCTCAAGGCAGGATTTTCTTTGAACAAAAATAATTTACTTGTTTATTTGCCTATGTCGTGTCGTATTCTACTAAATATCTACATTTTAAACGAAGAAAAAAATCGCTTGAAAAACTTACGAAAAAAAGAGTACATGTATGTGAACGTCATATTGTTACTATGATGGCGAAACTATTTATTTTCACAAACCAAGATGACTTCCAAAATCACAAAACTTGTCCGATTAAACCGTTAATCTTGCCAAAAGTCGTCAATGATTCCTTTAATGAGTCGCCGGTTCACTGTCGCAGGTAACTTATATTTATTGGCGCCTTACCTTATTATATTTGGCGCCAAACGTCTCGATATATTTCGAATTTACTAGAAATATAAACAAAATTCAAAACAAGGAATTTTTTCTATTCCGTGATTGTAAACAAGTCCATTAAGAGTTCGGGAATGCTATTTCATTTGAATGTGAACTCTATGTTATAAACATAAGGACCAATTTCCTCTGACACTAACCGGGAAGTGGCGTGACTACTATCGATAGAATGGGACTTTCGAGACTTTCGGCCGGCGCGAACGCTTTTTCCAGAATGTTCCATGGTTAGTCGTAACGATATGAAACTTTAATCGTGTATTCATTTGCTATTCTTTATAGAGACGTAATGAAACCGAACCGTTTTTGAAGAGATTGATAACTGGTGATTAAAAGTGGATCACGTACGAAAAGAACGTGCGAAAAAGTTCTTGGTCAAGGGTCGATCAGGCTTCACAGACTGTGAAGCTTGTGTTTTATATGTCACACACATATAAATTGCGAAGGAACTTTTTCACCAACCTATTATAAAGCCTATGTCCATCCTGAAATTCTGTTCTAAGTATTGCTGTTTTTATTTTTTAAATCGGATGAGTAGCTTCAAAGATGACCCCCTACATACAAACATACAAACTTCACCCCGTTGTAATATTAGTATAGGTTAATAAACGACATTCAGAAATTAATTGATATTGTTTCTTTTAATTTTAAGTCGGAGAAAAAACATTACACCGAAAAAATATAGGCCCTATTTTACTAACGGTTAAATTTTAGCATCACAATAAATTTTCACGCAAGAATTAAAATGGAAAAGTTTAAAATTAGTAATAAGACGTGTAGAGAATAAACGTGCATTTATTACTTCGAAAATTGAATTGTGAAACTTGAAACCACATTAATAACTGTTGGAGCAAAAGCGAGTTCAACATCAAAACGTACTTTTCTCGGGACTGTGGTGGGGAAACTTTTGAACTCTTGTACATTTATATAATAGCGTACAGTTGGATGGCGTTAACTTAATTTACCAAGAATATTTCATATTAAATTTGCCGACGAATTTTCTTAGAAAATCTTTCTGTTGCCTACTACGGGTCATTTCATTAAGGGAGTATAATTTATCTTAATAACCTCTAAGTTCTACGTCTCAGTGGAGTTTTCTAATAAGCATAATCACGGAAATATTAAAAACCATCTTTCATAAGTTTTTTTTTATTGTATTTAAAATTGTAATATACGTCTAATTCAAAAAAGGCTTAATTTTTTATCAACATATTTGTTTTAGAATTATGTGTATGTAAATATTTTTTAATGTTTTTTTTTTTTTTTACTGGAAATAGCAATCGGATATTAAATATCATTTTTGAATCCGTTAGCTCAGTTATTAAAGCTATGCGATCCTTGGAAGCCAAGTAAAAAAAAAGTAAGAAAAACGCGCGAGCGATGAAATAAGTTTAGTCAGTGAAACAATGCGGCCGACCGATAAGATGAAAATACGGGGAATAACCGAAACATATTTCCATTTCAAATAAACAGTTACTTACTAATATTTATTCAGTTACCTATGGTCTATAGTAAAAATTAAAAAAAACCACGAAAAGCATTGATACAACAATGATATTTAATCAACTTTATTGTATTAAGCGAATAGGTTGGCCGAACAGACAAATGTTTGCAAAGAGAAGTTGATGTTGACAACTAAATAATTTGATTTCAAAATGTCGAGTGGAACAAATATTCTGTGCTGGTGCTGGTGTCGAATTAATTCATGATGCAAATTTAAAAACACTCACATTGCGGCGAGGGATCGTCACAGACTGATCATTACATCGTCGATTAGTCACCCGTACCGCTGTATACTGCCCGTTTTTGCACAGCCGGAGTCAAAATATTTTGCAGTTTAGTTAATTTTTTTCTATTTAAAAAATTTTATAGAAATGAAAAATCTTTTTCTTTTTTTTTTTTAATTGTTTTTCATTTTCTCAAAGGATATTAAAAAAATGAGTAAATTGTCCAAAACTAGTTTTTTGTCTTGAAAACATAAAAGAGGAGGATAACTTTCAAATTTTAGCGTGTAACTGGTATATCAAGAATTTTTTGTAATATTATTATTGTTATTATCAAACTCGAAAATTAGAAAAAAATCCGGAATAAAAAAAGGTATTTTAAATGGACATTTACTTCGGCTTTATGAGAACGTTCAATTTACGATTACAACAACATCAAAACAAATAAAAAATCAAAATTTTATTTATCAATTACGTTTCTCCAAGAAACTCATATGATCGTCATTAAAATTACCAGTTAAATTAACCAGGAAATTCGGTTTCGGAAAAGAAGCCAAGATGAAGATCCTGAGAAGAAACCCCGAAAGAAACTCAGGATACTATCTTTTTGTCATCTTTAAAATATGAAATTACAACAATTAGATACACTTAAGTAATACTTAAATCAAAGTGCAAATACAATACAAAACATAGTATGAGCTCCGAATCCAGGCTTTAATTCTAGGCTTCATTGTCGCTTAAATAATCAGTGACCTTATAGTAGCCTTCGAGAGGAGTTTCGTTTTAATGACATCTTTAAATTTATTTATAGATAAGGCTCTGATCATCTCAGATTAAATTTATTTATAGATAGTTGAGGTGATTAGTTTCCAAATTCAACCTGAAGGCTATCGTTGTAAGGCTTAATTACTGTGGAGTTTTTGTGGGAGTGCTTCCACAGTAAAAATATTGACGTAGCTGCATATATGCTTGAGTCAATAGGAAACTTTAATCGATACTTATATATAGGTATATACATACAACATACAACAATCCCTTTTTCTTTTCGCTGCACCTTTTTCGTTCCAATCAAAATCCCGCCGGCCAGTGTACATATGTAATGTAGATAAAAAGGTTACATTATAACAAAAAAACAAAAAGGTTTATAATGAATGAGAAAAGCGAATGATGATGAACCCTACAACATAATTGAGGTACGCGAAGAAAAGAAATGAATCGAAGGGTTTAATGGAAGAGGATTACGATGGATTCGTAGTAACTTCATAGTCAAAGTTTTAACAATGAAGCGATGGATTTACGAACTCTATTCCCAACTTGTACCTAAACAAACACGTATTAAATCGGAGATTTAAGCAGATTCCCCATATTACTATGTTCATATCAATCCGTGTCTGCTTTAATATGTAACATTAGCTTTTGATTGCGGCTTCACTGAAGTCTTTCCTGAAGGTAGACCGTTATTTTTTTTTAAATCATAAAGTGTGGCTAAAATGGGAACCTATAACGTTCAAACTTACAAACAAATAAATTTTACCGTTTTATCATCATCATCATCGCCTCAGCCGTAGGAAGTCCACTGCAGGATAAAGCCCTTCACCTAATTTTCCAAAAGGATCCTTCAGAAGCTGCCTGAATCCACCGTCAGGTCGTCTATCTACATTGTTGGTGGACGTCCTACGCTGCGCTTGACGGTCCGTGGCCTCCGTCGTCTCTCCATACAAGTGTCCTGCCCACTGCTATTCCAACTTACTAATCCGCCGGGTTATGTCGGTAACTTTCGTTCGTCTAAGGATCTCCTCATTCCTTATTCTATCTCGCAGTGTAACCCCGAGCATAGCCCTCTCCATAACTCGTTGTATAGAAAATAGTTTTAAGAACTCTCTGACCGACTTAAAAATTTCAAATATTGAATTGAAAGTTCAAAATCTTAACTAAAATAATAGAACTAACACGTAATATTTGTTCAACTAGAGAGCAAAATTGTTTTTTCCTGCGAGTGCCGACTTTTAATCACGAACTAGCGAAGTAGTCTATAGAATTGAATCACGAGCGTAGCGAGTGATTCTAATATAGACTACTGAGCGAAGTGAGTGATTTAAAGGCACGAGACATAAAAAAATTTGCTCTCGTGTTAAACATACAACTTTTCACCTCAACAGAGAGTTAGGCCATCACCACTGGTATCTTCACAGCTGTAAAACTATCTTCACAGCTGGGCCAACTCTAGTTGGCTATGGTCGGCCGAATCTAGTCGGCTATGGCCGGCCGACTCTAGTCGGCTATGGCTGGACACATTAATAAAATACGAGTTAAATCGCGTGTTCGAAATTTGAATCACTTTTCCTCACGCTCGCAGCAAAAATCGATTTTCCTGCGAGTTTTTAGGCACCAAAAGCACCCTTTTCGTGCTGGAGAGGTGAAAACAATTTTATTCGATTATTTCTTACTGCAACTTGCTATAAATTCTTATTTAAATATCTGGGGTCTTAGTCAAAAGTAACGATTTAAAACGATAACGAAGTTCGAAAACAATAAAATGCACTTTTGATTGACTTAAGCCGTCGCTAAATAACGTGATACATCCCATACATTTTATTCTTACGAACTTCGTTATGGTTTTTAAAATGTTTTTAAAATGGCGCTGCCGACTACAGTAAGATTAAGGATAAGGGATTCGACAGAAAAACAGCCTTACTTACTCACAGAAACACAACAGCACATGTGCTGTTATTTCACAGTGGTCTGCTTTAAGGGGGTGGTTACTGCCGCCAGACAGGCTGCCCAAATGACGGCGGAACGCAGTGTGCCCTGCCACTACTTTCCAGATACAGTCCAGAGCCAAATTTGAAAAGTTCGTTTTACAAAATTGACTCTGTCAAGATTCTAACCCGGAGACCCTAGAACAGAGCGTTAAGACAAGTACCCTAACCACCATCCAACGGGCTCGTCATAAGAAAATTTTAATGTGTATCAGTCTGTATAAATTAGAAACCTTTAAAATTAATTAAAAAGGCTTTTTTGTTCTTGACGAAGACTATTACATAACATACAATTTATAATATAGCATGGTATATTCATAATGTAGCAAATGTATATGACACGAACTTGCGTTGCAGTGTTGAACGAGTTGTCATAATTTCTAATCTATCTATACTTTACTAATATTATAAAGCTGAAGAGTTTGTTTGTTTGAACGCGCTAATCTCAGGAATTACTGGTTCGAATTGAAAAATTCTTTTTGTGTTGGATAGTCCATTTATCGAGGATGGCTATAGGCTATATAACATCACGCTAAGACCAGTAGGAGCGGAGCTTCAATGAAAAATGTTGCAAAATCGGGAAAATTTTATCCCTTTTGAGAACGCGTTGCGTGCGCTGCGTAAAAGGTTAAAGTTACGTAAAAATGATGTATGACGGAATTGTTCCCCTTTAAAAGTTCTAAAAAAAGTCTATCTTTTTAAGGTTGACTCACTATAACCTTTTTTATGGTGATCAAATTTGTTCTAAAACAGTGCTTTATTAGCGAAGGTGTTTTTATAAACATGATGATATTAATCCTTATCCAAATAAATACGTTATTCATCAAAAGTATTTCATTTTGAACAATATTGCCCTAACTACACATCATTTGATTTCAATGAATATCTTAGGAGATATTTTAAATTAAAAAGTACGCGGGAGAAAATAAATTTAAGCGGTCTCGCACCAACGCGACGCGAACGACGGGACTCGCTTGATGCAGACGCAAGCGTTATGTTACACGTTTATATTTTTCATTTTAAGACGCGGACGAAGTCGCGGCCACCAGCTAGTAATCACATAAATAGAAATAAATCAGAGACGCTGGCTCGACAATCAATATCTACATGTATGTATAATGAATTAATTACACATTAATATCTTCTGTTCGATCTTTCTCTGCGCGAACAGAACTGTGTAATTCAATTACTAAACACAACTAAAATACGTAGCAAACTTTGCCCTACAAGTACGAATAACTTCCCTTAGAGATCTCGGATAGATATTGTTTCACTAACAATTTCTAAACAAGCATAATACAAGGATTAACCATAAGTCTAATTCTCTACTTCCGAGGTGCTTTATAGTTGGCGTAGGTTTAGGCTTATTCGTTATTCCTCTAAAGCTGGCGATTGTGAAACTATAAATTAATTAACTATAACTAACTATACTATATAAGTATAATAACTTAACTAGAAGTACACTTTTTAATAAACACCGAAAATGAAAATTCGTGTTAGACCAAGTTTTACCGCGCAGAAAGTGTTGAGAGGGTCGGTAGCGCAGTGGGAAAGACGGGCCTATCATGTCCAGAGGTCCGAGTTCAATCCTCGATTATGACAAATACAGATTGGTTTATTCTAAAAACTTAAGTGCAAATATTTACTGGATGCTCTCTAACGCTGAAGGCTGAAATATCGTAAGAAAATCTGCGTACGCGAAAGAAGATATTTTAAGGCGCATGTGAAGTCCGCCAACCCGCACTAGGCCAGCGTGGTGGACCATATAGCCCATACGGCCTGGTTGAGAGGTGTAGGCCCTACCCTGATGAAGATGAAGTCTTACCGTGACTTAGGTCGCATGAACAGATAAAATATAATTTAAGACCTTTTTCAAGGTTTAATTTATATCTATGCCAAATGTCATTAAAATCGGTTTATATATTAATAAGTCTGACACATTTAGTTTCGCGCTTACGTATCTATATTAATAATTTCGCCAAGGGGTACGGTAGACTCGATTGAAACCTTACCTTAATAATAAAACATAAAAAAAATAAAGATTTCGAGTCGACAACATATATCCGCAAAATTCGGATTGTCAAGTATTTTGTTAAATTCTAATGGTGCTGACAGACAAATCGCAGTCGCCATATTGGCCACTCTAGCGAAACGTCACTCACTGACACCTGTGACATCTTGAGTGGTTAACAAACGTTCCGTTTCATTCATACTAGCGCACATACGCCTCGCCACTCAATACGTCGTCGCACCATTCATTTTAAAAACAAAGTGTCCATTACAAAGAACTGTGACTCATGTGACTGTGTAAAACGAAACGTCTTGCCATTGAGCGAAATCTATGCCGCTTTTGCCTTTAATATTCCTTGAGAATCGATAACTACAGAGATATCTACCTACATTTTGTACCTACATGTGTACATATTACGAGTCACATTACACCCGAGCGAAGCCGGGTTTTCATATAGTATATTACAATTTTAATGTATAATTCTACAAACGGGCTGACTGTCCGCTTGATTGTAGGTGGCTACCATCAGGTACCGTCAAGCAATGCCAGGGGGATGCAGATGCAATGTCAACCTAAAATAGTATGAAATGTTAAGGAATAAGGTGGAAATAAAGAAATAAGATTTGTCATCGCTTTCTCACGTACCTCTAAGTTTCATAGTGGTTTAAGTAAGGGGATGGTTACTGTCGCCAGTCAGGCTGCCGAGTTTAAGACTGCAGAATGCATTGTGCAAAAGCAACGCACTATTTAAATTAGCATAGAAATTCTGTTTTTAAAAGGTTTTATTTGTTTACCTATTATTACAATTAAATTGATATTGACGTCAATTTATATTCAAATATTCCGTTCTGTTACTACGTCCTTTTTTATTTGCAATAATATTTTAGATGGCTGAAAGGCCGCTACATTGTACACACCAACGACTGGCAATCGATTGCTAATCACTGCGTTCAAATTTTGGGGAAGCAAAATAAAAAATCCTTTTTTTTGTTTTGGTTTGAAATTCCATTTTTTTTTATTTACGCTCCCGTCAGCTATCGCTGATTGAATGGTTTAATCAATTCGTGGAACATATGATCGCATAAATTTTATATCAAGGTATATACATTTTAAACTTAACGCTTACAAAACCCTTCTTTGAAGCTTATTGGAAAACTATGCTTTACCGCGTTTATTTTATTTAACGTGATAGTTACGTACCTACCAGAAATAAACTTAATTTAATTTAAAATAATATTGCTTATTATTAAAATTATATATAAGCTTATTATATTGTAAAAAATTACACATTGATGATACTCTTGCTATGAAAAAATTAACAAAAATATTACTGAACTAGTTCGATTTATTCAACACTAGCTGTTGCAAGCGACTTCGTATGCGCGTATCTTTATAAAATATTATTCCTAGAAAACGGCAATTTTGTATGGAAGGAGGGGCAGATAAAGAGGGGGGCTCGCTGATAATTTAGATTTCTGCAGGTGAAAGAATTTTTAAAATCGGTAGTCTCGGTAGTAGTCTCGATTAAAGTCGGTCATACAAATCTTTTCTCTTTATAACATTAGTATAGATATAGAAAACCAGTTGTTAACTGTTGTCTACATTTTCACTACATAAATAATCTACTGTTTCTTAACGAAATTTTCCTCCGTCGTTGGACTGAGGTAAATCCGGACTGGAAATCTAACTTGGGTCTGCGCCGTCTCGACAACCCAGCATTTCTTCCTACGATAACTTTCTTTATTTAATCCTCAACTTAAACATGTTTAGGTGTACAAGTTTAAAACTTTTAATTCAATTTCTAATTTCTATTTAATTTCTAGAACGAACTCTGATTAATGTGGTTGCTGAGAAAAATTGGTGGAAACTAATTATTTTTGTTCACAATCTCATTGTTTTTTTTATTTGAAAAAAATTATTCGAAAAGGGCAACCAGATTTCTTGTCTATTTGTTCCGCATAGAAACTGCTTTCCGAACCATTAATAGATTTATTTGTTTAGTTTGATGTTTTTGACATTGTATAAATACTTTAAAAAATAACATTTCGATTATATATCCTACAGATAAATATGATGACTAAAAAATACAAAAGAAAACATAAAAACTAATATGGCTATTAAATAAGCTGCTTCGTGGGACAAAAAAGATTCTATATAACTCTGTCATACCGTGTTTTACCTACTTACTTTTAAAAAAGGTAAAAAACACGAATCTAACGGTAATTCTAACTTGCTTGCATAAATAATTCATAAATTGTAAATTTTATTTTAATTTATATTTTTTAATTATTAGGTCTGTTTTTATATTATTACTAGCTGACCCAGCAGACGTTGTCCTGCCCGAACCTGAAAATAATTCTTTAACTCGATTGTGGCGCCGCCTATAGGGTCCAATTTTATTTTCAAACCATATGTCAAAGTGACGCGACACTACAATCCAATAAACGACGGTTAAACTATTTGGATATTGTTCATACAAAAATACTAAAATTGTGAAAAAAAAATGGGGTGGGAGTCTTATAGGATGCTTCCACTGCGTTTTGTGATCTAAAGATCACAATTAAATAAAAACACACTGTTCAATATTAATGTGCACATTATATTATCTTCTCTCTGTATAATACATTTTATGAAATAAAATGAAAACTATAAAAACACATCATTTCTGTTCGTCTTTTTCTTCCATACTATTTTTTCTCACAATGACATATTCAATCTAGCTTTTTAAAAAACATTCTAATTTCAATTTTTTAAGTCAGCCAGGATTCAAGTTCAAAATACATCAACAGGGAGTAGGAGGGGGAAAATACTTTACGACCTATTCTCATACTTAAGAAATATATAAAAAAATAATAAAAATCGGGCCAGCCATTTCGGAGAAGTTTTGTTACAAACACTGTGACACGAGAATTTTATAATATTAGAAAGATTGTAATTTAATTATTATTATAAAAGTAATAATAATATGTAAGTAATTTACATTTACTTACTTAAAACTAACTGAATTAAATTTTACGAAATTAAATCAATATCAATTTGAAAGGAAGTTAAGGGAAAACTTTTTTAACGTGTTATTTAGTTATAGTAGAGTGAATACGCCCTCAAGCGTATATGTATATGTAAAAGGGATGGAGCAAAACTTGCTACAAAGAAAAAGTTGAAAACAAGAAAAAAAACTCAAGTAAAGGGTCAAAGTTTGGAACGACTGTAATGATCACAATTTTTTCTTAAACTTTTAGCATATCCTGCATAAATAATATTTATAATACATTAAAGCTATCAAAGTAAAGTCAATGTTTAAGTTTAACGATACTTCGAAGGACACAAGTGTATTTTTTCTCAAAAGGATATGAGTGTACTTTTTCTCTCCATATAAAAATATCTATGTGTCAAATATTAATTAAATTCCAACACCACCATAAAGCACATTTATGGTGGTCTGAATTTTTTTGCTTAATCTTGAAAAAAATATTATAAATTACGAATTAATTTATAATCATCGGTTACAAAAACCGAATAATATAATTACTTTTTTGGCAATTTGTATGTTTTAATACTATAGAGTAGTCTGGAAAATCTTAAAACGGTAGAACCAAGTATAAAGGACGGTCAATTGTATAGGTGACTATTCAAAAAAAAATACAGAGTGCTTAATTTAAAAAAAAAACGTTGAGCAAACGTAGGTAAAAGTTCGAAGAGTTAAATAGATTTTAATGAAAATTTGATACACAGATAGACCAAAGGTAAAGAAAATTGTAAACGGAAGTAGTTTCGCAACGATAGATGACATAAAGACTTAATTGAATATTGAAAGTATTGATGTCGGTATCCATATCCATACTAATTATAAAATAACTCCGACCTTAGTTTCTTAATGTTCCGTAAAAATTACAGTTTTATAGGATCCCATTAGCAATTATTAAAAAAGAGATTACAGTAATTGAACAACATAAGTAAAGTACTCAAATGCATGACTTTATTAAATGTAAAACAAATCCAATTATAAATGCGAAAATAACTCTGTCTGTCTGTCTGACACTTTTTCACGCCTAAACCGCTGAACCGATCATCATGAAATTTTGCATACACGTTGTCAGGGATGCAGGAAAGGACATAGGGTACCTTTCATCCAGAAAAAAGTACCGTCCTCGAGGGATCACCTAACGCCTGGCAAAGCTATAACTGCAATAATGATGTTAGGCGTTACATTGCTCATATATTTATTCAGACGTTATTTTTTTATTTTTCAATAAAAAAATGCTGCCCGCGGGCACCAGCTAATGTTTGCATTATTATTAGTCAAACAAACATAAATTATAGTTTTAAACTGTATTTTAAAATTGTCCTTAATTAATTGAACCCGAGTAAAGTCGCTAGATATTCGTAGTATGTTGTGCCTTAAGCGTATAAAAATAAAAAATAAATAGCCTGCCAAAAATAAATGAGCAATAAATTATTCAATCTTTGTTGGTCGTATATTTCTGTCGGGCGTTGGTTTTTTTTTTTATTTTTAGATTTTCCCTCGGGAACAGTACCTTTTTTCTAGATTAAAGGCCTTTTCTATAAACCTGACAACGTATATGTATGTAAAATTTCATTATGATCATTTGAGCAATAAGAAAACTCTCTTACAAGTATTATAAAGTCTTGTCTAGAATTATATACAAATCACAAAGGACAATTTCTAATCATTACTTGTTTAAGTAAAATATTTTTAAAGAGCCTATTTTATTCACTAAACATATAATAAAATGTTATAAGTTCAACGTTAAAAAAAATATATATACCACTTTACACGGCTCTATGCCAGATTATAGTTGCTGTGAAGGCTTGTACCAAGCAAAACCGTCGTTAGTTCGATAGTATCTCAAAAGAAAATAAATTCCTTTATGGTTGTACATTTAGGCTTTATTTATGCGTGTCTTCCTTTGCTTGATGGACTGTATATCGAGATACATTGCCTCTGGGGTTCCATATTTTTCGCCCTTTTCTTGTTTATGTTACAAATGTTTGCGTCCCGTTTCCGCATCGATGAATCTAATACCGAATTGTGCCTATACGACAAACAGGAAATGTGGAAAGTTGTAACGACTCCTTTTCAGTCAGGAAATAAATTTACCGAACTCATTAAAATAACGGAAACATGTGTTATTTTTATGTACATGTTTACGTTTTCGTAGTTATTTTGGTTATGACATGTTTTTAAATCGTCTTACATTTTTCCTGAAATAAGTAATTTAATAATAGTATTATACGATACTTACACACATACTCGTGTCTTAAATTTCGAAAAATATTAAAATTAACTTTGTTTCGTTGAAACTAAAATTTTATTGAAAATACAAAAACAAAACCCCATTCAGTAAAAAAGTACAATAAGTCGTTTTTATTCACCATATCTCGGAGTTCACCAATTTTTTCATTGTTTGATATTTAATGTTATATAAGTATATCATTTGGATGAGTTTTTAGGGTGCTTGCCTTAACGTTCTGTCTCAGGGGTTCCGGATTCGATTCCCAACAGGGTCATCTTTAAAAATGAACTTTGCAAAGTTGTCTTTGGTCTTGATTTGGTAAATAATAACTTTCGCAGTCATTTGAGCAGCCTGTCTGGCGGCAGTAACCAGCCCCTTACAGAAGATCAGTATGTGTACTGTTGTGTTTCGGTAAGTGAGTAAGGGATGCCAGAGCCCATTTCCCTATCCCTTCCTAAGCCCTTAATCCTACTGGTAGGCAGAGCACTTGCAGAACCTGTTACATTGCTTTTTTTATAGGAGACGGTAGCCACCTAACATCAAGTGGACCGTCTATCGACATTTATAAAAAAACTCATCTATACTAACATAATAATGCTAAAGAGTATGTTTGTTTGTTTGTTACGTCTCTGCGACTTAACCACTTAACCGATCACTCTGAAATTTTGCATACACGCGTTTTCTGGGGTATAGAAGAGCATCTTTCATGCAGATAAAAAATGCATTCTATAAAATACAAAATTAATGAAAATGATGTTTATGATGGTAATTTTAAATGCCCATAACAGAAAGATACTTAGAAATTTCATGTACACATAATGTAATACTTCTCACTTACCAATTCCACAGAATAAATAATAGTACTAGCCAATTCGTGCTGTAAATGCAACTGGATAAGATTATAATGTCTTTTTTATATTTAGGGCGACAGCTAGGCTAATATTTCAATTGATGGTAGGTTTATATTGTTGTCTTTTAACACAAGCAAAGCTATATTTTTTTATGTTAAGATCAGCAGACAGGCTGACGGTCCACTTGATGGTAGGTGGCTACCATCGCCTATAACACAAGCACAGCTACAGGTGCTGCAAGTGCGCTGCCGATTACGGTGGGATTAAGGATAAGAGATTGGGAAGGGATAGGTAACGGGCTCTGGCATCCCTTACTCACTCACCGAAACACAACAGCACACATACT
Source organism: Bembecia ichneumoniformis (assembly GCA_910589475.2). NCBI lineage: Eukaryota > Metazoa > Arthropoda > Insecta > Lepidoptera > Sesiidae > Bembecia > Bembecia ichneumoniformis. The sequence continues at coordinate 16,790,657 of OU342528.1, read as the reverse complement.
GTTATTTCACGGTGGTCTTCTGTAAGGGGGTGGTTACTGCCGCCAGACGGGCTGCCCAAAAGACTGCGAAACGCAGTGTGCCCTGCCACTACTTTCCAGATCCAGACCAGAGCCAAATTTGAAAAGTCCGTTTTCCAAAGTTGACCCTGCCGGGAATCGAACCCGGGAACCTAGAACAGAGCGTCAAGTTAAGGCAAGCACCCTAACCAATCATCCAACGGGCTCAAGTGCACTGATTTCAAGTGCACTGCCAACCTCATGGTCGCGTTGAAAATGCGCCAAGTATTCTACCTGGGTCATATTCTTAGACGTGTGCGATACTATCTGCTTCAGGTGATGATGATGGGCGAAGTCCCGGCAAAGGGAAGGATGAAGTCGTGGCTGAAGAACATCAGAGAATGGACCTTGATAGCTAAACTAGTTGAGCTTATCCAAAGAGCAAAAAACAAAGAGGACTGTTCCAGGCTGATCACCAACCTCCACTAGTTTATTATTATTGATGGAAACTTTGAGAACACTCATATATCTGCTTCGTATAAAACCGAATACGACACAAATTCACCTGCCAAAAGTAGTTGGCTTCAAAACTGTTCTCTCCGTGACAAACATATAAAATAAATATCTAGTAAAACAATATTCAATATCTACACGCTACGCCACAGTTAGAATACAAAATATGAGTGTTGCATGAAATCATCTACATCGAATATTCACTAGTTGCGATCTGATCCTAAATATACGCCGTACAAAGAGAATCCACCTTTTTTTTTAATAACAATAAAAATATGGAAAACGATAAAAGCGGGTTATTATTTTCTATAAAATCCGCGTCGCCGAGTCGTAAAATGACACGCAGTAAGCGTGCTATTAACCAAGATTACGGATTCGGGTCGAGGTGGCGGGTCACCAATAAATCTGCTCAAATAAACCGAAACACAATCTTGCGATACTTAAGGTTTTATAGAGTATCGTAAAATGAGTTACCTTACATTCTTACGGCTCTCCCCGACGACATAACAAATACCATTCTATACTCATTTATAAAGAGTTAAAGTTTGTTTATTGGTTTACATATAAACCAATTTTTTCTGTAAATTATACATCCTGGCCAATTTATTAGACGCACTACAGTTTTTATGCAAATTTTGATTAGTAGCTAATGAAATTTGGTTTTTTAATACATAAATTGATGTGAATTGATTGATTTTCATCCTGACTTCAACTTAATCCCGCTGACACTGCATTCCTTGGCCTCAGCGCTCTGCAAGGAGTATTACACTACGCGGTATTCAGAGCCCGGTAGTCAGGGAGGTTGTGGCCCCTTGCAAGGGCGTCGATTATTACACTGCTCTGACCACCGGCCCCCTCATGGCACCTGCTTTATCTAAACCATTAAAAAAAGTAGCGATTGCCGTGGCTTTGGTAGTTACATCCATGAATATTATAAAAGAAAAAAAGGGAAGGAGAAGGATCTGGGTTAAGCAATACTTGAATTTAAGATAAAAACAATATGCTATACTTAGAAACAATTACTTAGAAACATTTCACGGCTTCAAGTTACACATGTATGTATACAATAAAAACTTGATGTCCTTATAACACTTCGAATGTATGAGAAAATCTTTTTTCTCCCTGTCATTTCATTTTTACAGGTGAACAGAACTCTGTGCATGGAGTTGAAATAAATATGAAATGTGCTTGACAATCTTACCGCGAGTACCTTTTTTATTTATGTACGAAAATATATTTTCACCAGAATCTTATTTGATTTAGAAAAGGTTTAGAATGTGAAATAGTTCCGCAATCACAATACAAAAGTTTATGCAATTTCACTAAAGATCATGATGAACTCGGTTTCTCTGAACCAGCCTTCCCACAATCTAGCACCTGAGGAAGTATTTAGCTCATTTGCTAGAAACTGCTGCCTTTATGCGGTATTTGCGGCCTCAACATTTAGTCTTATTGGACATATTTTGAAGTAGGTGGTAAATGTTAATGAAAAATTCCTTTCTTGACTAGTAAGCAAAGTGCAACTTGTTTTCCTCAAGCTGAAATTGTTTTCCACAACATTTTGTGCGTTACATTTCCTGCTTCAGTGGAAGAGATTCGTAACTGTTTTTTTAAACTTCTGTACGAATTTAACAAAGAGTTAAATATATTGAAAACTAGCTGAGCCCGCAACTTCGTACGCTTGGCATTTGATACAGCGCGTAACTTTTTTGTTTGTAAACCGATTAGAATGAAATAAACATTAAATATTACGGGAAGCCTGCTACAATACACCAGTGAATACCGCATTCAAATCGGTTAAACCGTTTTGGAGATTACAGTGCACAAACGCACAGACAAACAGACAAAAATTCCAAAAACTGTTTTTTTTTTAGCACGGTAACATTAAGTACAACGTGTACAAATACGACCAATAATAAAAATAGCTTTCTTTTTTTAAAACGCTTTATTGCCGCTTTTATTTCCTCTTTTAATTTACCTGCAAAAACCTTTCCACATCTATACTAATATATAAAGCTGAAGAGTTTGTTTGTTTAAACGCGCTAATCTCGGGAACTACTGGTACGAATTGAAAAATTCTTGAATAGTCCATTTATCAATCAATCAATCAATCAATTTATTTGTAACTTATAAAACATACTTTTAACAGACACAGAGAAAAAAGAAATAACAGTAACAGCAAGAAAGAAAGTTACAAAAAGGTCCCTACTCAGCATTTTGCTGGCATAGGCCAGCACTGATCGAGGAAGGCTATAGGCTATATAACATTACACTACGATCAATAGTATTATATATAAGGAGTGTCCAGTACCGCGCGCCTCACGCGCACTCCACCGCCGTATGGGCCGCAGCGAAGCGTGGCCGAGTTCAGCTAGTCTCAGATATTTGACTATATCAGTTACCCTTCACCACAGGTATCCTAGGGCATTAAATAGCTGATTTTAAGATATCTATTTAATACAATTTGCATTTTATGACATGTGAATAAAAAAATATTTTATTTAAAGTATTTGAAAGTGAAAAGCCTTCAAACATTAAAGTGTTTCTCCACGTTTATTTCTTTTTTTTAAAGCTTTTTTTAGATAATAACATTCCAAAATATCCACTCTAAGGTAGAATTGTGTTATAAAGAAAAGATTTTCATTACTACACTAGCTTTTGCTCGCGATTTTTACCGCATATCTTTAATACTTAGCCTATGTATTATTCTGAGGTAAAATTTCCTAAAAAAACTTCAGAAGTTTATTTCTGAAGAAATGATAAAGATTAATATATCCATCCTCACAAATTTTTAGTAATACAGTATAGATACTGATACGACTAACTATGGAACGTTCTGCAAAAAGCGTTCGCGCCGGCCAAAAGTCTCGAACATTCTACCCTAGCATGCCCCTTCCCGACTAGTTTCAAAGGAAATTGGTCCTTATGTTTACAATATAGAGTTTACATTTCAAAAGAAATATCATTCCTGAACTTTCAATGGCTTATTTACAATCTTGTTCACATTTTCTGGAAATTTTTTTTATGTTAAGGTCGGCAGACAGGCTGACGGTCCACTTGATGGTAGGTGGCTATCGTCGCCTATAACACAAGCAAAGCCAAAGCTGCTGCAAGTGCGCCAAATGCAGTAGGATTAAGGATAACGGATTAGGAGTGGATATGGAAATGGAGTCTGACATCCCTTACTCACTCACCGAAACACAACAGCACACGTGGTGTTATTTCACGGGTAAGGGGGTGGTTACTGCCGCCAGACGGGCTGCCCAAATAATTTGAAAAGTTCATTTTCAATGTTGACCCTGCCGGGAATCGAATCGAAATTTTTTTTGGCGGGGAGTAATCCGCTTACAAATCTCCTGCCGCTGGCTAGTGGTATGTGGGGGTCGTCCAGCGCCTGTTTATAGCGGCACTGGGAATACCCACTAAAACTCTCCGGTGTCTCCTTGCCCTTTGAGCGGGGTGGACCGAGCTCTGCCGAGGCAACAACTCCGATCCACCCCAGAGCAGCCTAGCCATCGCTGACTAGGCTAAGTCCAATGGGGGATTGCCCAGAGGCACCGAGGCAATCCCCAGACGGGGTGACCTTGTGCAAGCACACATAGTTAACCAACCGCCTACGTCTGAGGGAAGCGAGACCGGCCTCTTCCTCTCGCTGCCTCTCAGCTGCCTCCTTCTGCGAACACGTAATGTTGCAACTGCTTTCCAGTTGGTCACACTATCAAGCATGGCTTCGACCATGCTTGACAGTGTGATCTCTCCCCCACCCAGCGCCGCCCTCAACTCCCGGCGCTGGCATCTCCAGGCCGAACATACCTGGAGCGTATGCTCGGCCGTATCGTCAGGATCGCCGCAGTTTATTATATGGTGCAAATAATGACCGAAGCACCCATTTCCGGTCATTACTTGCACCATATGGAAGGTGAGGCCACCTCGTCGGCGCCTCACCCATTCCTCCAGTACCGGACGAACCGCGAGGATCGTCCGGAAGGCAAGCCCCCTCATTCATAAAAAAAAAATCGATTCTTTTAATAACTGTAATATTTGCTAAACAATACTAGTTTTAGACTTCGCCATATAGGTCAAGCATTTCGTTCATTATATTGGTCGTACAAAATAAAACGACTTTTGTACGGTAGATGCAAATCAAATCGCATTCGTAAATGAGTGTTGCGTGTTTGAATTTTAATTTCGTAATATATGGTTTGAGGAGTTAACAATGGGATATTACATAATAGCACGAAAAATACGTTTCCGTAATTACGTATCATTAAAGTAATACACTAAGTGAGATGTTTGAGTTATTTTTTCACTTACTTCTAAGCTTATAGACTCCAAATCTAATTTGCTAAGTAGGGCCAAACTTTGAATAACGCTCAAAAAAAAGTTCACAGCTTTTTTATTTCGTTTTATTTGGGAGATTAACTTTACTGACAGAGCACCAAAGTGCCCACAAGGTAGCCCGCATTCAACAATGTCTCTTTTTATATTTTTTAATGTACCCTGCGCCATTCGAAAGCTTTTCTTCCCTGACATTGGCTTGGCTTCCTGTGATACTCTGTGTTATTTTTTTTTTATCCTATTGCATTAACAATTATATCGCCCACTTAATTGTGAAAATAATTTATGATAATCAAAATGAATGGTTTAGTTATTGTAAAAAAATAATAACTGATTACTTTTATGAGTTTAGTTTTCGTAATGTCTATTGTTTATATCATTTATAATTTTATTTTTTGTATGTGTAGAATGTAGATACAAATATTATAAAACGAAAAAGTCGCCGGTCGCTTCTGACTGTTACTCCGCTAACTTATAAACCACTAATACGAAAAAGAACTTTTTCACTAATAAAAAGAGCGATAAATGAGGAAAGTTTGTTTCTAAAATTTTCAGTAAAAAACCTAAAAATACAGTAAATTTTCAGTAAAATCCTTGCGAAACCGGGGGTGGGTAATTTTTTGTTTTACTAATCGCATTATGACAACTAGCATTTAGCTGCAGACATTTTTCTAGCTGAAAAGCATGATACAAAGCGAAGGTGGATGTCATAGTATCCAGCCGTCTTGAACTCAGTATAATAATAAATAGAAGTTTGTACAGTTAATTATATAAACTGTAACTAAAACATCCTCGTGTTTTGAAAATTTTTTGAAAATAAAAATTTTCAATACTTTTTCAATAATAACGTTCTTCTGTAATTATGTTTGCATTTTTAAATAATAAAATTATATGCCTAAGTGTAATATATCTAACTCTATTATGCATATAACATATTTGAGTCAGTATGAGTGAATATGAGTGTATGCGTCTTCGTCTGCATATGCCTGTGGGTTTGCATTTCTGCGTTCTTGCATACAAAACCAACCTTCAATCTAATAAGATACATAAAAGACTCCTAGATAGTTTCTTTTGTGAATCATTATTTTCAAAGTATAAAGACCAGATCAATGGTCAATCTGTAAATAACTTAAAATCCACTGGTATTAACAATCTCTATTTTATGCGACTACGATTTCTTGACACTAGCAGTATGCATTGATATAATAATATTGTAATAGTTAACTTATTTCATTTTACCTTTCTGCACTAATATAAGCTTTTACTATGCCAAATCTAGACTCCTCCCTGCACATAATGTCTTAACATAAGCTAAAATTAAAAATTATAAACTAACCCCAGACATTTTAATGAATCCAAACACGCTCTATCTGCTGTAAGTTGCTGAGGAGTTGGTTATCCCGCAGACTACTTGATGCTGCAGCATCAATTCAAGGTTACCATGTCATGGAAATATCACCGAAGTAACGTACACCAAATTTCAAATATCGATTGATTAGTAATCTTCAAACGCCTGAACTAATCATCATAATTTATAAATTGGAACGATTGCTATAAAGTCAACTTTCAAACAAAAGAAAAATGCCACAGATGCCACAGATAGACACACAGATACACCGATCAAACCTTTAACAAAAGATAGACTTTTGAGTAGGGCGTCGGGAATTAAAAATGGCTCAAGTTTTTTCTGCACATTTATGGCAGTTAATTTATAAAAATCATTGACAATTAAATATTCCATAACATAAAAAGCTAGGAGACCAATCAAAAAAGTCAGCTCCGATAGGTTTTCAAGACGCAAATTATTTCTGGTTCTTCCTCTCTTTCTTGTGTCTCTTTATACGCGACTCGCTAACTCAAAAAAAACTAGCTTTGAATTCTACTACCTTCGCTTCTAACTCCATTCTTGAAGTGGACCGTCAGCTTGCCAGCTACCCTTTACAATATAAAAAAGACTTCAGTATTATTTCATTGGTTTCCAAGTTTTATCTTCCAAGAATGATATTCTTGAGTAAGAAATTTAACACAATTTGTATTGGACGGACTTATCTCTTTTTCTTATCAGACTCAGAAGTGCACTTGTGTATCCTCTATAATAGCTTGCTTTCCTAAACTATTGTAACCGGTTTTTTATCATAAAAGGAAACACCCTCAAAAATATATCCCTTAAGTTTAATTGTAATGTTTGTATAGAACGCGTTAACGTAAATGTAATTTACGGCTTGATTGTATGACAAAAACAGTTTACATTAATAAAAAATGAACTGTCTCCGTGAGACCGTTGCTAGCACGCGACTTACCTACCCAAAGGTCGAATATATCATTCAGTTTCAACAATTTTATTATTACCTTTAATAGGCGCATCAATTGTACACGAAAAAGGTCACAGGGGCAATAAAGGATAAGATATTATAATATTAAATATTAAACGCGATACGTACTCGACTCAAATGACCTACGTTCTAAATTGCCCTTTAAAACAATTAAAACGATAGTTTGAAGGTTTCATATTGTTCGCTGTCATCAAATGCCTGCTAACAATTACAATTTTTTTTAAATCTATAAGTTAAAATTTTTTTTGTAGTTGAAACTCTTAATAAAATTAGAAAACACAACGGACTAAATAAATTGAATTAACTTGAAGATGTAACTATGCTAAAATATCATTTTTTAAGGTCTCTTTCACCACCTTAAAGTGTCGATTAGTTACTTCCCGCTTAGTGTAACTCGGCAATTAAAACTTGCGAATATCTTTTGTCAATTTCACAAACGAAATCAAAGCTTCGAGTAAGCAATTTAGACGTTTTGCAGCAAATTAGACGTTCATTCATTCAATATTACGTCAAATGTCTGGAATAAAGTAGTTTTTCTTGTGTAGACACTGAAAAAACAATGACTTCAACTTACTAGTATTACGATTTGATTGGTTATTTAGTTTGAATACAGGGGCGTAGCGTCGTCGGGGAGCGGGTGGGAGCAGTTGCTCCAGGGCGCCGGGGCCTGGGGGGCTCTCTTATATTTCTCTTAAATTTTTGTCAGTAGCCAATCGAAAATGCCCACCTAATTATAAATATTTATAATTCACTTTTTTGGATCATTTTATTTTCGAACAGATATCTATAAATGTAACAAATCGTGTACCGGCTGTTGTTTACAAGTACTCCAGAAAAGTAGCGGAAAACGGAACTAAAATCAATTTCAAAGCAAAGAAGCGTATTATGAGCTTTGCTTTTAGCGCCCTGGAGCAAAATTTTTCAAACGCCTCTCTCTCATATGGGCACGCACGTGAATTATACACAAACCTCGAAATGAATCGTCTGGAGGTTTGTGTATGTTTTTTTTTTTTTTCAGTTTAAAATAAATAATGATAATGAATCTATAATCTTTCAGCATATTTTTCTTGATAATAATAATACCTTTATTAGCTATATGCATGCAATGTTTAGTTACAAGTTCGCAAAGTTACAATGTTACAATCGATCGTTCAAAAAATGAGAGAGAGCGCTTGAAAAATTTTGCTCCAGGGCGCTGAAAGTGTAGCTACGCCACTGTTTGAATAATATGTTGTTTTTTGTGAGTAAGATGTGTTCTTATTCTTGAATAATAAGAACATACCTTTGTGTTTTGGAAATAATTTTATGTTTTATAAAATTATGCACTTGGTTCATTGCACCCTTCGACAGGCGAAATCTACCAAAAAAAAACAGTTTCACCTAGGTCTGTAAAATAATCAACAAGGAATTTAAACACGCGAATTCGTGGAGTTCTTCGCAACGAAGAATTTTCTATTTCATCTAGCTGATGATGAATTAAGTCAAACAAATCCAGTGGGTACGTCGCCAATTAACATAAGCATCACCACATGTGCGCTGCCAACCTTAGTAAGGGAGGATTAAGGATAAGAAATTGGGAAGGGATAAGAAAATGGACTCTGGCATCCCTTACTGGCACCGAAACATAACAGACGCATACTGTCACTTCATAGTGATCTTCTGTAAGGAGGTGGTTGCTGTCACCAGACTTAAATACTTTTCGTCTTATTAAAACTTAATTATTAAATCTTATGACAATTTAATGTAGAAAATAAATTTGAAAGCATAACATAGGTATACTAGTATATCCCACACTGAGTACAAAAGGTACCTAAATATGTTTTCTTTGAAATCCTAAAATATTAAAGATTGAAAATCCTAAAATTTTCCTTCTTGTAGAAATATTTTTTACTAGCTTTTGCACGCGATGTCGTCCGCGTCACTTTAAGAAATAATATTTGTGGAAAACCGCAATTTTGTATGGTGGGGGGGGTTAAAGAGGGGGTGATGAGGGGAGGGTGAGTAGCCTATGTTACTCGCTGATAATGTAGATTTCTATAAGTGAAAGAATTTTTAAAATCGGTCCAGTAGTTTTTGAGTTTATTCATTATAAACATACAAATCTTTTCTCTTTGATTAGTATTTATAGTACCTACAGATAAATAAACAAGAGAGAAATATGATATTTTTGATAGATTGGACTTATGTTTGGTATTTGTGGGTGACATTAAGGAAAGAAATATTTATGGAGGCCTTTTCATAACCTACAAAAAATACCAAATATTAAATTATCGGCGCGCATTCGCATTACTCTTTTGACCAGAATAGAGGCTTAAATTTTGAATGGAGACTATATTGCTCCCAATTGTATTACTTGAAAAGTGTATATATAGCATTTTTGTCTTTTTTATTATGGTATCATTCAATTAATTTCTATAAATTAAAATATATAATGTGATATTAATTATAAATTATATTAAACGTGAATCGTCATGATATTTCCCTGTCGAGAACACGTTATTCACCACTTTTTTCCTGTAAATAATGTCATTGTGTTCAGGCCAATATTCAAACGTAGCTTGCCCGAATGGAGGCTTATCGCATTCTCGACGGAAACAGAGTCACTCGAGAAAAGAAATGGCAAAGTGAAAGACGTTTATCCCCTTTTGTTTTTAAATGTACCACTTTTTCTGACCTACTTTATCCACTGGAAACCGTATCTCATCGGGATGGTCCTTCGAGCCGGATGCGTCAGCGGTTGATTTATTCGGCTTGGAGGACACTTTGTGCGGCTTCACTATCGGCTGAGTAAATTATTCATTAATTTTCATGGAGTTCAATTAAATTTTAATTATACACTTCAGTTTCATAAAATTCTCGCAGATACGTTTCCGTGACTATTCGATCGTATATTATATAAAATTAATTGGGAAAATGAGTGTTTAATTGGAAATTAATTGGACTGAAAAATATGACGCTTAAAAGTTTATTTCAATTAAACTTTTTTAACACGTTATGCTCATCTAAGCTATTTATTTATTTATTTATTTATTTATTTATTTATTATCTCATACATGATTCAATACACAATGTTTACAATGTCTGTAAACCATTATTGGTTTGTCTAGACATTTACTTCACGCCAATACAACATTACACTATAAATCATATATACGAGAAATTACAATAACAATGTTACAACTCAATTTAAAAGATGCAAAACCGGCCGACCGAATCATCGGCACACATCGGTATGCTTTGTGCGTGTGCAACTCGCTACACAGGTGTCCCATTCTATGCAGTCATGTGTTTTTATAGAATAATTATTTAATTTAGTTATATAAATATAATTTTTAATTATATTATTCAATCCAATAAATATAATCTTATTATATTTAATTTAGGTAATATTTTTTTAATGTATTCTTGAAGTTTCTTTGTGCTATTTCATTTTTTATATTGATAGGTAAATTGTTAATTAGATGGGGAATTATATATTGCGAGATTCTTTTGCCATACTCATTAATAAATTTTGGTTTATATTAAGAGAGCGGACTTTGGTAGTTATTCCGTAATATGTTGTGAACCTTAACTCGCATATACATTGCTTGTACGTATACAACAACAATGGATTTCCATAAACAAAGTTTATCGGATTGGATATTTCAGTATCAAAGTCGCTTTGATCCCGTTCACAAGCCAATATATTTTCAATGCTATTACCAGCCTTGCACTAATAGAGTTCCCTTTGATCCCAAGACCTATATCAACTTCAGGTATTTATTTCTTTTTTGACCATAAATCCTTTTCGATGCAAATACTTTGAATGTATTTAAATTTTATGGAATATACTGTATGGGAACAAATTTTTTTTTAATGTTAAGATCGGCAGACAGGCTAACGGTCCAGTTGATGGTAGGTGGCTACAGTCGCCTATAACACAAGCAACGCCACAGCTGCTGCAAGTGCGCTGCCGACTAGAGTAGAATTAAGGATAAGGGATTGGATAGGAAAATGGGCTCAAGCATCCCTTACTCACTCACCGAAACACAACAGCACACGTGCGATTACTTCACGGTGGTCTTCTGTAAGGGGGTGATTACTGCCGCCAGACGGGCAGTCCAAATGGCTGCGAAACGCAGTTTGCCCTGCCACTACTTTCCAGATCCAGACCAGAGGCAGATTTGAAAAGTTTATTTTTAAAAGTTGACTATGCCAGGAATCGAACCCGGGAACCCTAGAACAGAGCACCAAGGCAAACACCCTAACCACTCGTCCAACGGGCTCGTCAAATTTAGTGATATATTAACCTCAATTCAAGCAGAATTCATTCACGAATTGTATCTGTTGGTATATCATGCATGACATCCGTAACCAGTTATTTTTACTTATAAAAAATCACAACTTATAATAATAATAAATTTGCAAACAAAAAAATTACACTGTAGTTAACTTAATTTGTTTACTTAGGTTTATTATACTTATAATACAGTTGCAGGGCTCAAAGTATTTCATAAACAAAATTCGGCAGTCTTAAAGAAGACCATCTTGATATAACTGCAGTAGTTAGTGGCAGGGCACACTGCATTTTCGCAGTCATTTGAGCAGCCCCTCTGGCGGCAGTAACCACCCCTTTACAGAAGACCACCGTGAAATAACATGTGCTGTTGTTGTTCGGTGAGTGAGTAAGGGATGCCAGAGCCCATTTTCCTATCCCCCTCCTAATCCCTTATCCTTAATGGACCGTCAGCCTGTCTGCCGAGCTGCTGTTATTCGGTATGTGAGTGAGAGATGCTAGAGCAAGTTTTTCTAAATCCTACTGTTGGCAGCGCATTTGCTGCACTTGTAGCCTTGTGGTGTCTAACTTGGACCACCACCCTACAATACGTTCGCCTGTATGAACTTGGGCCATACACCAAAGCAGTGACGCGAACGAAGATACGCGCGCTGATTGGTGAACGGCGATTGAATAAACTATGCGCCGGCGCAGACAAGTGTAGTGGATTCAGTGTGACCGTTTGTTGTGAAAAACTGTGCCGATAGTGTGTGTAATGAAAATATTTAAAAACTTATAAATAGACACTTACCACATAATATGTATAATAAAAAACTCGTGTGTATACTTATCGTGAGTTTCCTATAACCGTATAAAAGACATTTTCTTTAAACGTCACATATTGTTGTTAGATGTAAATATTGTGATAAATAAAAGTATACCACAGCCTTATTAACAGGCGATGTTAGCAACATATCAACAAGCGCTATTGCGTACTATAGGAAAATGTTAATTCTGAAATCAAAGTTGAGTTTATTAAAGCGTGAAAAATTGAAGACAGCATTTAAATATAAACACAACGAATAAAGTTTGTTTGAATATATTCATTCTTGAATATAACGTACCCCCCATTATGAAATTCCATGCAAACAACTCATCCGTCCGGGACAAACAAATGACAAAAAACTGTAAGTATGTGGATGGAACCCTAAAAAGGAATGTTCGCGGGAAGAAAACAAATTGTTACAAGCACGCCGCATGCCGCGGTGGATATTAAATTCTTTCCCTTTTGTTACTGTCTCTTCTTTTATTCTGTTTACAGTTTGTGGAAAATTTCAGACGCAACTTCAATGCGAAATACGGACGAGTTATTAATATTTTCATTGAATTATTATACAAGGAAATTTTGCAGCATTTTCAACTGATTCAATTGAATGACAAGCTAACTTTCCCATATTCGTTGTAAACAAATTGTATGGACTGTACAAACGTCTTTTAAACATTTATACTGAAACGGATGACTGCGACCTCTTACCTCTCTACCTACCTATTTCCGTGTATTTTTTTTAATATAACTAGACTGCAAATTCTTAGAAACATAGTTAGAAACTAGTTAGAACGAGTAGTAGAAGTTAGAACATAGCAGAATAGTTAGAAACACAAGTGTAACGAAGCGTTATTAATATTTAGTAATCTATAATTTAATAACATTTCTAAACGTACAATGTCAAACTTGACGTCACATTGACATTGTTTCAATACGTCATGTCGACCATTCTGCCATCGGTCGGCAGTTAGTTAAGAACGAATTGTTGCGAAATGTGCATTAAGGTTAGTAACAGTGAATTATAATTCTTTGTATCGTGAATTTGCCGAGCAATAAATATTTGTTCTCAGGTTGATCTATGAATTTCATTTATACAATTATCAATTCCTCTCCAGAAGATTAAACTACGCTTCAAATGCAAGATGCAATATCCTCAGTAAAGTGGAATAGAGCAATAAGCTATACTTATTATTCACTCGTCAAAAGAATGTTGGACTGTATGTTTCATTGATATCATTGTATCAAAAAAACATAATAGAAGACGAGGTGTTATTCTCGTAGCTGTTCTCGTGAACTTTTTTTAATCAATGTTTGAATGAAAACTAAAGAAAATTGTTACAGAACAGCCTGCCAGACTAAAAAAAATATATAAAATAAAAGACTGGGAAAAGAAATTAACAAATTTATTAAGAAAAGGGAAGGGTGGAGTTGGTGAACGGGGGTGTAGGTGTAGGTGGTGTGGAGAGTTAGGGACTACAGTGGATGAAATAAGAAAATTAAGCTATGCTACCCCAAGAGGGTCTCCTGCTGGATGCTCTATTCCGTAGCGGCCCCGTAGGATAGCAGCCGGAACGGAGGTAGACCGGCAGGAACAGCAGCCAGGAACGGTGGTAGGCCGGCAGGAACAGCAGCCTGGAACGGTGGTAGGCCGGCAGCGGCCCGGTAGGAACAGTAGCCGAAGAGGAAGTAGGCCGGCAGCGGCCTGTAGAAACGGTAGCCGGAGCGGTGGTAGGCCGGCAGCGGCCCTGGAGGAACAGTGACTGCAGCTGTGGTAGGCCGGCAGCGGCCCCGGAGGAACAGTGACTGCAGCTGTGATAGGCCGGCAGCGGCCCCGGAGGAACAGTGACTGCAGCTGTGATAGGCCGGCAGCGGCCCTGAAGGAACAGTGACTGCAGCTGTGGTAGGCCGGCAGCGGCCCTGGAGGAACTGCAGCCGGAGCGGTGGTAGGCCGGCAGCGGTCCTAGTAGGGACAGCAGCCGGTACGGTGGTCGGCCGGCAGCAGCCCAGACGCAACAGCAGCACCCGATGAATTAGAGTACAGAGGTACTCGAGGTCAGACACCGTAGGAGAGGAGCAGACACCGTAATAAATATATATATGCTTTCAGCTTAGAGGCTGATTCTCCAATGACCTATCTCATCGCCGATATCTATTAAGAAACCTCTGTAGAATGAATCCGTTCTTTTAAAATAAAATTTGGAATTTTGAATTTTTATATTCAAGCGGCCAGGTATTAGACCTCTTCTAAGGAGTTTATACCCGAAAATCTGACGTCATGGTCTGAAAACGGGTGCAAAGTTACTACGACAACGATGTAAATAAACATAAAAGAAATGTCACAAAAATACATTTTTGTGAATATTTAACAATGTGTTTGGAAATATAACTAAATATAATAAGTAATTTATAGAAAATGAAAAAGGGCATGTACTCACGTGGTACCCCTATGTCTAATACGTATATTTACAATAGAAAATGTAATTGAAGGTGAGCCATACAAACGAAAAACTCAAAGAAAAACCAGAAAATAATAAGTACTAATCCTGTAACTAATACAATAACTTCTTATAGGAATAAGCTTTCCTACGAAAGCATAGAAGGGTCAATTTTCAAAGAATTATGACATAATGAAGGTCAGAGAAAATGTTAATGAAAAACTCAAAGATCAATAACAACGGAAAGAGAAGAAGAAGGTGGATTATCAACCTATTATACTGTTAGTACCAATATTATAAGTGAACACAAAGTAGATATATAAATATTGATACGAATATTATAGTTAATATTACATATTCCACTACTGATAGAAATATTAATACTACAAAATCGCATTTTCCTTTAAAATTTCTTAGAACTATACTCATTGTGAACAACATAACACATGCCACTAACAACACGGATCTGTCGTTTTTGCACGAAGACATCAAACAGTGCAAGAACTGGCGATGATTCGCGCGAGAACATATTGATGTTTTAAGCAAATCGCTGGCGACATCTATACATAGTTAAAAACTCGAAATTTTGGCAGTTGATGCTTTTTATAATGTAAACATCCACTAAGAAAGGATTTTTGGAAATTCCACCACTAAAAGGGTAAAATGAGGCGGTTTTATAGAAACCGGTCGTTTTCAAAGTTAGAAGCTTGAAATTTCATAAACAAGCTTTTGGTTATAAATACATAAATACGTATTTCGTAAAAAACAAAGTGAGAAAAGGAAAATCTAACTTTTGTAATAACGTGAATGATATCCTCGCCTGAAGATGCACGGTTAACACTCGCAAGCGATTTTACTGCCTCAAATAGACAAACACGAATGCTACAGTCGATTGGTGTTCTGTAAGCGAAGACTTTATATATAAGCTGTACTTCATGTATTGTAATTTAATAACATTGTTATTAAATTCATTGAATAATTAATGAATGCAACATGGACGTATGAATAATGCAAGCAAGAAAATTTCGCTGTAAAATTTTTGAAACATGGCAATTAATGGTGGCCAGTTTACTAAGGTATGTCTTTATTAGAAACGAGCTGTTGCACGCGTCCGCGTCTCTTTATAAAATACTATGTTACTCGTTGATAAAGTAGCTTTGTATAGATGAAAGAATTTTTAATATCGGTCCGGTATTCTTTGAGTTTAATCATTACAAACATACATTTATATGGCGGGCTAAAGGGAGGAGATGGAGGTAAGATGAGTAGCCTATGTTACTCTCTGATAATGTAGCTTTCTATTGGTGGAAGAATTTTTAAAATCGGTCCAGTAGTTTTTGAGTTTATTCGTTACAAACATGCATACATACCAATCTTTTCTCTTTATAATATTGGTATAGACCAGTATAGAAGAGCGATCGGGTAGACTTATTTTGTTTGTATTTTTGCGTGCTTGTGCTTATACAGCGGGCCGACTTACTTGATAATAAGAGTTATTTTTTCTCGATGCTAAACCCTTTTTATATGGCTATAGAACCTTATATTAAAAAATACTTTAGAGCCTTAAAACAGCTATACAGCCTCTTTTATAAATAAGAACTTTGCGTGTTGAATAAATACTTCTTTCGCGCTCATACATCACAAAACTTTATGCACTTACGATCCTGGAACTTGCTAAATGTTTTATTTGTGATTACATCCTCAGCAAAACTTTACAGCTGGGAGGTTCTCTGACAATATATTTGCCTGCAAAAACTTTCCCCTTAACTTTAAATTTAATGTTTTGATTTTCTTCTCCTTGATGCTAAATAAAAAACACGTTTTTATTATTTGTCTTTCATCCTCGATGTCAATTCACTGCTTCGTTACCTTTGTGTCGCTGTTCCAATAAAGTGTATAAAAATTTCAGTTTGTAATTGTTTTGTTCTGTAAGAGATATTATTGCTCAATTTATATAATAGAGGTTCCAATGAAAACGGTCAACAGAAACGG
Organism: Bembecia ichneumoniformis; assembly: GCA_910589475.2. Taxonomy (NCBI): domain Eukaryota; kingdom Metazoa; phylum Arthropoda; class Insecta; order Lepidoptera; family Sesiidae; genus Bembecia; species Bembecia ichneumoniformis. The sequence continues at coordinate 16,773,968 of OU342528.1, read as the reverse complement.
TCTTAAATCCACAGCTTTAGAGGTTCGTTTTTGCTTGACCGCATTACAATACGACACTTGAGATATTCTTATTAATCCTATCAATTGTCTGCACTGCTGGCCAGTTACCAAACACTTCAGACGATTTCGAGTAACTATTGAGAAAATGGGAAATTGCCAACATTTTTATCAAGCTAACCAATTTTGATGTCCTATAATTATCAGAAAAATAAACTACTTATTTTATATAATGTATTTTTTCACTTTGTTAACGCAGGTAGATCAATTCAACTGACTAATAAAATTTCGCTATGGTACGTGCTGTCTCACTCCCTCCAACCTGTATCTTTTTTAACCAGGGGAAAACCGTCCATAGTTACCCGGTTTGTAAAAAACCGGGTTGTGTGAGATTTTTACTCACTAAAAATCTCCCGATTGTGGACCACGGAACCGTGCCTATTTGGGGACCACGGAGCCGTGCCTATTTGGGGACCACGGTACCTCCTTCCGTATTACCCCGCGATCCTTGTAGCACCATTCTTCTCGAATACCCTGGTGATATCCCCAAGAGCTTTCACTAAGCTAATCACCGGAACCTCTTTTAGTCGCCTCATACGACTGGCAGAGGATACAGTGTTCTATTCTAATATTCTAATTGAACTTCAGATCTCAGAGTACTAGTGCGGTTTCCACCGCCTCCTTTTTGACGACTGCGTAAACCCCCTCGTGATTCCATTCAGCGGGTTTTACAGGAGAAGTACCGTTTCACAGAAGATTGCCACTGCTCTCCACGATAATTCCTTTCTTACCATGGCCGTAACAACTTCTGGAAGTGATAAATTCGCTCCAATATCGTCGATCATGACTTGCCGCTCAAGATGCCACGCGGAGCACCTTTCGAGCGTATGTTGTCATATATATCAGCCACCGCGCCGATAGCCTCAACGCTAGTGGCTAACCAGTCTGAATAAAACTTCGTGACGAGCATACTCATTCCCCGATTTCGCCACGAGAGATTTGATTTATTCTCCCGCAAAATCAAGTCTGAATAAAACATTGTACCGCGCAAACTTATCCGCCGATCTCGCCACGCGAGATTTGATTTCTTAATTTGCAATTATCAGGCATTGAGCTTGTAATTATCGAAGTGGTCGCGCTTTCCACTCCGCGAGTTATTAAATTTTCGTGTTTGTGTGACGGGCCCGTCGCAGTCTTCGTCGCTAGAAAGACCTAGGACCTGGTGATTCACGAGGTAGGTAGACTTCTGTCCTTTCCTCGTCCCTTTTGATTGCATGTACCACCAATAAAAAATACAATTCATTTTTTCCATCGAAGTTTCTTGATACATATTTGGCACGACCACATATGGAAAATGAAAGATAAGTGAGAAATTAAGCAATAAGTATGAAACAACAAATCTCCCACATTTACACATAATTCTCACCGAATTTGAAAGACTTTGAACAATTAAAATGTCATCATTTAATTAAAATGCCATCACCAAATCTCCGCAATGCCTCTTAAAGCATGTGAAAAGCAAAAAAGAATTAATCAATAGATTTGATTTGATTTATAGTAGAAAAATTGTAAAAAATACAAAATTGAATCACTCGCTCTGCGAGCTATGGAGAAGACTATGCTCGATGTTATTATGCGAAATCGAACTAAGAATGAAGAGATCCACAGACAATCGAAAATCCCCGACTTAACCCGGCGGATTAATAAGTTGAAGTGGCAACGGGCTGGACACATAGTACGAAAAGCCGAGGTTCTCGACTGATCACCTAATAAAGGCCACGAATTGACGCTGGATCCATGCTGCTTCTGATCGGTCTTATTATAAAATTATGTGGGAACCCTTAACCAGCAGTGGACTCCTACGACAGTACTTTGTTTGATGAGGTTATAGAAGATAATTCACGACATAATATATTAATCTTGTGTCAAATAAAAGCACAAGTAGGTACTAATAGGAATTGAACTAACGTATAGAGCAAAGTTTATTGCTACATCCCCAGTTGGCCACACAATGTTTGTCTTTTGGAGCAAATGTTTGTCGAATCAGGAATTGAATCCCTATTTACACATCCAGCAGATATGTGTTAATTCATCTAGAATTACCCAAATGAGACGTGTTACATAATAACTATTTGAAAATTTGTAACTCAACAAAAAGTTATTTATTTTTTTGAATCGCATAATCTTTAAAACAACTTTTATATTATTTAATTATCAAATTGTCTAGAACACGATGCACAAAGATATTATTTCAAAGAGAATTAAACCATGACATTGTAACGAAGCGTAGTATCATTGGTCTCTCTCTCCAATAATTTCCCCTGAGAAGCTTGTGTGGCACCAGTGCCGAATGTCTAATTATATTTGAACTTCCATCACCGGCCTATTGATATGCATTGTACGTATTGTCAAGGGTCTGCTTAAGTTGGAACATCCGCGACTCAAAGAAACTTGGGGTAATGTTTACCCTTATCGATCATGTCAGCTTGCTGTATGCTTATCAGTGTTATGTGTTTTCCTTCGTATAATAGCTCTTGAAAATTTTACAGGTAAGTATAACCATTTATTACATAGTCTTGCTGCACGATAAGAATATGAATATCATCCAAATAATATCTTATATGTTTGAGCTCGTAATAAGAGTTTTTTTTCTAACCATGAATGTTGGTTGATATGATGTCTCCTCTGCTATGAGTTTGTCTCAAAATAACATCGACAAATGACTTGATTGTCGAATAAAATGACCTTTATTGAGAGAAAAATACATTTATTTTATTCTGCCCTATTTATATTTAAAATAGTTATATATAAATTGCTTCAAACCGTGTATATGTGACAATTTTGATCAAATCTTTTGTGTGGGTAGGCCTGAGAATGGTTTAGATTCACAATTAGACCGATTGGCGCTACAATCGGGTTATCGGCTTCGGATGGGACAACGTCTGCTGGGACCTCTAGTACTTACCTATATATAAGTATACTTCACTTTCTGTCTATTATGACTAGATACATTTTCATATTAAAAATGGTTGGTTACAGGCACTTAATGGTATGTGGTTACTGTTGCCTAAGGACTCAAACAACACCACGCAAAATGCAAGTCCTGTCCACCCTGCAGGAATTTCTTAAATATTCGTTTGAAAATGCCCCTTTCGAAAACACCTCAGAAAGGAAATTGTTCCAAAATTCGGGTCAAATCCGGACCATCCGGACCGCATGCGCAGTGACAACTTATTCTGTAATTCTTAATCAAGTAATTCGAATGAACTCTGCATCTGTGGCACCATGTACAGTGTTAGGTTTCGCTTGTTCCATCACTATTTAGTGTTATCGTTTTATACCCAACGTACCATCAGTTGGTCGGGGGTACGGTGGGTCCACGACATGAAAAACTAGAGGTAGGTATTAATTTGAAAAATTCATCATAGCACTCACAATTTTACAGCCAGTAAAATACACAGAGAGGCTACATCTCGTCTTAAACTTAGTACTGCTAACCGTTGTTGTGTAAGAAATGGATCGACAAAATAATTAGACTGGAAGCTGAAAAAGTGCTCTAGGCAACTGCAAAATATACAGTTTGGGTGAGATTTTACAGTTGACATGAGTACATAGAACTTGCGACTAACAATCGTTTGCAGTATCGATACAGTTATATTAATGCACGAAAGCCTATCTAAATTGCAATTTTGAAATCTAAATATAGTCCATTTTAAAAGACCTTTCCACATCATTTTCTAGTTCAAGTACTTAATGGGTTTTAATCCTATAATGCGCTCTTGACCAAAGCTTATATCTAACAGCCGATGCATAATTAGTAAGTATATATTAGAGGTAGGGTTGGTATGTATAGAGAGTATATTTTAAAAGGTAGGATATACGTGTATACCGCTGAATTAACGCAATATCAACGAAGTATGAAGTCGTAACAGCAACAGAGTAATATAAATTGTGGTTACTTTACTGTTTAAAACGTTGTTCAGAGATTCAATCATTGCTTGATAATTATATTTCCTGCTGTCAAACAGTTAGAGCAAAGAAACCTCGCTAGCCGGTCTGCAATTAAATACATCTATTTGCATTATTATATTATTTGTGAGTAATTTATAGCATTCACGTTTGAAGGATATAAGAAACTAGCTGAACTCGGCCACGCTTCGCTGCGGTATTGGACACTGCTTATATATAATACTATTTATCGTAGCTTGATGTTAGTCTATAGCCTTCCTCGATAAATGCACTATTCAAAACAAAATAGTATATTTCATTACAAGTGCGGAAAGGCTGTCATTGCAAAGAGTTCCGACAAATGTCTACCCGAGCCGAGGCGCAGCCGAAGGCGAGGGTTGACAGTCGGAACAAGTTGCAATGACGGTTCCGCACGTGTACTGAACGACTATTTTTAATACAGTTGCGAAAAAATGAAGCAATTTAATAAAACAAACAACTAAACTCGCAAAGAAAATTTCTGGAAAATGGCGCCAACCGTAGAATATAAGCAGAGATTTTTTTTCTTCAACCATTCTGGTAGGCAAAGGAAACTATGCTCATACAGCCAAGTCTTTAGTAGAATTTTTTTATTGATTTGAAATGAAAATGAAATTTAATGAGATGAAATGAAATGAAACCTAACCTAACTCATTAAATCAAATCATTAAATCTGATATTGAAACAAATTCGTAGCTTCTTTTTAGAAATATACGTATTTGCATGAATCATAAAAACTTTTTAGTAAAAACTTCATGGTTGGTTTTTCTTTTTAATAGACATTATTTTGACAGTTGGGAAAGAGAACGCACGAGTGCGGGAAAGGTAAAAAAAAAGCACGAGTGTGTAATAGCCTACATCCCGAACGCTATACGTCCCTGCAATACGCCACTTTTTGAGCAACTGTATTAAAAAGAATTTTTTAATACAGTTGCTCAAAAAGTGGCGTATTGCAGGGACGTATAGCGTTCGGAAAGTGGGCTATTACACACTCGTGCTTTTTTTTACCTTTCCCGCACTCGTGCGTTCTCTTTCCCAACTGTCAAAATAATGTCTATTAAAAAGAAAAACCAACCATGAAGTTTTTACTAAAAAGTTTTTATGATTCATGCAAATACGTATATTTCTAAAAAGAAGCTACGAATTTGTTTCAATATCAGATTTAATGATTTGATTTAATGAGTTAGGTTAGGTTTCATTTCATTTCATCTCATTAAATTTCATTTTCATTTCAAATCAATAAAAAAATTCTACTGAAGACTTGGCTGTATGGGCACATAGTTTCCTTTGCCTACCGGAATGCGTGAAGAAAAAAAATGTCTCTGCTTATATTGTACGGTTGGCGCCATTTTCCAGAAATTCTCTTTGCGAGTTTAGTTGTTTGTTTTATTAAATCGCTTCATTTTTTCGCAACTGTATTAAAAATAGTCGTTCAGTACACGTGCGGAACCGTCATTGCAACTTGTTCCGACTGTCAACCCTCGCCTTCGGCTCGGGTAGACATTTGTCGGAACTCTTTGCAATGACAGCCTTTCCGCACTTGTAATGAAATATACTATTTTAATACAGTTGCTCAAAAAGTGGCGTATTGCAGGGACGTATAGCGTTCGGAAAGTGGGCTATTACACACTCGTGCTTTTTTTTTACCTTTCCCGCACTCGTGCGTTCTCTTTCCCAACTGTCAAAATAATATCTATTAAAAAGAAAAACCAACCATGAAGTTTTTACTAAAAAGTTTTTATGATTCATGCAAATACGTATATTTCTAAAAAGAAGCTACGAATTTGTTTCAATATCAGATTTAATGATTTGATTTAATGAGTTAGGTTAGGTTTCATTTCATTTCATCTCATTAAATTTCATTTTCATTTCAAATCAACAAAAAAATTCTACTGAAGACTTGGCTGTATGGGCACATAGTTTCCTTTGCCTACCGGAATGCGTGAAGAAAAAAAATGTCTCTGCTTATATTGTACGGTTGGCGCCATTTTCCAGAAATTCTCTTTGCGAGTTTAGTTGTTTGTTTTATTAAATCGCTTCATTTTTTCGCAACTGTATTAAAAATAGTCGTTCAGTACACGTGCGGAACCGTCATTGCAACTTGTTCCGACTGTCAACCCTCGCCTTCGGCTCGGGTAGACATTTGTCGGAACTCTTTGCAATGACAGCCTTTCCGCACTTGTAATGAAATATACTATTTCAATTCGAACCAGTAGTTCCTGAGATTAGTGCGTTCAAACAAACAAACAAACTTTTCAGCTTTATAATATTAGTATAGATAAGTATAAGCGCACACTTTATCATTTTACAGTGATCTTCTGTAAGAGTGTGTAACAGCCACCAGTCGGGCTATACATTTTGTAACGTAGTGTACCTATGTGTTGCCACTACAAAAATTTCCCCTTTTTTTTCGAATTTCATACAATTTTAGTTCCAAAATGCATTCATGCATAATTCCATTTAGCTGTATTTATGCAGAAGTAAATCTACACTAACACAAACCGATTCGGCACTTTACATGCAAAGCCAAAAAGCTGTGCCATATTTCTTAGATGTAACTAAAATTTACGTGCCCCGTAGAAATTTAAACTTTATGTTTTAGGCTATAAGGTAGATTCGAGGAATTTATAAAATTTTACCCACTGAATTAAGGTCGGCGATGCTGCGGCTTGTCTGTGGATTCTGTCCTTTATAAATGGTCCACAATAATATCGTGTTTTTTGATAAATACACAAGAAAAACATTCGCATTTAATTTTTTTGGCAAAGTACTTTGAAACCTGAACTTTCTAACTTGATGAGACGTCTTAAAATAATAATATTTTAAAATGTTAACTTCGGAAGTAATTAATGATAAGAGCGGCAGGTAAGGAAGGCAAGGCGGGCTAAGGAAGCGTGAAGGACATAGCGAGGATATCGGAAGGGGCTTAAACAACGTAGCGAATATTTAACAACATGTGGGCTGTTATTTCGCGATGGTCTACTGTAAGGAGGTTAGATAGTATCCTATCTATTGATGGGAGACAGCCACACTGATTCCCAGGATAGATGATGAAGACTTATTATATTTAAAGGACTTAATATTACTAAAACAAATATACATTGTTTTTAAAATATTGTCATCCCTAACTCTGCTAACTTGGAGAAGCTGAAACAGTAGCTGCAAATGAGATTCATGTGAGGATTTAAATTATTATGTCAAAGACTATGTAATGTACTTATCCTTCTACAACAAAATCATATAAGAATAATGTGAAAACCGTTAAACAAAGTTAAACAATATTTGACAAAAAGATAGATAGAATTCATACAAAAAATTTTAGTCTGGTAACAGTTCAAATTTAATTTTAAAAATAACAATGACATTTTAGTTGCGTCATTGTAACAGCTAAATGTTCGAGTTATAATGTATGTGTTAGAGCTCCCGTGTTTAAAGGCAAATAATTATAACTAGGTACTTATTTTTGGAGATAAAACATCGCTGTATTAGCGACTTAAGTTCCGCAACAATTATTTAGTTAACTCTAAGATATTTAAAAATTAAACATGCTTGATTATTGGGATATAAAGCACAAAGATTCCATCTTGTTTATAAGTACCGACATTATATTTCTCAGTGTTTTTAGTCTTCAGGGTATAAAATGTTTCCTCAGAATCTTTTTCTTCATCATTTTATCAACTGATAATCTATGAAATAAGTTTGTGCTGACTGATTATCAACGCATAGTCAAAACTACAAGTCTAGAAAGCTGAAATTTGGAACATAATTTTATGCCGCTACAAAAGGATTTTTGAGAATTTGAACTCTGTGGGAAGCCGGGGGTTTTTTTTCATAATTCCAATGGATGCCAATAGATGACAATGGAAACTCAAGAGTGCAATTCCTACTGGAACCATTGGAATGGTAAACATAGTGTTCATCCCTCTGGACTAAGACTATACGTACATTTTACTTTCGGTAAATGTCCCTTATTATTGCATTTATTGATTTCAAATTGAAGAAGAGAGAAACACATTTCAAATTTAATTAAAGAGTTGTAATAATTTTACACCTATTGTAATCTGTGTTATTACTATTGTTTATTTTGTGGTGATTTCTCCAGCCACAAAGATTTTTATGAAGAGAATATTAACATACCTACCACATACGTTAAAATACAAAGCTTGTACGGAGTAAATTGTATAATTTTCCTAAATTCCCTCGAGGATTTAAAATTTTAGTACAAACGTCCACGCTGACAAGTTGATTACCTTTCTAAACATTGAAAACAAAGTTTCTGAAGCACGCTAATAGATTACCCATTACGGGAAATATACTTACCCATACAGCCTTACAGGTTGTTTGCTCATCTAAAGTAGGCACCGAGGACCTCGAAGTGTCAGAAGTTGTAAGTACTTTAACATGAACACACGAGATTCACAGTACCTGTGCCTGGCGCGTCTCTAAATCAGTAAACTTTTCTTTTGTTGACAGGACTCAAGGTCCTACGTGCAATTTATTATTCTCGAATTTGAACAAACTTAAATAAAATTCTTCCGATATTATAAAGAAGTATAAAAGAGACGAACATATTAAAGATGTTTATTCTTTTCACTCCGCAACAAAATGTCTGACTAACTACTTACATTCCAAACTCTAACAATAAAAATTACAGCGGCCATCGTTACGTTAAATCGACTTTGCGTCTTCTTTTATTATGCGCACAGCAAGCTTCTTCAGTGTTCCCTTCAACACACAACTTGCGAATCTTCAATAACAGAGTGAATAGGCTACAAACGAGCAAGCGAACTCCAGCTTTACTTGCCATCGGGTAAGATTGAGTTCAATCGCTATTCCATATACAAATTTTTAAAATTTGGTTTTGTGTTCGAAAATACTGATGGGCTTTTGAAATAATTGAGTATTCATAATTTTTTAAAGTCGAATTACTGATATTTTTTTAAAATTGAATGTCATAAGTCTTGGTCTTGGTGAAAGCCTTGGTCTTGGTGAAGCCTCACATGAACCTTACTTGAAATATTATTTTAAACTCTATTATTACAAACTAAAAGTACAGTTTGACGGTATTATGAAAGAAATTAAGATTTAAAAATATCACTTTTTTGTTTGAACAAAACAATATGTTGGCTGGATCAATATTTTCTTGGTTCTAACTAAAGTTCTGACAAAATTGTTAACAATTATATATAAGTAAAAAGGCATTTTATCTGTCTCTTGTGCAGCGAATAGGCGTTGGAGTAGACTTGTCTCGTACTCAAAGAACCCCGTGAGCCGACCACCTGCTCGCTAGACCGATGACCTCAAAAGATCAGGCAGTGGATGGACTCTGTGGTGGCGCAGGGTGGCGTTCAGTTAAAAATGCATATTTCCAGTAAAGGGTGCTTGTGGGCTAACTATGATGGTGAAAAAACCTTATTGTTACAATTTTTTCACGGATAGTTCAGCAGACAGTTCACTTGATGCCAAGTGGTTACCGCCGCCTTTAACATATACATCGCTAGGAAAGATTCCAGTGCTATACAGTCCTTGAGTAGGATAAAGGGTAAGTGACAAGGTGTAACATCTTTCTTTCGGTTTGTTTTGAATTTCTTTTGAATTACAGGGATCATTATGAAATTGTGAGTATATCTCAAAACACCCTGGCAGTCTGATTCCAGTCCATTAGTTTATTTTAATTTAGTACTAAGAACTATCCTCCCGCATTAAATAGCGATTTTGCAAATTATCAAATTATGCAAATTCTACAAAAATAATATCCGTCACTTCGGTGTTATCAAAATATGAAAGACACTCATGAGAATTAAATTAAACAAATAAAAAGTAATGTATTCGGTGTTATTTTAGTTTTATTTATTGACTTATATAATAGCGACCCAATTAATAATAAATTAAGCTGCAATGAACTTTTAAAAATAAAAGAAAAACTAATAAATGTAACTTAGTGAAGTAAGCTCCTCGATGATAATACTCATAATAGTAATATTTATACCGTTTTGTACCATTTTACACCATTTTAAACCATTTTAAATTCTGTAATAAAATAGGGTTCTATAATAATATAAGATTACGTAATTAAATAGAAAAAAAGAAAATTTTAGATTAAGTAGTTTCGGAGATAAGGGGGGGGGGGGGGTATAGTCGGACAGACGGACACACGAGTGATCCTATAAGGGTTCCGTATTTTTATTTGGACGTACGGAACCTTAAAAATCTTAAGATAGCCAGCCATTTTAGGCTTAGTATATATATTTACATAACTGAAGTTCATAGCCACAAGTTTTAAAAAATTTGGAGCTTCAATTTCAGTTTTTTCTTTTTTGAGAAATTCATAAAACTTAATGTTAACTTAACAAATACTTAATATCGTTCAATAGTACCACTCTTTGAAAACACATAACAGAAAACATTTTGGAGAAACTCCAAGTAAATAAGTGATAAAGGGTGTCGATTTTCCAAAATAACATGCTCATTTTTTATTTCATTTTTTAAAAATTTAAAAAAAAATGAAAAATCTCGAAACCTGTGAAAAAATCCTACCTAGTAGAACGTAAAAAGAGTTAACGCCAGTTTCAGTTTTAGTAAAGGTTTATGGGACTCTGTATAAGTTAAAAATAAGTTACACTGAAAAAGACAATTAAAAACTATTGTTGGTTACATATGTTACATCTTTATTGGCAACACTATACAGACTACATTCAATATGTGTCTGTATTCTCTCTGCTTGTTCTGTGTATGCTTCTGTGTGTGTGAATCTGTGAAATTATGTAGAAATTGTTTTTAAATTAATAAAGTTAAATATAAAAGTAAAAGCATGTGTTATAAATAATAAACTGAAATAAAATTATTTTAACAACAATGTAATAAACATGGGTAAATACTACCAAGGTATAGAGTGTCTTATTGTTACATCTCTAAACATATCTGCCAAAAATCATAAATGTACCCTTATCACTTAGGGGACACATGTCCAACACGTTGAGATGATGTTTTGCGAAGGTTAAATTTCTCAAGATAATCGCTACTAAAGTTCTACAAAGTTAAATTGAGGCTTTATTACTAATCACTCCGCTTCAGAGAAACTTCAAGTTTAAGGACGCTTTAGACCACTTTAATCTCGATAATATCTATTATTTTTCAATTAATGTAGATCGAGTGATGTTTCCATATTTTAGGACATGTTGTTGCCCGCTGTTCCTCTTGCTCCATGTTCCGAATGATCTATTTTCGGAACTAACTTCGGAAATACGGAACTTTCGGAACTTTCGGAATGATTACTCCACAACAACACAATATCGGAACAAAAATATTTTAATCTAAGACTGCGATCTGTGTTTTTACGAAAACTGGTTAGCTTCGGTTCAACGGTTTTCATGGGATTGATTGACAAATACGATGAAGACACATACATCTTCATAAACTTTTGTTTTTACAATTTTATAGACTAAACAAATAGTTTAAAACCAATGAATAAAATACTTTTTAGGTTAAAAATCTTATTCTGCATTGGATATGGTACTGATAGAGATCAGATAGTGTTCTTGTGGATTCAGTGTTGATTGAAGAGTCATTGTCTCTTACTTTGTCCCCTAGCCATTTCACACAATTTTCCATTAAAATCAAAAATCTTTAAATGCCGTTTTACCCAAACTACAAAACTTTTTTGTATTTTGAGGATTCAAAATTGTTTATTTGTTAAAATTATCAACAGCCTACAACCTTTACAATTTTTCACAATTATTTTTGTAATTAAACACACTCTACTATATTAAAGACTAATACTATAGCCAGACATGAGAAGAAAGAAACCTGACGGTGACATAGTACAAGTGACTAGTACTATAACAATAGAATCAAAGTACCTATTCAAAGTTAAAAGCCCATCTTCTATAAAAGGAACAATGAACACGAAGTGCTTGAATGTTGTTTTAAAAATCTCCAAGTTTAAACATTTACTTAAGACAAGTTTACAATGAAAATTGTTAAAGTAAACATGTAACCCCCTAAATTATTCATATCTACATTTTACCAGCTCCACAAAACAGGTTTAAGTACGTTTTAATTAAAGTTTCCGTAAACTTTTCACCGTCTACTTAAGTAGGTTTGTACAGCTTAAAGTTATGAGTTTGCTTCGAATAAGCAAATGCAATGTTTTCTAAGTTACCTTATTTTATTTTATTTTATTTTATGAAATATTTAAAACTCTTTTCTATATCGTGTCTGAGTTTTAACAATTTTTAATAGAAAAAATATCTTTCATCTATTTATTAAATTTATAATTAATTTATAACATTTTTTTATGAAATTAGTCCATAACTATTCAAATGCATATTACAGTTGGGAGTAGATTTGATTGTGTTAAACAAATATAAATAAATTAAAAAGACTTTTGACTTATTAAAGTACTTACTTAAGGGATGCTAGAACCCATTTCCCTATCCCTTCCTAATCCCTTATCCTTAATCCTACTATGGTCGTCGGCGCACTAGAAGCACTTGTGGTTTTGCTTGTATTGTATCTCAAGTAATAGGGGATAGTAGCCACCTACAATTAAGATTAGTTGTGAAAGTAATATGACCAGTATCCAGTAAATAACTATTATTATAAATTTAAGTGACTCCAACACAAAATCACTTAACGACTTGACACTTAACGACATCGTAATTCATAATGACAGTTTTCATATAATGCATATTTTTTAACCAATTTTATACCATTCTTAGCGACAATTCATTTTCTAATGGTTTTTTTTTTGTAATATTATTTCAAAATGTAGATAATTTATACGTTAATTTCATTCATTACTATAGACGAAAACAAATTTAATTAGCTATAATTATAATTATAACCCCCGATTTTCTATTGAGCCCAAACACGCTGTATCTACCTGCTGTAAATTGCTGAGGAGTTGTGTGTTCCGCAGCCTACTTGATGCTGCAGTATCACATCAAGGTTACCATGTCATGGAAATACCATCGAAGTAACAGTATACCAAATTTCACATCAATCGTAAAGTTAGTGAAATCGCTTTTTCTACTAGGAAACGGGCTGATGATCTTCAAACACCTGAACAGATCTTCATAAGCTATAGCTAAGAACCATCTCAATTACGTCAGCTTTCAAACAAGGAAAAACGCTTCAAAATCGATGTATCCATTTGGGAGCTACGATGTCAGAGACAGATACACAGATACACACATACGTCAAACTTACACCCCGTTTTGCGTCGGGCGTCGGAGGTAAAAAAATGGCGAAAAACACTTTTCCTTTGTTTTAGTTCTTTTTTTTAAATAGCAATTTTTCAGTGTTATTCTAACCAACTATGTATTAACAGTATAACCCAAGAGTACAATACTACTTGATACATAAAAAAATACTAGTAAACTTTCTCTTCGACCGATTAAAATCTCTATCATTCATCTCAACGGTAGGATATCCACTCCTGGACATAGGCATCTTCCATAATTCTTCAGAAACGTTGATTAGTAAACGAACTCATTTGGTTCAATTTTCTAATGATAATAGGGTGTAAACATTCCAATCCTGGAGAGTTCCTGGAGTTTTACACACCAAATAAATCAAATATTAAATATATACCTACACGCTTTGCGAGAAATATTTTAGAAAAGCGCATATGTGGCAAAGATACGGCATCGTTTACTCGAACACGTTATATCAGAATTTAGCTGAGTCAGCATTATACTATGACAAGAGTGCGAGCCACTTAGAAAGCCAACGTCACTTGGCGAGGCGCCAGTTTCTATAAAGGTACCATTTGTTTGGTGACAAACACAGACGTTCCAGAAAATTGATATGGCCACATTTCTCTTTCGTTGTCGATCTAAGCGTAAAATGTATCAGAATGAATTAATGTCTTGTAGCAACCGATAAAAAATCTTTAATATTTGAAAGTAGTCAGCAATTTCTCGTAAATATAAGCACTTATACAAATCTATTCTATACATATAATAAGATCGTAAAAGAGCGGTGTACATAAAATATTTTTTTCAAAAAACAATTTGTACACAAATGAGGTCAAATCTGTTTGTTTGTCTCATTGTCTATGCGTTTGTGTACGCTAATCTCAGAAACGGATTGACCGATTTGATTGCGGTTTTCACTCATGTATTGTAGCAAGCTTCTCCTAACATTTAGTGATTGTTTCATTCCAATTGGTTTACAAACAAAAAAGTTACGCACTATACCGAATACAACGCATAAGTTGCAGGTTCATCTAGTCTATAATAAAAATAAAATATAATGTTACAAATCTATTACATGAATATAATGACTAACTGTTGCAGTCTTTATATTCATGTTCTCTTTATAAAATACTATGTTACTAGTTGATAATGTAGCTTTCTATAAGAATTTTTAAAATCGTTCCAGTAGTCTTTGAATTTATTGATTATAAACATACATTTGTATGGAGGGGATAAAGGGGATGGGGGTGAGGGGGAGGATGAGTAGCCCATTTAAAATCGGTCCAGTGGTTTTTGAGTTTATTCATTACAGACATACATACATACAAATCTTTTCTCTTTAAACTATAGATATAGATTTCTAACATTATAAATAAAAAAATTATTATTAAAAAATGGCCTTCCTTCTTTACATACGGCTTGTCTAATATCAATTAATTATATTTTAATGTGGCAGGGGAAAGCTATTCTTAAATGCGACTAGTTAAATTAATTTAATTCGTGCTTTTTTGAATTATTAACATTTTTCGAATTTTTAACACTTATTCAATGTCCAGTTGTAAGATTGTATCTATGTTCTTTTTAAAGACACTAGTAACTCGCCACGGTTTCACGTTAGTGTAATTTTGTAAACAACAATATCAATGAAGATTAAGATTGTCTTAACGTAAATTCTCATCTTTCAAAAGTTCTCGCATTGACGGCGAAAACCATATGAAAATCGGTTGCGTATTTTAAAAATAACTGACTTAGCGAAATATATCAATATTGTATTTAATTATTGCTCTAAACAATTAACATTTAAGGCCCCGTAGGTGATATCGCGCCGCTCGACAATAGGTATTTGACGCGCGGCGGTGGCGCCGCCATGTGATCTTTCGTGAACTAAACTACGGACAGCGGTTGAGTCGGTGTAAACGGTTTTGATCCTTTCCATATATTTTTATAGTAATTAATAAATTAGTAATGTCTTTTTTCAATATTTTTTTCTCTTATATTTATTAAGAATTATACAATGTTAGTTACTTTATATTAGTTTAAATATTAAATATTTTTGAGTATGTACCTCCATTACTGATACATATGTGTGAAAAAGTAAATCACTAATAGTAAAATCGTAGAGAAAGCCAATTCATTATTTATTATTATTTTATTTATCGTTTACTATTATTTCATTCATTATTATTATTTATTGTGATTGTTTATATATTATTTTTTGAAAATTTTATAATAATGCCGGAAATCCGAAACTATTAATAAAATTAAGGAAGGTACCTAATAAAGCCATAAATTCTGTTACAAATGAAAATGCATTTATTTTTTTATGAAGTAAGGTAATCATAATTAAACTTACGTATACATATTTATTGAAGCCTCAGCAAAAAAAAATCTTTTCAAAATGGCCACCTTTAGCTTTGATAAAGGTCTTTATTCTACACTAAACGCAACAATTAAAGGATATAAAAAAAAGTTCCAAATTTTTAGGTGATTTTCAACAGGCTGTAACTTCGAAGAAAATGGTCGTATAGAGCTCATTAAAAAAGGATATTTTAGCTTCAAGTTTCTAGTTCTTGAATCCAAGCTTCAAATTTTTTCTCGTTGGCGATTTATGAGTAATAGATAAATCAATGTTAAAAAAAATTTCAAAATTTTTCTCGTCTTGAAAATGGTGTAAAAGCCGTAATCAATTTTTTTATTGTAATGGCACAGTAAAGATCTTTTAGAGAATTTAATTCCCTATAACTTGACCTCCTCATGAGCTCTGTACAATGAAAATACATGGTTTTTTTAACCAATTTCCAAAAATAAGGAGGTTTTCAATTTTGATGTCTTTTTTTGTATGTATGTTACGTGATATCTTCGCCAATTGTAAACCGATTTTCAAAATTCTTTTTGGTTCATATAGGGTTGAGGTGACAAAGCGTTCAATGACAAAGCGTACATTTTGTCATTTTGCTTGTTGTAGTGTTCTTCAATCGTGGAAATGTTTTCTTCAGTAACGAGGATATTTCTGTGTCTTTCACCGTCGTATCGGGACAGAAGGCGTTTTGATCGAGTCACTCTCTTTATCTGTAGGGATTGATTTAGGGCATGTCCTGTATATCGACAATAGCACCGAGCTTCAGGTTTTGTTTTAATATACGCGACAGAGTCCTACCCGGAATCTTCATTTCTCGCGATAAGATTTTTATTTCCTTATGGGGTTTCGGCGAATTCTGGCTTTAACATTAACAGCCTTTGTAGTTCTAACAGCACGCGGCCGTCCCAATCTTTTATGGTCATCGACAGAAGAAGTGTTAGTATATCTGTCGATAGTACGATATATACGAACATACAGCTGATACCAAGCTTCTGAAGTGTCTTGAATATGACCGACGGCTCCATACCCACTCTGTGTAAGGCTGCAATCCTATTTTCTTTAACACCCCATTTCATATTGTAATTTGATAATAAACACGAAAAAAATATGTGAAATAGCGAGAAATCAAAAGAAGTTTTTGACATAAGTGTTTTCCAAATTGAAAATGAATAAAGACTTGAAAAAAGAAAAAGTTTTGTAGCTTTTTCGCGCTTATAATTTGTTTTCTTGTTCCACCTGCAGTCTTAGTCTATGTTGGCCAAGTTTCAGATCGCTAGGCTTACGTGAAGTGGCTGAGAAATTGATTCAGTTTTGTTTGCAGACAGACAGACCAAAAGTAAAGGATGAAACATATTACACCGGGCCGGGCGCTCACCGTGTTTTTCTCAACGGCCGGGTTTGCTATTTGTCACCGTGCCGCCGACGGGCCGCCAACGGGCCTTGCCCATGCCTTTCATTTCCAAGTACTATTATACTATTTTGTATTAATATGACTATACTAGCTGTGCCCGCGACTTCGTATGCGTGGTATTCGGAACAACGCGTAACTTTTTTGTTTTTAAACAGATGTTTTTTTTTGTTTTTCAACGAAAATATGAATTTCGAAATTTCATCGTGAACAAAAAATTCCTCACCCCGAGACCTCTTAAATGAGTACCAACACGGGGGGTCTGCGACGCACCGCTCCCGAGATATTTTTGAAAAAGTCCAAAAATGCGAATTTCGAAATTTCGTCTTCACCGAAAAATTCCTCTCCCCAAGACCTCTTAAATGAGCACAAACACGCAGGGTCTGTGACGCACCGCTCCCGAGATATTTTTGAAATTCTTTTTTGAAAAAATATTTAAGCAGAAATATATTATACCTACCAGGAATAAATTAATATACATATATTATTGAAAAAATATTATACCTCGAGGCAGTCAGCCTCGGGTTAATTAATTTATTTATTTATTTATAATTTTAACAATTTAAAAAAGAAACTAAGTATACATTAAATGATACCACTAAAAAGACTAATACCCGAGCGGGCCTCGCGAAGCTGTCTCCGAGCGCACGGTGAAAAGAAATATTTTTTTGAAATTTCGCGATTGGAGCGCACGGACACGGCCCGGTGTAATATGAATTGGTTCATACAAAAGCATACTAGCATCTTCACCGGGCTCCGGACGGGGCACGGCCCGGCGTAATATAAATCATCCTTAAAGGTAGTAAAAATTATGTCCATTAAATATTTTTTTGCACCTATCAACCTTCTGAATTCATGAATTTTTTTTTTCATTTCACAATGCCAAAGGCACTGTTTTTTCTCTCACGCGTCATTGTTAGATCAATAAAATATTGGATTACTTATAATTCTATTCTATTTTTCTTCGATATATAGTTATCTTCGTAATAAAGAAAAAACAACGAATATCTGAAATATAAATTACATACTATATATACATCGCAATTATACTTTATAAACAAAAACATAGTTTTCATCAATATTTAGTAGACAACAAAAAAAATATTAAAAGAAAACTGTCAAAACATTTTGGTTGCGCTATATTGTTTGCCCGGTTCGTCGTTCGATCGCTCGATGTGGTCACGTGGGCGCACAACGAAAAGCGATACGTCCTCCCTCTAGAAGCGCTTGGCGCGGACTGACCGGCTAGGGAATGTGTCTTCTAATATATTGCAAGATTTGCGTGTTTTTACGAAATTTTTTTTAGTATTTTTTGTAAATCTATTTATTTAATTTTTTGCACACAAGTAGTTGATGATGTAAAGTTTACAGTGGTATTTTTATTTTTAGCAAACAACATTTAGCCTATTCAGAAAAATCATCACTTTTGGGTGGATATTTTCGAAAATTGCACTGCGTTTTATATTTTATTTTTCGAAAATTTTGTACGAAAATAAAAAATTGTTTCATTCATTCCTTAGAAGACTTCTATGCCAATGCACAGTATTTTTTTCGTTAAGTTTAAACTACAATGTCGACTGAAAACAGCAAAAAAATTGAGCCCCCGAACATCAAATTTTCTGAAACGGATGTTAGAACATGATGGATAAATCGAAATTACAGAAATAAAACAAAAATGTGGCTCATTTATTCCATTACTATTGAAATAATCTTTCTAAAGACATATTACAAAGTACTCAACTCTGTTTATTTTATGAAATATCTCTAAAATAAATTGACTGAAATCGTTGCAAAATCACCATAGGCCTCTTAACATGATTTTTAAAAAGAAATTACAAGGACTTTTTACGCCATTTAAGTGTTGTTAAGAGGCCTATGGTGATTTTGCAACGATTTCAGTCAATTTATTTTAGAGATTTTTCATAAAATAAACAGAGTTGAGTACTTTGTAATATGTCATTAGAAAGATTATTTCAATAGTAATGGAATAAATGAGCCACATTTTTGTTTTATTTCTGTAATTTCGATTTATCCATCATGTTCTAACATCCGTTTCAGAAAATTTGATGTTAGGGGACTCAATTTTTTTGCTGTTTTCAGTCGACATTGTAGTTTAAACTTAACGAAAAAAATACTGTGCATTGGCATAGATGTCTTCTAAGGAATGAATGAAACAATTTTTTATTTTCGTACAAAATTTTCGAAAAATAAAATATAAAACGCAGTGCAATTTTCGAAAATATCCACCCAAAACTGATGATTTTTCTGAATAGGCTAAATGTTGTTTGCTAAAAATAAAAATACCACTGTAAACTTTACATCATCAACTACTTGTGTGCAAAAATATAAATAAATAGATTTACAAAAAATACTAAAAAAAAATTTCGTAAAAACACGCAAATCTTGCAATATATTAGAAGACACATTCCCTAGCCGGTCAGTCCGCGCCAAGCGCTTCTGGAGGGAGGACGTATCGCTTTTCGTTGTGCGCCCACGTGACCACATCGAGCGATCGAACGGCGAACCGGGCAAACAATATAGCGCAACCAAAATGTTTTGATAGTTTTCTTTTTATATTTTTTTTCTTGTCTACTAAATATTGATGAAAACTATGTTTTTGTTTATAAAGTATAATTGCGATGTATATAGTATGTAATTTATATTTCAGATATTCGTTGTTTTTTCTTTATTACGAAGATAACTATATATCGAAGAAAAATAGAATAGAATTATAAGTAATCCAATATTTTATTGATCTAACAATGACGCATGAGAGAAAAAACAGTGCCTTTGGCATTGTGAAATGAAAAAAAAATTCATGAATTCAGAAGGTTGATAGGTGCAAAAAAATATTTAATGGACATAATTTTTACTACCTTTAAGGATGATTTATATTACATCGGGCCGTGCCCCGTCCGGAGCCCGGTGAAGATGCTAGTATGCTTTTGTATGAACCAATTCATATTACACCGGGCCGTGTCCGTGCGCTCCAATCGCGAAATTTCAAAAAAATATTTCTTTTCACCGTGCGCTCGGAGACAGCTTCGCGAGGCCCGCTCGGGTATTAGTCTTTTTAGTGGTATCATTTAATGTATACTTAGTTTCTTTTTAAATTGTTAAAATTATAAATAAATTAATTAATTAATTAACCCGAGGCTGACTGCCTCGAGGTATAATATTTTTTCAATAATATATGTATATTAATTTATTCCTGGTAGGTATAATATATTTCTGCTTAAATATTTTTTCAAAAAAGAATTTCAAAAATATCTCGGGAGCGGTGCGTCACAGACCCTGCGTGTTTGTGCTCATTTAAGAGGTCTTGGGGAGAGGAATTTTTCGGTGAAGACGAAATTTCGAAATTCGCATTTTTGGACTTTTTCAAAAATATCTCGGGAGCGGTGCATCGCAGACCCCCCGTGTTGGTACTCATTTAAGAGGTCTCGGGGTGAGGAATTTTTTGTTCACGATGAAATTTCGAAATTCATATTTTCGTTGAAAAACAAAAAAAACATCTGTTTAAAAACAAAAAAGTTACGCGTTGTTCCGAATACCACGCATACGAAGTCGCGGGCACAGCTAGTATAGTAATATTAATACAAAATAGTATAATAGTACTTGGAAATGAAAGGCATGGGCAAGGCCCGGTGTTGAGCAAACAAATAGCAAACCCGGCCGTTGAGAAAAACACGGTGAGCGCCCGGCCCGGTGTAATATGTTTCATCCTTTACTTTTGGTCTGTCTGTCTGCAAACAAAACTGAATCAATTTCTCAGCCACTTCACGTAAGCCTAGCGATCTGAAACTTGGCCAACATAGACTAAGACTGCAGGTGGAACAAGAAAACAAATTATAAGCGCGAAAAAGCTACAAAACTTTTTCTTTTTTTAAGTCTTTATTCATTTTCAATTTGGAAAACACTTATGTCAAAAACTTCTTTTGATTTCTCGCTATTTCACATATTTTTTTCGTGTTTATTATCAAATTACAATATGAAATGGGGTGTTAAAGAAAATAGGATTGCAGCCTTACACAGAGTGGGTATGGAGCCGTCGGTCATATTCAAGACACTTCAGAAGCTTGGTATCAGCTGTATGTTCGTATATATCGTACTATCGACAGATATACTAACACTTCTTCTGTCGATGACCATAAAAGATTGGGACGGCCGCGTGCTGTTAGAACTACAAAGGCTGTTAATGCTGTTAAATCCAGAATTCGCCGAAACCCCATAAGGAAATAAAAATCTTATCGCGAGAAATGAAGATTCCGGGTAGGACTCTGTCGCGTATATTAAAACAAAACCTGAAGCTCGGTGCTATTGTCGATATACAGGACATGCCCTAAATCAATCCCTACAGATAAAGAGAGTGACTCGATCAAAACGCCTTCTGTCCCGATACGACGGTGAAAGACACAGAAATATCCTCGTTACTGAAGAAAACATTTCCACGATTGAAGAACACTACAACAAGCAAAATGACAAAATGTACGCTTTGTCACCTCAACCCTATATGAACCAAAAAGAATTTTGAAAATCGGTTTACAATTGGCGAAGATATCACGTAACATACATACAAAAAAAGACATCAAAATTGAAAACCTCCTTATTTTTGGAAATTGGTTAAAAAAAACCATGTATTTTCATTGTACAGAGCTCATGAGGAGGTCAAGTTATAGGGAATTAAATTCTCTAAAAGATCTTTACTGTGCCATTACAATAAAAAATTTATTACGGCTTTTACACCATTTTCAAGACGAGAAAAATTTTGAATTTTTTTTTAACATTGATTTATCTGACTATTACTCATAAATCGCCAACGAGAAAAAAATTTGAAGCTTGGATTCAAGAACTAGAAACTTGAAGCTAAAATTTCCTTTTTTAATGAGCTCTATACGACCATTTTCTTCGAAGTTACAGCCTGTTGAAAATCACCTAAAAATTTGGAACTTTTTTTTATATCCTTTAATTGTTGCGTTTAGTGTAGAATAAAGACCTTTATCAAAGCTAAAGGTGGCCATTTTGAAAAGAATTTTTTTTTTGCTGAGGCTTCAATAAATATGTATACGTAAGTTTAATTATGATTACCATACTTCATAAAAAAATAAATGCATTTTCATTTGTAACAGAATTTATGGCTTTATTAGGTACCTTCCTTAATTTTATTAATAGTTTCGGATTTCCGGCATTATTATAAAATTTTCAAAAAATAATAAATAAACAATCACAATAAATAATAATAATGAATGAAATAATAGTAAACGATAAATAAAATAATAATAAATAATGAATTGGCTTTCTCTACGATTTTACTATTAGTGATTTACTTTTTCACACATATGTATCAGTAATGGAGGTACATACTCAAAAATATTTAATATTTAAACTAATATAAAGTAACTAACATTGTATAATTCTTAATAAATATAAGAGAAAAAAATATTGAAAAAAGACATTACTAATTTATTAATTACTATAAAAATATATGGAAAGGATCAAAACCGTTTACACCGACTCAACCGCTGTCCGTAGTTTAGTTCACGAAAGATCACATAGCGGCGCCACCGCCGCGCGTCAAATACCTATTGTCGAGCGGCGCGATATCACCTACGGGGCCTTAAATGAAAAAAAAATATTAAAAATCTTCCTTTAGTTTGCCTAAAAGAATAATGTTCGTGCAAAGCCGCGTCGATCCAAAATGTGACTTAGTGAGTCTAGTGCCCACTTTAGAACAAAGAGAAATTGTACTCCGGCCGCCCCATGTAAACTATGAGTGGGAACACCTTACAGTGCACAGCTGTGGTGCTTGTTAACAGCCCGGCGACACTTATAGGACGACAGAATAGTTTCACTTCTGACGACACCAACCCTCTAACTAAACGGTGTCTGATGGAACTTCAAGTGGACCTTGCAAAACATGATGAAAAAAATCCATATATTTATAAATTTAATTAGAATATTACAACTGAATAAAATTAAATATATGAGTATATTTCTATAATATGTTTTATAATCTATACTTATATATAATATTATAAAGCTGAAGAGTTTGTTTGTTTGTTTGAACGCGCTAATCACAGGAACTACTGGTTCGAATTGAAAATTTTTTTTTGTGTTGAATATTCCATTTATCGAGGAAGGATATAGGCTATATAACATCACGCTAAGATTAATAGTATTATATATAAGCAGTGTCCAGTACCACGCGCCCCGCCGCCGTATAGGCGTGGCCGACTTCAACTAGTATATTATAACATTAAGTATATAATATTTCTACATATTTAAAAACACTAGCTATTGCCAGCGACATCGTTCGCGTTGATAAACGAAAAATATAACACATGAAAAAACGTATGAGTAATATTATGCTTGACATCTTTATCGGTCTGACGACGGTGGTGCAGATTTTTTTATGTTTTTAGACGCTCCCTCGGGAACTTAATATTTTTCCAGGATAAAAAGTATCCTGTATGTTAATCCTGGTAATAAACTATATGTACTGCCAAATTTCATACACATCAGTTTAGCCGTTCTGGCATAATTGACTAACAAACACACAAACTTGTTCATTCAACTACTTAACATGTTGTTCATATTTGTTCATTCATTAAGCCGGGTTTTAGATTAAATATATTAGCTACTTATAGTATTTTCACTGTATGATGATATGCGTGACAGTTCTCACTTTTTCATGTCACGCATACTGTTTTCAACTAAAAAATAAAAACTGGCACAAAAAAAATTAAACAAACAAATGTATGAAAAAAAAAACTATTCGAAAAACACAAAAAGAATTATCACTTTTATTATTAATTTATTATTATAATAGGTAAATGTAATAAAAAAAACATATTATATTTAAAAGTGTCAAACGCGTGGAATGGAACTTGTGTCAATAGGGATTGACATTAGGGATATTCACATTCGATATATCGAAAGTACTCTATGTTTGTCATTGGATATTCGGAGATCTAACAAATATTTTTTCTATTTTATATATGGTAGTTCGATTCCATTTGCTTTGACAACTGATTCGATATTTTCAAAAAATCGATTAAATGTCATTAGGTTGCATCAATAAATATAAGATAAGGTTTCTGGTGGTGGTATCTTCAGAACGTGATCGTGTCAGGACTTTATCTGTTATCCTGTCAAAGGTTGCCATAAATAATTTGTTCAACTGTGTGGATATTTATTTAATATATTTTTTTAAATATTTCTTGTTAATGAAACCGCTATCTGAACCGGCGGTGTATGCTAATGTCAACAATAATTGTAATGTTTATATAAATCAATAAATATATCTATTTAATTTGCATCCTATATTGCTTGTGTCCTCAGGTGACAGTAGCAACATACCATCAAGTAGACCATCTGCCTGTCTATCTCCCTTTTAATATTAAAAGAGATCCCTAGAAAGTTTCTAGTTTCAAATGTTTACCTAATTACTTCTTATATTAATATTAAATCAGCCAATCTTTACTTAAGAAGCTTATACCTACCGGTTTTGTGCCATCAAAAGTTAATAACCTGTTTTTCTTCCGAATTTTCTGCTCTAAGTAACATTTTCATCACATCCTTACTTATCTTCGGTAACAGTTTCGTATAAAGGGACCGAGACTCGGCCCGGGGATTATCAATTTCTTACTTGATTAGGCGCCTTGATGGCTTTTGGGACAAAGCAGACTCGATCAAAACGATGAAACAAAACATGTTTATAGGGAACGCGTGCCAGAAGAACTATAAAGTAAGCCGGCGATAAATTTTCACGGACTATTTTCTGATTTTTAGTGCCAAAACCTACCCGGCTGTAATCACTCGTACTAACCTCGTTCTGAACGGTTTCACACTGAAATAATAGTGTCTATTTTAAAATAGAGACTTAGTCAACTATAGACTGAAGAAATATTCTACAATAAAAACAAATTTATCGTCTCAAAGTTCTCGTAAATATCAACAAGCATCATAATAATTAAAAAAAAACGGGACAAGTGCGAGTTGAACTCGCGTGAAGAGGGTTCCGTACGATGTTACCTATCATGTTTTTTTAAATCTACGCACAATATTGAGTGATTTACCATGTTATTTTAATATCATGGACTTCTTATAGGTTTTCCTATAATCTATAAGTAGAAAACTAATTTCTGTATTTTTTCAAAATTTTAGGTTCAGTATTTTCGGAGATGGGGGGATGGTCATTTTTCGTCTATTTTCTTGAATAACTTGGAAACTATTTATTTTAAAATTACAAAAAAATACATTTACGATCTTCACAACAAGACCTTCCATTTGATATGTCACACGATGCAGTTTTCAAATATATTTTTTTAATTTTCCACCTTCCCCCAAAAATTACCTCCCATATACAGATTTCATCTATTCACGTCACACCTCTGCGTTTGGGTCACAGAAATTGATATGTGTACCAAATTTCAACTTAATCGGTTTAGTAGATTCGGAGATAATTGACTGTTACGGACGGACAGACGGACACACGAGTGATCCTATAAGGGTTCCGTTTTTTTTATTCGGACGTACGGAAATGTTATGTACAAATATCGTATTTAAAACTATTACTTGTTTTTTTTTAATGTAAAGGTCATCAGACAGGCTGACGAATCACTTTGATTATAGGCAGCTACAGTCGCCTATAACACAAGCAACGTCACAGATGCTACAAGTGCCCTGCAGATCATTAAGGATAATGGATTAGGAAGTAATAGAGAAATGAGCTCTGGCATCTCTTACTCACCGAAACGAAACACAACATGCTGTTATTTCACGGTAATCTTATGTAAGGGGGTGGTTACTGTCGCCAGATGGGCGACCACTACTAAATTTTGTTTAAATTAATCAGTTAATATTCGCAGACATTTTATTAAAATACGCTGCTATTTTCAACCTTCAATTTTCAGAGCTCTGACACCGCCGACGACGGAAGCCTTGTTCTTAGATCGCCTTGAGGGACCACAAACGATACGGCACTCGACTGCGATTTATGTAAAGAAAATGATTTATGTTGTTGATCGTATATACATTGTTTCAATGTCGTATTCACACTATTACATACCAGCTGGTGCCAGCGACTTCTTTTTTTATTTTATTTTTTATTAAAGATGGGTTTGCTCATGACCAGCATCTATCCATGTAGGAAGGATGAGGCCGACGATGGAGCGAGCTTACCCAGAAGATGCCTATTCACTCGAACCTTGAAAGATTTGGGTTAAATGAGCTCGGAAATACAGACGCCGCGCCGGCAGGGAGTTCCAATCCTTAGCAGTGCGCATCACAAAAGATGTTTTAAAGCGCTTTTTTCCACGATAAAAAGTATACTATATGTTTATCCAAGTAATAAACTATCTGTGTGCCAAATTTCATCTAAATTCGTTTAGTATTTTTACGTGAAAGAGTAACAAACAACATCCATACATCCGTCCTTCCTCGTGCCTGCGACTTCGTCTGTGTTCATAAATGCCTGACATATCTATACTAATATATAAAGCTGAAGAGTTTGTTTGTTTGTTTGAACGCGCTAATCTCAGGGACTACTGGTTCGAATTGAAAAATTATTTTTGTATTGTATAGTCCATTTATCGAGGAAGGCTATAGGCTATACAACATTACGCTACGATCAATAGTATTATATATAAGCAGTGTCCAGTACCGCGCGCCCCACGCGCACTCCACCGCCGTATGAGCTGCAGTGAGGTAGGGAGTAATATAATGCCTGCCATCTTTATCGCTGTGACGACGGTGGCGCCGATTTTTTTATGTTTTTAGACTATCCCTCGGGAACCTAATATTTTTCCAGGATAAAAGATAATAAATAAGGTAAGGTAAGGTAATAATTCTGTGTAATTAATTATACAATTTTCAATGTTAATTTTCAATTGCACCTCCGTCATTCTCTCTGATTTACCCAATGGTTGACTGGTAGATAATGCCTTAAGGCATTAAGTTCGCCTTTTGTACGTTTGTGCAATAGAGTTTAAATAAATAAATAAATAAACTATATGTTTGCAAAATTTCAACCAAATCCGTTTAGCTGTATTGGCGTGATTGAGTAACATTCAAACACACATAAACACACAAACATTTATAATATTATGTAGTTGGATATTTTATAACTTTAATAGGTGTTTCAATTTTTTTACATAAGAAAAAGTTCATCCATAACGGATATCAATTAATATTAACAGTAACTTTGTCACTACAAATTCCGTGTGGTTATTTTCCCAACACTATCGCTAAACTATAGTTCCAAAATTCAAGAGCTCCTCTCTTTCAATAGAGGGCCGAGTAAATTATATTATATACTATGGATCAACATACCTATCAAGATAAGGCAAAGTTTGAACTAATGACGGTCCAAGTGTCGGAACTCTCTTGATGGAGGATTTCGTGTATCTTCACTATGTCTTCCCAGATACTCAACAAAGATAAGAAGCCCAATGGTACGAAACTCATTAAATATTTGGATACACTGTAGAGTAGAGCTTAGAGGTCACCAGACATACGAGTAAGCACATACATACGAAATGTCAATATACAATCGTCTCGTGAACTGATCCTATTATTTAGTGAGTTGTGTCTGTAACGTGGAATATTGCAACGCTCACTCGATTGAGATCGAATGGAAAATTTCAAATATCTTTTTTTTTTTTTTTTTTATTCAATAATTTTTTTATTTTCAATTCACACGGCTACGAGGAAAGTTTACATATTTGAAAAGTAATAAAAACTGAATTGTTGTTTTACATTTTTAAATTAAGTTTCGCATTATTTACATACCCAATTATTTTATTTTAATAACTTATAATAGCTTTCATTTTATAATACATACGATACGACGATTAAGTAAATAAAATCAACGCATTAATTTAAAATTAACAACATGTATAATTTTAAAATGATGGATGTTGTTTTATTGTTAAATTTAAGCATTATTCAATTAAAATTATATATTTTGAATTAAATAACAACAGGCAGACTAAGCAAAATTAGATATAAATTTTAATTATTTATATTAATTATTTACTTACATTTTAAAAGAACAAGATATTCTTCTTAAACTAGAAGTGAAGGATTGTTGAAAAAAAACTTACATTTCCAAATGTAAGTTCAAAGGAACTTATATATTTTAAAATTATTTTTAAATGCCTTAATTTTAATTATTTTATATATAATTTTAATACTTTTAAGCTACTTAACAAAAAAGTATTGCTTTTATTTGTATTATTACGTAAATTATTGGTACGGATTTTAAAAAAGAACCACCAGTATCTGTCCGCTTAGTTCTTAGTTCTTATTTTTTGTGAATAAGACAAACTAAACAATATCTTTGATGTTGCCATACTATCTAATTATTCTCAAAAATATGCCTTTTTTTGTTGATTAAACGCCAACCAGCCAAAAGCTTTATAATTCAATGAAGATATCATTTAGATCATTTCTACAAATATTCTAGTCAAAAATGATGAAATAAAAGCAAATTTACGTTACGATGCGCGATAAATACGTTATAATATGTTGCTGAGTGCTTGTAATGTACCATTTTCATTATGGACTTGGAGATTGTGATAGGCCGTTCGTCTGCGCTACTCAAAAAGGACGAAACTGTAATTTGAGTTGCAAGCTGAAGTAGATGAATTTAAATTGAAGCTGAAGCTGAATACGCTATAAAAAAATTATTACTAAAATCAGTCACTCGAATATATTTATTATATGTGGTCAGTGAGGATAATTTATCACTTCTCTACTACTACAAATTTAAAAAGGGACCTTTTTGGACATATCCCTATATTATTACATTAACTGCACAACGTCTGCGCTAAAGTTCCATATCGCTCTGTTCTAGGGTTTGATTCCTGGCAGGGTCAACTTTGAAAATGAACTTTTCAAAATTGGCTCTGTTCCGGATCTGGAAGTGGCATGGGATACTGCATTTCGCAGTCATTTGGACAGCCCGTCTGGCGGTAGTAACCACCTCCTTACAGAAGACCACCGTGAAATAACAGCACGTGTGCTGTTGTGTTTCGGTGAGCGAGTAAGAGATGCCAGAGCCCACTTCCCTAACCCTTTCCAATCCCTTATCCTTAATCCTAACGTAGTCGGTGGCGCACTTGCAGCATCTGTGGCGTTGTTTGTGTTATAGGCGACGGTAGCCATCTACCATCAAGTGGACCGTCAGTCTGTTTGCCGACCTTAACATAAAAATTTAAAAAAAATTGCAGAAATAAAAACTGCACGAAGATCATAATAAATTTTTGCAGTTCTATAGAATGTCTAAAGGATTATCTCGATATATTAGGAATAATATTTGCTCATTCATTATTCCATACAGTTTCCAACAGGCATGATGACGGTATTAAATAATCAAAGAATAAGTGGTTCTGGAGAAAAATATATGTTGAAAGGACTCTAAAAAATTAGGTACTCATTTTTTGTATTAAAATTGAGATTAATAAGATTTTCAATAAAATAGAAGTATAAATAACTGCAATCCAATCCATGTCAACTGAAACACCAATCAGAGCGAATGACGTCACGCCCAGGTAAGTGCCATCGTATTGCTTGACTTTGCTTTGACAGAATGAAAAATCTGATGAGATGACGGTGACGTCACGGTTCATCAGACGCGACGCCATGACACCTAAGGGCGTTTTCGCGCGTAATTCAAAATACATTTAAAAACATTTAATAATTCGCGTTGAAATTTAGTTTTTTGCTGAAATATTGTTTTTTTTCGGATATGGTAGACATTATGGAAGGGAATTTCAAAATCTGTCATCATGCCTATTGTAATTGGAACTAGAGAAAGGTGCTATCGACATGCCGAGTCGCCGATGACTAACTAATTACTAACTAAGTAGTAATTAACTAATTGTTAACTAACTAGTATGTGATTAGTAACCCTTATTATAAACTAACCCTTATTGTAAACTAATGCTGCGACATTCAAGAAAATCATTGATCATTGACAACCTGGACGAAGAGTCTTAGTTAATTACGCAGAATATATTTTATTTTCAGTTTTTTTTTTTTATTTTTTTATTTATACCTTCAAAAATCTTACTGACAACTTGTGAATATTATAGCTGTGTCTTGTATATACTAATATATAAAACTGAAGAGTTTGTTTATTTGTTTGGTTGAGCGCGCTAATCTCAGGGACTACTGGTTCGAATTGAAAAATCCATTTTTTCAATGTTAAATTGTCCATTAATCGAGGAAGGCTATAGGCTATATAACAGCACGCTACGGTCAATAGTATTATATAAGCCGTTTCCAGTACCGCGCGCCCCACGCGCACGCCCCGCCGCCGTATGAGCCGCAGCGAAGCGTGGCCGAGTTCAGCTAGCGTATAATAAACTAGATAGCTGTTCGGGACAGCCTACAGTTCGTATAAACAAAAGTGGTTGTGCAAAGTGTTCGTAAGCATAGTGTTCGCGAAGAAATGAGCCAACGCAGTGTAATGTTGGTCATATAAACGTATGAACAAACAAAGACAACAACAGAAAGTGAAAGGGACAGAAAATACTGTTATTGCACAACAATTAATATTATTTCATAATATTGCACAACTTGCGCAATCGTGTCACATTCGTTCGGTATTGGCGCATTTGTCTCGGCGCAGGGCACGATTGCCGCTAGTTGTATATGTAAAAATTGTATTATAAATCGACCATTTTTCTAAATAAATTGTCTCAGGAGTTCGCCGCTCGACGTCGCCCAGTGCACACGTCTCGCTGAACGCTCCGTAGCGTTTCTCGTCGCTTGACGCTCGCCGCGCACCGCGCAGTTGTGAAGTGCAGTTGTGTAGTGCAGCAGTGTGTGATCAATTGAAGTGCGATTGTGCATTGTGCAGTGCTGTTGCGGACTTTTTACATTGCGCTAGTTGTCAAGTCGGTCTCAGTAGTTTTTACTATAAGGCCTTCGCGCAACTAGTGTTCTGTGCCCATTCCATTGCCCTTGCGGTTGGTAAGCCGCCAGGGTCACTCCCCCTTCTCAGGGACACACGCTAGGTACACTATTTACCACACGCCAGGTACACACTCACACCTAGCGGCGCGTCTACACGCGCCGATTCGGGGCCGCTCCCCGCGCCTTCACCGCCAGGATGGATCTCTCCATCCTGGTTCATCAACTCCGGCTGCTCATCCGAGAGCAGCCTGATGCCCTAGATAGGGTACTAGAGCTGGCCCGCGAGCCAATCGCCGACTCTCCTGAGTCGCCGATGGACGCCACTTCGGCGCCTTCACGCTCCCCCTCGCCCACCCCGCGTGCTCCGACCCCTTCAAACCCCTATTGCTTCCGACCCCCTATTTAATGAGTCCGCGACTTCAAAACTTGCAAAAAGGGCTCGTTAGGTATAGTTAGCGTGTTCGTCCGTCACGAACACACACTCGCCGCCCTCCGCCGGATGCGGGACTCATTTGAATAATTCCAATGGCTACCACTAGTAGAATTAGACCATCTTCCCTGTCGTTGGCGTTCTATAACGCCCGCGGCATCCGATCCCATAAATCCGAAATCCAACATTTCCTTACATCCCATCAGGTCGACGTGATGTTAGTGCAAGAGACCTTCTTAAAACCTAGCATACGCGATCCGCGAATCGCACAATATCTTATGGTCAGAAATGACCGCCTCAACGGCCGGGCAGGAGGCACTTTAATTTATTACAAAAGGTCTCTTCACTGCGTCCCAATTAACACTCCTCCTCTCGTCAATATGGAAGCGTCGGTTTGCCGTCTCGCAATGTCCGGCCATCCTCCAGTAATTTTAGCATCAATTTACCTTCCCCCCGATAAGCGCCTGTTGAAAAGAGATCTCGAATCCCTCTTCAACCTCGGCCCCTCTGTCATTTTGGCAGGGGACTTTAACTGTAAACACACCCGCTGGAACTGTAGTAGAGTCTCACGTAACGGTACAATACTCGACCTACTAACAGACGAATTAGACTTCGACATTATTGCACCATTAACGCCCACCCACTTCCCTTGCAATCCGAACCACAGACCAGACGTTCTTGACATCGCTCTCCTTAAAAACATATCGCTGTCCTTTCTCTCAATCGAGCCCATCCATGAGCTCAATTCAGATCACCGCCCCGTAATTTTAAAACTCGGACGGCAAACCGACCGCTCTCGCGATACCACCACCATTATCGATTGGAATAAACTACAGAAGTCACTCGCGCGTCCCTCGCAACACCTAGAGCAGATCCCTGAGACACTCGACAGACCCGACGACATAAGTGAAGTAATCAGAGCGCTCAACAGCCACCTCCACGATCGCATCAGCGACTCCTCTAAGGAGATCCCGGCGGCGAACGATCGCCGTCTGGAACTCCCGGAGGACGCGAGGAGGCTGTTGAGGGCTAAGAATGCGGCTACTCGTGCATACGACTCGTTTCCCTCTCCCGAGAACCGTTCTCGCTTACGGCGACTGCAACGCCGTGTCAAATCGCGCATAGCCGAACTCCGTAGTGACCAATGGAGCCGTCTTCTATCCGATATCTCGCCTTCACATCTAGCATACTGGAGGCTGGCGAGGACGATGAAGACGGAAACTAACCTATCCCAATTACCTGTTCTAGCACGACCCAACGGCCCTCCGGCGTTTGACGACGACGAGAAGGCCGAATACCTTGCCGACTCCCTCGAGGCCCAATGCTCGCCCAGCCTTCAACCGGTCGACGCCAACCACGTCGCCAGGGTGGAGGAAGAGGTGGAGCAAAGGGCATCACAACCCCCTGATGACCCCATCGAACCTGTCTCCCCTGCTGAACTGCAGATCCTATTCAGACAACTGAACCCTAAGAAATCGCCGGGTATAGATCGAATCTCCAATAAACTACTGAAGCGATTTCCGCCGACGTTATTCTCACTCCTACTAAGCATCTTCAATGCAGCCTTGCGCGATCGTGTCTTTCCAGCCGCCTGGAAGGAAGCGATCGTTATCGGTATTGCAAAGCCGGGCAAGGATAGAACCCTCCCCGCCAGTTACAGGCCAATTAGCCTTCTCAGCTCCATCGGGAAACTCTACGAGAGAATCCTGTTAACGCGTATCCTTCGTCATGTTAACTCCAACAATCTTCTCATCGACGAGCAGTTTGGCTTCAGAGCCAGACACTCGTGCGTCCATCAAGTGCATCGACTAACTGAGCACATTCTACCCGGGCTTACCGAAAGCCCCCGTCCAATAAGCACCGGTGCCGTCTTCTTCGATGTGGCGAAAGCCTTCGACAAGGTGTGGCATGCCGGGTTGATATACAAGCTATATCAACTCGGTCTGCCGGAGGGCCTCGTACTTATAGTACGGGACTTTCTAGCCGATCGAAGCTTTCGCTACAGAGTTGAAGGCACTCTCTCCTCCCCCCGCCCCTTACGGGCAGGCGTTCCTCAGGGTTCAGTTCTCTCACCAACCCTCTACTCCCTATACACCAATGACATACCACGCACGGAGGGGGTCGAGCTGTCTCTTTTCGCGGACGACACGGCCCTCTACTTCTCCACCCGACACCGAGGCTTCTTAACTCGCATGCTTCAAACCGCCGTGACCGCTCTCGGCGATTGGTTTCAGAAATGGAGAATTGAGGTGAATCCCGAGAAAAGCGCAGCAATGTTCTTTTCGCGCGGGAATCTACTTCAAACTCCTCGCGCTCAGAATGCCCTACAAATTGATCGAGCTTCACTCGGTCAAATCTCACTCCAGGGCCGCGTTATCCCTTGGGTCCATCAGACCAAATACCTCGGTGTTACCCTCGACCGAAGACTTACCTTCGGTCCTCACATAAAGCGTGTCAGGGACAGGGCAGCGTTCGTCCTGGGTCGCCTGACGTGCCTCATAGGCAGGCGGAGTACAATGGCCCTTAGAGATAAGGTGACATTGTACAAAGTCTGCGTCAGACCGATCATGACGTACGCTAGCGTTGTCTTTGCGCACGCTGCTCCCACCCATATCCAATCCCTTCAAGTCATTCAGAACCGATTCCTGCGGAGAGCTGTGGGCGCCCCATGGTACATCCGCAACGTCGACCTCCACCACGACCTCAACCTTCCCTCCATTGTCAAGTGCATCAAGGACTTCGCCTTGAAGTACTACGACAAACTCCCTCGCCATCCTAATCTAGTGCGGTAAGAGTCCCACATAACCTCTATGGGCATTTGCATTGCATGCGGCATTTGAGCATAAGGTATCTTTTGAAGATTTCTCTCCTCGGAAAAAAAAAAAAAAAAAAAAAAAATTGTCTTCGCTTCACCGCACCCAGCGATGCCAGATCTCCTGATTTTTCGGGGGATTTACTGATTTTCCCAGAATTCTACTGATCTACTGATTTGAACTGAAAGTCTACTGATTTTTTTTTTCAAATACTAGCTTTAAAACATTATAAGTAATAGCAAATCAGAACCACCGTGAAATGAAACACAGAATTGTCATGGTTAGGTTGGCACTACAAAACTGTCATCGTAAAATGGACTTAAAGTGATGGACACATAGTTGAATATTGAAACTTGAATCTCGCTCCACAGTTAGCCAACATCAGCGAAATAAACAGGTTTGAAACACAACCCGCTAAGATTCAATATTAATTAATAGGATTAACGGATTAACCACGGAGAAAACAATATCTATTTAATTTATGTGTACCTATTATTTCAATAATATTTTATGAATTTGTTTTGTTAAGTGAGTTGTTGTTGTGATATCAAAATGTCT
Source organism: Bembecia ichneumoniformis (assembly GCA_910589475.2). NCBI lineage: Eukaryota > Metazoa > Arthropoda > Insecta > Lepidoptera > Sesiidae > Bembecia > Bembecia ichneumoniformis. Next base: position 16,739,293 of record OU342528.1, on the reverse strand, counting down.
TGTTCGGAATCAGAAAATGAAAAATACGGATATAGGACGCCTCCAAAGAGAAAAAAATATAGTGCTACTTATAAACCAGAATGGGAAAAGAAAGAAGAATTTAAATCATGGCTATCCAAAAGCACTAAAGGTTAGTGAATAGTTCTAGTTATTAACAGAAACTCGCTAGCGGTTCTTATTGTTATCCATATTCTCTATTAAATGTAATATTTATCTGTGGATACGCTTGTGGAATATGTGTTGATTTTTTTATCTTTGTTATAATATTTTTGTTTTTATTACTGTTTGTGTCCCAAGATTAATAAAAAAAAAACATTTTTCTGCCGTCGCATCACCACTGTCGGTTGGGAAGGGAATCAATTTAAATATTATGTGCCGGACCGTATGTACTGTACTGTACCCATGGATGTAATAAGTACTATACTGTACCGGACTTGAAATTTGGCGCTCCAAATTCTAAATTCAAAACATATTCCACAATGTCTATGTTCCACAAGCGTGTCCACAGATAAATCTAACATTTAAGAGAGAACAGAGCCAAACATCAATATAAAAAAAATGTTGCCAGCATCAGGGTAAATTTCTAAATTATTGGTAAATTATTGCAGGTGTGGAGTTTGCCTATTGTAAAGTGTGTACATGTGACTTGAATATTGCAAAAGGAGGAAAAACTGACTTAGAAAAACACGAAAAGACCAACAAGCACATCAAAAATAAATTGAAACTTCAGGGACAGAGGAGCATATATCAAATGCCGATTTTACAAAAATCGACTTCAGTGCAAACAAAAGCAAAAGAAGGCGAAATCAGGATTGCTGCTTTTTCAGCTGAGCATAACATTGCACTCAATGTGATGGACCACCTCGTGAATCTCATAAAGTCAGTATGCCCAGATTCAGAAATTGGAAAAAATATTACGTGTGGAAGGACAAAAACCACCAAACTGGTTACTGAAGTACTGGGAAGTTCTGATATCAACATCATGGCTGAAGCAATGAGGAATAATAAGTTCTCATTATCGATAGATGAAAGTACTGATAAGAGTACGAAAAAACATTTGGCGGTAATCGCGAGAGTTTGTCGAAGTAGTATCAAGGTAACATTTTTTTTTTTTTCATTTCCATACTTATGGTTTTTAATATCAAAATAGCTATAGCCGGGTTTTTGGCGAGGGGCGTTTGTTTATTCTATTCTATTCTATTTTTTTTCTTTTTTCCCAGATTGAAGATTATTTCTTCGAATTGTTCGAAATTCAAGAAGGGACTGCAGAAAAGTTACACGAAGTAATCACAAAAAAAATGATTGAATTGAAAATTCCATATAAAACAAATATGATAGGCCTGGCTTCAGACGGTGCAAATGTGATGATGGGGAGAACGAATTCTGTTGCTGCAAAATTTAAAGAAGAGATACCACAGCTCTTCATAATGAAATGTGTTTGTCATTCCGTAGCTCTCGTCGCATCCAACGCTTGTCTAAAATTACCCAGAGAGCCAGAAGACTTAGCACGAGACATATACAATTATTTAAATGGCAGCCCGAAACGCGCTGGATCATTAAAAGAGTTTCAAGATTTTCTAGAGCTCAAGCCACACAAGATATTACAACCGTCACAGACAAGGTGGCTTTCTCTAGAATTAGTAGTGAAGAGACTCTTAGAGCAATATGCAGCTCTAAAATTATATTTTCGTGATGCCATATATAGTGACCGTCTCAAATCGGCAGAAAATATAATGATCATTTTGGACAATCCTATGAACAAATTATATTTCGAATTTATGGAGTATTCCTTGCAAATATTTAATACATTGAACAAAACCATGCAATCGGAATACACAAACGTTCATTGCATTTATAAAAATGTCTTAACTGTAGTTAATACCATACTAGGGAACTATATAAAGGAAGAATACATAACTCAAAACACTTACGACAAAATCGATTATAAAAATCCTCGAAAATATTTACCAATAGAGGACTGGTATTTCGGAGCCAAAGTGGCGGCAACTATATCTACAAATAACTTTAACGCTGAACATGTGAAACATTTCAAGCTACGTTGCCTAGACTTTTACATTGAGGCAATCACACAATTGTTAATGAGGTTCCCTCACAATGATGATATGGCTATTTTACGGAAAATGGGGTTCATTGCTCCTGAAGCTGTCAGAAATCGTAAAATAATGTCTATCGCTGACATATTAGGAAGATTTCCGAATATTGTGCCCCCAGATAATATACAAGCAGTGGATACAGAATGGCGCCTTCTAAGAAATACACCTCTAGATCAAAATGTAGATAAAAATGAGACGGCCGAATCATTTTGGCAAATGATTGCAAAGATGACAACGTTCCCAAATTTGACTGCTGCTGTATTCACTTTTATGTGTTTACCTCATTCCAGCGCATCTGTAGAAAGACTTTTCTCGCAAATCAATTTAACAAAAACAAAGCTACGTAATAAAATGTCCACCGAAGTAATTTCCGGAATGCTGCATACCAAAAACCTTCTGAAAAATTCAAATTGTTATGATCTTAACATAAGCCCTGAAATGTTAGCCAAGCACAACAGTAAAATTTATCTCAACGACAATAACCAATAAAATGTAATGTTAGTTCATTGCGTCATTGTTTTATTTAACAAAAATTGGATCTACTGATTTTTTGAAAAATTTCCCCATACATCTCCAGATTTTTCTAGTCGCATCCTCTGATTTTATAAAAATGGACCTGGCAACACTGACCGCACCGCAAACTCTCCTCGGTCTGACCCACCGATCAGCTAGATCAGCGACGCTTCTTCACGGGAGCGTTGCCCACTAGCGCGGTACACAGCCGTACCGTAACCCAATGTACGGGAGATTTACAGGCCCGTACAATAGCTATTACAAAAAATAATACAGTAAATTTCGTGTCATTCAGGAACAATATATAAAATTGTTGTCTCTAACGAAACATAATATACAAAACTAACTATCTGTGCAAACCAATCTGCATCTGCAGCTACAAGTAGAAGGCAATTAACGACGTTTACAGAATCCACTGCTCGAGTTGCAGCCTGTTTATTTAATCGATTCGCCTGTAGTGTGAGCTCAAACACAGAATAACAAACCATTAACCTACGTTCACTTTGAAAATAATTATCATTGCCATAATAACCCTACTATTACAATTATTTATATTCGTACGCGTGGTATTCGGTATAGCGCGTAACTTTTTTGTTTGTAAACCGATTGGAATGAAACAAGCACTAAATGTTACTAGAAGCTTGCTACAATAGATCAGTGAAAACCGCATTCAAATCGGTTAGACCTTTCTGAGATTATCGTGCACAAACGCACAGAAAAACAGACAAAAATTCTAAAAACTATTTTTTTTGTCCTCGGTAACATAAGTACTACGTGTGCAAATTTTTTTTTGGTACAGACACGGCTTGTTTACGATTTTATTATATGTATAGATTATAAGACTAACTTAACCGATTGTTCATAGAAATATACAAAAAAAAATAATGACGCAATTTCGATATTTTTTTTCTTTCCTTATCTGTAAACAACAAATTTTTTTTTTTTTTTTTTTATGTTAAGATCGGCAGACAGACTGACAGTCCACTTGATGGTATGTGGCTACCGTCTCCTATAACACAAGCAACGCTACAGGTGCTGCCGACTACAGTAGAATTAAGAATAAGGGGATAGGGAAATGGGCTCACATAATCGCTTATTGTATTTTCTTTTTATACCTAGCAACACGAGAAACACAAAGATATGCAGAGCCCCGGCAACACTGAAATTCGTGGACCGCGTACAAGGACGAATGATAAGCGTTCATGCCTAAATTACGGAGTAATAATAATAATTCATGGTACGGTAATTTATTTCGTAATATCTCCTGTTTATAGTCCAATTACGTTTTGGTAACAAAGACTAGAGTTTTCTTTAATATGTTGTAATGACACAAATAAGTATATCTTCTCTATATATAAAAATGAATCCCCATTTCCCTTGGTCACGGCATCACGGGTGAACGGGTAGACCGATTTTAATACGGTTTTCACTAATGGAAGGAGGGATAAACGGGGAATGTTTTAGTATATAAAAATTCTACGCCGGGCGAAGCCGGGGGCGGGTCGCTAGTTTCCAATAATTTAAAACAAATTTGTACTTATTTTTTTTATACTTCTAAAAGTTCGGATATCCACTGAGTGTGTTAATTATAGAAATAAAATAATACATTAATCGAATGTGACTTTGACGTCACATTCGATTAATGTAATATTCGAAAAAAGAAATAATATTAAAAAATATTTACTTAGACATAATCCTAAAGCAATAATGTTGATAAAAAAATATTTAAGCTTTTTTTGAATTAAACACATATTGACATTTTGATCTACTTATGATTGAAACATGATTGAACTTATGATTAAAATGATTAACTTTATATAAATTTAAAAGGTTTTTGTTCGCCTTTTTACTTGATAAATGTTTTTATAACATGAATGATTGATTACCTCAATTTCAAATAACTTTTATGTTCTCTGACTTTTAAGTTTTAGATTTCCTTTTGTTTGTAACTATTATTAATTGAATGTAGATTATTTTATTCATGTTTGACTTACATTTTTTTTTTAATATATATAGCGAATGACAATGAACGTTTTGAATTGCTTACATGTATTGATTTGAACGCTTTTGACGTAGGGGATTTCGCAAGGCGTTTATTTCAAACTAGCTGTGCCCGCGACTTATTACGCGTGGTATTCGGAATAACGCGTAACTTTTTTGTTTGTAAACAGATTGGAACGAAACAAAGGTTACATGTTACAGGAAGCTTGCTACCAATTATATCAGTGAAAACCAAGAAGGATGGGAGAGAACAATTTTAGTTAAGATTTATCAATATATTTTCTTTAAACACACAACAGTTACGCAATAATTTGTATAAAGTAAGATTTTTTTCCGATTATTTACAAAATAGGTGTACAAAACTTGGAGTTAATGAAAATACTTTTACTAAGACTTATAGTCTAACTGTCTAACAGTTTACTATAACCTTAATCAGTGTACTACTGATTAAGGTTATTAGTACTGATTCATTACATTATAGTAACGGCATCAAAATTTTTGAATACTCACATCATTTCATTGAAACCATTATTGAAAGGTTTTAAATTGACACTGTATGCCACTACATATTTTGTCACTTTCAATTCCAGTTCCAAATTAATTTTCAATTTCAATGGACGGCGACAAGCGAACAACTGTTGCCCACTCTCGACCGAAACTGCGAGAAGGCCAGCACAACACACACGTCCAACTGCCCAACCAACTGTATTGCACTTTCAAGAAGAAACTTGTGAAAACAAATGGATTATGCTTACTAAAGTGTTAATAATATAATTGAAGTTATATATGCATGTATCCTTTAAAAAGTTATTAATGAATTTCATTAAACTTAAGTGGAGTCTTTAAGCTGAAGTGTATTTAAAAAATCATCGTATTCTTAAAATAAAACAAGAGTTCAATTAAATATTGAGAAAATTCCATTGGTAAAATAATTACGAAGAATTCAATAAACTGGTATTAAAATGCTAAATGTAATGAAGCGATTGAATTTGATTCAAAGTCTGCGTTTTATTTGAACCAAATGACTATTGAATTACTAATGATAAATAGTCGTAACGAACGTTTCTACAGAATAAAGGAAAAATAAAATATTCACGATACCCGGCCAAGAAAAAAATTGCTTGTTACAAAGAGAAAAATTATATTTAATAGGAAGCAACCGTATTTTCATGGCCTCCTTCAACTCCAAATGGCGTTAAGAGGCCCTTTGTGAATGCCCTCAATGTTTTTTTTTTATAATATTTTTCTTTGTCTTAGATCCTTCAAAAGCAGACCACAGAAACTTGATACAGTTGAATTTCTCAATAAATATTGAGTAGAATTTCCATTTTTCTCTTTGATTGCTCTTTGATTCTCTAATATTTTTTTAAACTCTAAATTGTACCTAAGATTTTCCTATACACTACGCCCGGCTTTGTCTGTTGCTGTTTCTGCGCTAACTTCTTATAATTCACTCAACCGATTTTGATACGGTTTTCACATTAGAAAATAGCCATAAATAAGTAAGGTTTTTGTATATAATTTGCAAAGAAATAGCCAAGAGCGGGTTGCTATAATTTTCTATTGCAAGTATTAAAATTAAAATTTAAGGATCTCAACTAAAAGTATATTTTTTATCTTAGTAAATAATATTATCTTATATTATCACTAATTATATTTACAACTATGGTGACTGATTGCGTAAATTATAGTTACAAAAGTTGAATAATTAAATGAAAATTTACTTAGACTCCAGAATTTTAAGTGGCATAGATTGAATGTCATTCAAGTGATAATTGATCAAATCTTACTCACTTTCAGATTGCTAAGAGTCATGAACCGTCATGAAAAGTCCATGATACGTGATATAATGATGCTACTAGTCATGAAACGTGTAATTGTCGCTTGTGTAACACAAGAATCTTTTTATGTTACTCTCAATTAATTGATGCTACTTTCTTCTATTTTTTGTTCTAATAAATTTAAAAACATTTTCAAAATATAAATGTACAGGAGTTTTCAATATATAAACTTATGCGAATAAATCTGACGAACCCATCGGATGAGTGGTTAGGATGCTTGCCTTAATGCTTTGTTCTAGGGTTCCCGGGTTCGATTCCGGACAAGGTGAACTTTTCAAAGTTGGCTCTAGTCTGGATCTGGAAAGTAGTGGCAGGGCACACTGCTTTTCGCAGTCATTTGGGCAGCCTGTCTGGCGGCTGTAACCACCCCCTTACAGAAGTTGTTAGTTGACACAAGCATTTTTTGACACAAACACAAAAAAAAGTTAAGCCAATTAGCTACAAAAGCCGTTTTCCTGAAACTTAAAAAGTTATGCCAACATAAAAAGTATAACGCCATTTTTAGAATTACATTTTGTGCTTTTTACTTCCTTATAATGTGTAATCCGTTCACCAAGTGTGGTATACTTATACAATGTATGTATTACCTAAATATAACTATACTGATTTCAAATATTTTTTAAATATTGTTTGTTTTATTATATAGGGACATCTCTGAAACTTTAAATCGATTATAATCGTGTACAATCAATGTATAACTCTTCTATCCCTTGCATATTTTAATTCAATAAATGTTTCTTTTCAATTGAAATTTTAATATTTTTAAAATTGTCCATATGTCCTGTGCAAAAAAATAAATAATAAATCCAGTATTGAACAAACCTACGGACTACAATTACATATATAAATAGATATGAAACATCATAAAATGTGAAAATATAGTTTATGTATTTGGAATAAAATAAAATAAAAAAGTGAATACTCCGTCATCTTAAGAGTGCACATTTTATCTATATCTAATCTACACATATAATAAAATCGTAAACTAGTCGCTTAGTTACTCAGGACTAAAAAATTTAAAAACTTTAAAATTTTTGTCTATCGGTTTGTCTGTGCGTTTGTGCACGCTAATCTCTGAAACGGCTTAACCGATTTGAATGCGGTTTTCACTAATGTCTTGTAGCACAAGCTTCCCATAACATTTAAGTTTATTTCATTCCAATCGGTTCACAAACAAAAAAGTTACGCGCTATACCGAACACCACGCGTACGAAGTTGCGGGCTCAGCTAGTTAAAAATAACTTCCTAAGGCAATAGTTGAGAAGTGAATTAGCATAGAAAAGTTATTTTGGACTTTGTTGATTTTTCTTTACAAAGTTAGTCATTTGTTCTATATTTTGATTATCGTGTGCTCACTAAATGAATTTTTATTTTATTTCATAACATTTTTACACTATAAACTTGTATTGGATTTTAAAAAAACTTGAATGTTTTGACGCTTAAGGGTGTCCTTCGATTCGATTCGACGGGGTCAACTTTGAAAATGAACTTTTCAAAACTGACTCTGATATATATCTGGAAAGTAGTGGCAGTACATATACGAATTTCTGTATATAGTTTGCATACTTATTATCTATACTGTTTGCAAACTGTCTGCTTAATGAAACATTCGACCCGTGAAATAATTGGCTAAGTAATTTTCGGCCCTCATTTAACGTCGCCTTGTTATTATTACGCGAGACAAAGACAATTTACCCTAACGATTGCCTTTATAATTATACGCTTTTATAATTAACACTAAATATTTTTGTTTTATTTTAGTACGTTTTGTGTTTATTCGATAATTCTATAAACTGGATGGCAGATGTGCTGCCATCTGGATGACTTAATCCAGATGACTTGATCGGGGCTAACTCTCTTGCTCCCCAATGATTGTATTTTACGATAATCTGCAATAAAATTACATAAGAATAATTTAAAATTAATAATAGTAATACCTCAGTGGGTCGAACCCTCAACTACCGTCGACACATCTGATTCGACTAGCAATCATGAATGGCTCTAAGAAAACATCGCGAGGAAACCCGCGTGTCCTGTCCTAGAACACCTTCATCGATATAGAGCTATATGTAGCTATGCTATACCGTGTACGCCCTAATCACCTCACATTGAGGAGATGGCTAAGTCCAGAACTGAATAATAGGCATTTAATAAACACCTACTACCATCGACCTATATCCTATGTTGATTACATACACTTTTTAGTTTAATTTAACAAGTGACTGATTTTTCGATATTTATATATGTTTGAACATATATAAAAATATTGTTATAAAAAAATATTGTTATATAGCGCCATCTTACAGAGAAAATGGAAACTAAATATACTTCAACCGCATAGCTCTCCTAAGCAATGTTACCACTGTTCAATAGATGTCGCTAATAAAATTAAACTGTCTGGTGGTATTATTCTTGAGAGTTTGTTAAAATTCTAATAGATGTCACTACTTGTCGTTCCTTCACGATATTAGTTCTTGACAATCTTGTTTTATAATTAATTGTTCTAACTAAATTAATGTCACATTGTCAGTAAATAATGCTTTAATATGCATAATCCATTTTTTACTTTAATAGATCGGCAGACAGGCTGACGGCCCACTTGATGGTAGGTGGCTACCGTCGCCGATAACACAAGCAACGCCAAAACTGCTGCAAGTGCGCTGCCGACTACAGTAGGATTAAGGATAAGGGATTAGGAGAGGATAGGGAAATGAGCTCTGGCATTCCTTACTCACTCACCGAAACACAACAGCACACATGCTGTTATTTCACGGTGGTTTTCTGTAAGGGGTTGGTTACTGCCGCCAGACGGGCTGCCCAAATGACTGTGAAACGCAGTGTGCCCTGCCTCTACTTTCCAGATCCAGACCAAAGCCAAACTTGAAAAGTTCATTTTTCAAAGATGACCCTGCCGGGATTCGAATACGGGAACCCTAGAACAGAGCGTTAAGACAAGCACCCTAATCACTTATCCTTACTTTTTAAATTTAGCTCTGGTCTGAATCAGGAAAGTAGTGGCAGGGCACACTGCGTTTCGCAGTTATTTGGGTAGCCCGTCTGGTGGCAGTAACCACCCCCTTACAGAAGACTACCGTGAAATAACAGCACGTGTGCTGTTGTGTTTAGGTGAGTGAGTAAGGAATGCCAGAGCCCATCTCCCTATCAAATCCCTTATCCTTAATCCTACTGTAGTCGGCAGCGCAAGATCGTTTTTTACAATCTACGATAACAATACAACTAAATTCTACGGCGTTGCTATGCTATTACGCCGACCGAAGTAATCACGGATGCAGATTTCAATGGGCCAGAGAATATTTGGATTGGGATAATCCACAGTGATATTTTTTATGTATCCTGGTATGGATTCATGCAGGGTTCGTATTTGGCGAACACCTGGACGACAGAGTCGTTTTCGACACCCTCAAGAAGTCCACCCATATCAAGATGGACCGAACAATCATGGTATGGGCGGGAATACGCCTTGGCGAGTGATCTGATCTCATTAAGATATAGAGCATTCTAACTGCTGGAAAATATCATGACGATGTGTTGAGACCTGTAATCATACCACACCCATTGCAAATGAGGCAAGTTTTTTTTAAATTTATGCACGACAATGCTCGTCCACATACGGCTATAGCTACGGCTCGACTCAATGGTTACAAGAAGATGATGTCGAGGCCCTGGACTGGCCTGCCATCCCCGCATTTAAATCCGATTGAACATGCGTGAGACGTGCTCCAGCAGAGATCATTACGCAGTTTCCTTGTTATTCTGGGGCCGGAGGATAAGCTTTTTGATTTTTGAGCACCTCCGAATTAGCTGGAGCCGAGCCTAATCCCACAGGAAGACTTCTACACGTTGATCAATGTGTGATTAAGGTCGGGGGTGCTTTTACAGATTATATCTTTAAGTTTAGCCTGATATGCATATTCTGTTATTTTGACAATAAATTACAAAAAAAAATAGGTTTTTATTACATATACTGATAGATTATAAAATAACGCGTATATGAATACGTCTTAAGCAAGAAGTAAATTTTTAGTTACGATAATCCTAATGCTCCTTCACAAACAGAAAATACTAAAAATTATATTTATAATATTAAAACAATAAATTCTAATCTTAAAAGAACAAATAAATGCTTATGTTTAGAAACAAAAATTATATTCCCAGAAAAAAACATAATAATTATAATAATTAAAGGCAGTTTTCAGGTGTTTATATATTGAATTATTGAAATTATTGAACAAACAGAATTATATTTACAAAGATAAGTGTCGAATAAAATACGAAGCATCTTACTGTTGTTTCAGTCATCTAAACTGAAATAGTTTTGTAAAATGAAATTTGTCCATGTTTAAGTTTGGTGCTTACCAAGTTCCCAAGTTCAGGGGTGGAGAGTTCCATTTGAACTTTAATCGAGTTTAAACCGCATTACGGTTACATTGCAATGCCCCCAAGCCGTGACCGGTCCAGCTACAACTGAACACTCAATACAATTGCCTGGCTCTGTGCTACATCAAATGTATTTATAGTTATTCTAGTATTTCGCACTGTACCTGCCTTTATTTATATTGTATATGCACGCCTCACTGCTGGACTTAGGCCTCTAATTTGTGTGAGGAGTTATAGTTGTAACATGCGTTTTTAAAGTATGCGAGTTTTGTCATAATGTCTTGTCTTTACTGTTATAGCGAGTCGATGTCGAAGACATTTGTGGAGTCGTGTCTTGATTTACCGAATGAGTCAAATATATAAAGCAAGCTGGTGTCCACAACTTTTTCCGCGTGGATTGCATTAATCTAACAAAGCCATCTGACTACGGACACTGAACCATTTTTAGACTATCCCTCAGGAATCTAACATTTTTACAGGATGAACAATATCCTATATATCCAATCCAGGTAATCTGTGTGCCCAATGAATATTTCTAAAAAATCTCGAGAAAATGTTATAGTCATGTTATAGATCTTCTTCTTAAAGTTCCTGTCCATTACTGAAGGTTGGCTGTGACCTCTGAAAACTTGTACCTGTCCAGAGCTAGAATTAATAGACATTTTACACTGGAGATCTCGGTTCATTCCCTTATGTTACATAGCCAGGACTTCTACCGCCTTACAGAGCATCGTCTCCTTTCTATTTTGCCCATAATTATCAACTGAAGAATTTTGCATTTTGCGCTTTTTGACGATCTGCAACAATTTCGCGGTTATACCGGCACGCTGGAACCCTTTTCAATACTGACATTCTCGATTCAGTTTATACGGCGCATACAAGTATCGCAGTAATACTACATCTGAAACGCCTCCTGGCGCCTTTTGATATGTTATAGATACCAGGTAATACCAGGTGATAATCAAAATAACGATCATCCCACTAATATTTCTTGCTCGCTCACACCTGCTAAGTATCTGGGCTCACATGAATAAGCAGATAAAACTTTAGTACGGTGAAAATATCGTATTTTATTTAAAGATGGTAGGAGGTTATCTATTCCTAGACCTGATGTAGACGTGGATAATTTTGAAAACATCTGCCAGATTGTCCTTAATAAACGTTATTAAGGAGATTATTTTTAAAAGAATATTAATTTTTGTATTGAAAACAGCAATATTCACGCATATTAACTTAGCTGTTGGCGTATCCTACTGTCTAGAACCCGTAAGCCACGAAACGCAATAAATATTTGAACAAATCGAAACTCAAACGCATTAGTTAAACTAAATTTAACTGCAGACATGTTTACATACTGCTACATTTATATAATAAATCATTTAGATTGTTGTAATATCTCTTTACCTGAATAAGTGGTAACACTTTAAAACTCGAGTTAAAAAATAAGTAATAAAAAAAGTCTGTTTGTCAACTCCGATACACGACTGGAGATTTCAACGTTTGCTTTTATAAGCCCAAAGAATAGAATTAGGAAATATAAACACATGCGTCAGCTGTCGCACAAATGTCAAAGTGACAAATAACGTAACGCTTTTTAGTTATCGCTTTATTAATTTTATTACCCGTAAAAATTCCATGCCAGAGGGGCCTTATATGAAAATCGATTCTTAAGGAGTAAAAATTAAAAATGTTTAGTATAAAACATAGAATAAAGATGACACAATAAACAAAGAGTTCTTCAAAGTTTTTCGCTTAAAATTTCTTGAAAAATATTGGTATACCTACCTTAAAGTTCAGATACATATCTTTGTTGAACAAGATTGCTTTGTCTACGATGCAACTTTGATTGAGTTTAAGATTGCTTTGTGACTAGGTGATCGAAACTTTTACAAAAGTAATTTCAGCCGATAATTTTTGTTGGAACTTGTTAAGTAAATCAATAATCCATACTGATTCTATTAATAACTGCTTATTGTTGAATTCTTTTCGAATAAATTAATTTTAAGTCTAATTATGTTAGAAATTTTTAATGTAATACTGAATAACTACAAGATTAAATTTACTTTTGTTATAACATATTATATGTAAATAATAATTATATTATAATGATATGGAAATAATATAAATACAATTTTATTTTTGTTTAATTACCAAAGAAATTTATTTTCAGATTAAATTTTCCTATTAACATATTTTTGTCCCCCACAATAGGAGTATTACTACTATTACTACACTACTACTACTGCACCCCCACACTAAAGTTACTAAATCATAGTAATGTAATAATAATTATTTTGTTTGTTTTATATTTAGACGAGGCTTTTGTCGATTTTTAAATATTATATTAATTTTCTTATAATTTTATTACATTAGTAATAAATAAATTTAAAAATCCAATGAGTGTTGTCTAGCATTTAAAATAGTTAAGAATACGTCTCTTAAAATATTCTTGTAAATATTTTTAAATAACTAATTTTAAATCTCAAAAGAGTTAACAAATTCTAAAACAATTTAGTATTCGCTCGTAGAAAGGTTCGTAGTTAGTGCCGAAATTAGGACTTGTTGGCATTGTGTCGATGCATCGCTCGGAGATGAATTCGCCGACGATTTTCGTCAATCGTCCAAAACAAAGAGAAGGGTGAATATTAAACGGCTCGGCAACACGAGTTGCTTTTTCATCAGGCGAGACACCGGCGCTTTCAGGACCCTTTTCAGATCCCGCGCAAGATTAGGAACTACTTCTTATAGAACAAATATAGTGATGTGCTGTTTTGTCGGCTAATAATTTAGCACGCAAAGATACTTTGCGTGTACGATAAATTTCTGCAAGAAAAAATTATAAAAGAGAGGACAGTCAGATGGCGATCATTGCTTATTTATTTATTTTATTAATATTTGTGACATATCAGAAATTAAATAACAGTAAAAATAGTAAAGTTAACAGAGATTCCAAACAGGTTAAGCATAAAAGAGTCGTAAATCCAAAAATAAAAAGGTTTAAACAGAGAAATAAAATTAAGAAATTACTAAAATATTTATTTGTTGTCTAAAACAAAATAAACAAACAATAGGTAACAACAAATATCTATAAAGCCATATTTACTCGTATGTTACCTTCACATCAGTAAACTAATTCAAAACGAGTTCACAAGAGGTTATACGTATTTAAAAAAAAAAACGAGTGTGGAGTTGCGATTGTTCGGGTCATAAGGACCAGTATTTAGCTTGTTCACCCGATAGTCTATCAGATGGGATTTTTTTTTTATTGTTCTAATGGTAAAAACAAAAAAACACAATTTCTAGGCCTGTTGAACCTCCTTGTTCACAACTCTTTTGAAGGACTAATTTAAAATTTTCAGCCAATATACGCGTAAACAGCGCGTATAAAACACGCGTATATACGCGAATGAACTAATATTGTCAGGTAAATCGCAAAATAAGCGCGGTTCAGGAAGGTGGGGAAAGGTTAGCCGGATGCGAGGTACACAACGCGAGAAATCAGAGTATTTAGATTGCAATATCTTGTGATTAGCTAATCTTTTTTTTAATAGCACAGGATACTGTTAAAACTACTTTAAAGGTCGAGAAAATAGAATTCTTTTAAAGAGTGTTTAGTTTTTGATGACATGCTATTAAATCTGTTATTGCAAATAGATTTTCAAAGTAAACAATAGAATTACATGGCGTTCATTGGACAGTGGTCACAAATCATAACGATGAGGTACCTATTTCAGAAAAAATCTTAATGCAACAGCAATTTTTATACATCGTGAGTATAAAAATGTCTTGCATTTTATGCATCTCCGGTGACTCCTGGGGCCCTAGCCAAGATGCAAACTGTTGCAAACGCTTCCTTTGCGTACTTACAAAACGAAAGAAATAAAGCCCGGTGATTGGTTGTTGTAACAGTTGCAACTTCAACAACCAATCACCGGGCTTTATTTCTTTCGTTTTGTAAGTACGCAAAGGAAGCGTTTGCAACAGTTTGCATCTTGGCTAGGGCCCCTGATTTTAAAAATACCCTTAAATATTAATAAATTTTTACGAGACTTTATCGATATTATCTGCCCATTCACTAAACACACTCGTTATTGCACATCATGAGTCGTGTAGGCCGCGAGACGCGACGCCCTCCACACTCGACAAGTGATGATTCAGCATTCTCAATCCATTCGCCTTTACAATTCTATGCTTTTATTCACCGTGAGTTTGGCTTGCAACTTCCTTGCAAGTTAAAACCTTTTACGACTTGGTTATATAATTGTTAATCTAATCTTTAATACATTATGTTTCTCTATAGATAACATTGATTTTAATATTTATTTTCATTTTTAATTATAATTTGTTATATAATGTATATTATATACACCCAGAGACACAATTAACCACCCACTTAAATTTTCCGGTGTAACTTCAAAAAATTATTTTGGAATGTTTTTTTCTTGAATGGAATGATTGGATAATTTCAGATTTAAAAAAATTAAAATTTTTTTTACTATTGCTTTAATTATTTAATAATGAAAAAAAGTTTAAAACTACCGATTAATAAACATATACAAAGGTGATAATAAACATTCCAAAACTTTTTGTTGATTAAAACCTAAATTTTAATAACGAGCATTGCCTCCTCTGTGGATTTGGTAGACTATCCATTATATCTTGAATATCTGACTACGGTATATTCTCCCACTCCTTCACCACAGCAATCTTCAGCTCATTAATGGAGGTAGGAGCCGAAAGCCGACTTCGTACTCGCCTTTTAAGATTGTCCCAAACGTATTCGATGGGGTTTATGTCCGGGCTGCGAACTGGCCATGGTAGTCGTGCTACACCCACATCAAGGTGCCACTCTAGTGGTGTGCAATAAAAGAAAATATTTTCCAATAAATGGGGCAAAAAGAATGACACGAGGTTCTAAGACCTCTTCCACGTACCTCTGAGCATTTAGGCTGCTAATTTCAAACAACATCAACTCTGTACGAGCCTTCTAAGAAACACCACCCCATACCACTACTGAGCCCACTCTTTCGACAACAGCACACTGTACAAACCCTCACTGGGGCGTCTTCGGTTCACGCGGTGGCGTCCATCGGGACTTCTTAGAGCTACTCTCAACTCATCCAAGTAAAGAACGTTCTTCCATTGCTCCATACTTAATCCAGTTTCGGTATTGTTGAACAAAGTCTAGCTCATAGATAAGTATGTGTATATTAGGAAATAGATGGGTAACTTCACATCAATTTATGTCCCCAATACGCCACCTAGTGTTCATAGCTAAATCTTAATGCATCTGTGTGTAATGTGTATACACGTTTTGCATTTGTGTGTGTATACGTTACCGGTAGGTACCCGGTACCTTTACGATATTATGAAAATTTCTTTTAACTTTTTGTTTTTGAATATTATTTAAAGAAAACACATCCTTAATGATAAATTTTATTTCAAACAAAATAATAAATAATATTTTCATTACACTGTAAAACCGGTATTATCACAACAAAATAAGTTAATCTTGAAAATATATACCTTCTGTACACCAATTTAAATGAATATGCAGCAAACCTTTGTATTTAAAAAGCGAATATTTTGCGTGAATGTTCCTTTTATGGAAAATACAAGAAAATTAAGTTTGAATCAGTACAAGTTTTAAAAACAACGAAGAGAATAAACACTAATATAAGTATATTGAGAGTAAATCAACATATTTGGCGGAAAATGAGTTTGCACAGCACTTTTTTAGTAGATCACAGAATTCACAGGTAAATTTGTAATGATAAAAGGTACGAAATAAACAGAAAAAACCATGAACGAAAATTAATTTATAAAAAAATATACACAATTGACACGACAATGACAATACACCATGACCTTAGCAACATTTCAAATTGAGTTAACTTACTCTATGTTTATTAATGGACATAGCATTTATGATCATGTCTAGGTATTTTTTACTAAAAGTAAATTGAAATATTTAAAAATCTTAAAAAATGTAGAAAAAAATTTTCAATTCACAAAAAATAAAATAAATAATTTTGTTATTTAGATTTTTCACATTCATAGTTTTGGCTATCACCACTAGATGTCGCTAGTTTTTTGTGACCATGTAATAATGTATGAAGTGAACACAGCATGGTCTAGCTCTCCGATGCTTTGTGGCGAACCCTGGAACTGAAGCTAGTCGGAATCCAGTTAAATTACGCCCTGCAAGCCTTCATCTTATCGTTGTATTACTAACGCTTACATTTCGTATCTCAAATAGGCGATTATGAGCCTCGGAAGCCGTAATGAAGCGATTTCTAAGAACGCGAAATACGATGAAGTCATCTCTTTCAGAAGTACATCTCACACGACTTTGTCCCGGTCTTCTGGTCCAGTTTCTCTGTATCATCGGATGGTATCACGTATCGCGGTTCGAGAATATCCCAGCATACCCAGCATCTGAAAGTACCACTGCTTCTGCATCTGAATTTTTTCCAATTTTTTTCCATTTTTTTTTTTCATAAGAGTCTTCCTTGGAATATTTAAAAGAAAAATATTCAAATCGGTCAAGCCGTTCTCGAGTTGTGCGCTTACACATATTTAACAATTAGTTGTTAATTTTAATCGTCAAACAAAAAGTAAAACTATTTCTATTGGGGGAAAGCCGTCAAGAAATCTCCCTATTTCCTCTTCTTCGTGTATTTATAAACCATCCAAATTGATACGGTTTTCACTAAGAAAAACGAGGAAGATTTGTGTATATAAAAAAAATTTCATGACAGCGGGCAGCAATTTTATAACGTAATCTATAGATTTAGATTTTCAAATCCTAAAAAAACCAAAGATTATAATCGTTTTTTCTTTTTAGAGTTCCGTACGTCCGAATAAAAAAAACGGAAGCCTTATAGGATCACTCCGTCTGTCCGACCATTCCCCCCCCCCCCTTATCTCCGAAACTACTGAACCTAAAATTTTGAAAAAAAATACAGAAACTAGTTTTCTATTTATAGATTATAGGAAAACCTATAAGAAGTCCATGATATTAAAACAACATGGTAAATCACTCAATATTGTGCGGATAGGTAACAGCGTACGGAACCCTCTTCACGCGAGTTCAAGTCGCACTTGTCCCGTTTTTTCTTTTGGAACAAGATTAAGATTTTTTTTAAACTACTCTAATGTACGTGAACAACACAAAAGCTAAACAGCAACACTGGGACCATTTTGTAGTGTTAAAGCAAACTTCAGAAACATTGCAAAAGTTTAACGGTCGGCCATGCTGTTTAAGTTCCCACCGCATTCAACGGATTTTCAACTTTGAACCCTATAAGTGCAACGAGATAACACAAAAATCGTTCACCCTATTCGGAGTCAATGTTTAGATATACTTATTTTATAGGAAAATCCAAGTGGACTGTTAATATGACACGAATGATTTCCTCAGCCAAGCGCTTGGCGATCTGTTATTATGGAAAAATAAGCTTTGTTGCGACTATGTAAAGTTGATTTATAAAGAATCTTAATCGGAATATTTAAACACGAGAGCGCGCTGATCGATCGCGTTGACACCGCGCGGCGGCCGCGCAGTTGAGTAATTGCGAAGAATTTGAATGTTGTTGCCTAGACAGTAGAGTTTAAATTTGCTGTGAATAAACATTAGCACGCGACTACTCGCTGACGCAAGAAATTTTCGCGTCCGTCTAACTGCAGCCTTAACCTGCCTGTTGAACTTTATCTCAAAAAAAGGATTTCACTTTACTTATTACGTACATCTTCTTCAATGCACAAATTTTATTGATGATCACGTGTATTTCTAAAACATCTTCAGGTACGAACGATATTTAGAAACGGTACTTAAGATTTGAAAGTTATATCTTTTTGGTTGATAATTGTAATCTACAATTATTATAAAAACAAATCGTTAAAAGTGTTGCTAAACTCGAGAACGGCCGGACCAATTCGGCAAATTTTTTTATTTATTTTTTATTCAAATATTCGTAGAAGTGCGAGGAAGGTTTTAATACAGAGAAAAATTGGAAAAATTGGCGGTAAATTTTTGTTTAAATTACATATCAGCTACCACAGCTTTGACATACGACGTCTGTCAGGTCAGTTAGCAAAATATAAAAATAAGCAAATAACTGTAAATTGATCTGAAAAGAAATTCATAGGTCATTCAATTCTATTTGTGTAATTTTTTAAATAATAAGCGACATATCTAGTTATTAGTGACAAAATGTCCACATTTAAAGATAGATTCAATATTTAATTTTAAAATCACAAAAAACTAAGTATTATTTGATAACGGAGTATCAATTGTTGTTTAATTTGATACCTACTTATCAATTTAATTTTGTTGGCCGTTATTATAAGCAGTTTATATTGTTATTATGAATTTTTAAATTGTTATTACAGAACATCAATCAAAGCTGAAGCAAATGAAAAATGGAGCCAGTCAAAGAGTAGGCTACAATCAGAGCGTTTCGTTTACACGTAATTACGACATTTAACTTGCATCAATCATTTGGGCGATTTCGTTTCTTTTTTTAATAAATAACCCCACACGTATATTTCCACTGAATTTAAGATCCATTATAAAATTAAAAACAAGTAACAATGAATAATGACAATAATAAATAAAAAACGACCATGCTAACGCTCTACTGCGGAGGTTCCTAGACTTTTTTTCTCATTGACCACTTTCAAAATTTTGCTGGTTCCGGTGGACAAAAAATGTGAAGATTAGATCTAACTATGGAAATTTGCGTTGCGGCTGAGTTCCAACCACTAATGAGGAGTTTTCTAAACGAAATAATAGGGGATCGGACAAATTTTCAGAAAGTGTTTTAAATTAATCTTCATGGATATTTATTCCCATAAAAAATACTATTTTATTTATTTATAGCCTTTTAGGTACTCAAAATCATGTTTTAATATTGTTTGTTTGAAAATGCCGCCAAAACGCCACGATAGTTCATCTGAGAGCGCGTAACGTCATTTGTGGTCATATCATAACAAAACAGCTGCATTGGCATAAGACAATGATTGCCCACAAATGACGTCGCGCACTGTGATTGGTGTTTCAGTATAGATTAAAAATATTGTAAATAATAAAATTTTATTTCTTCATTTAAAAATATTTAAATGAATTATAATAAATTATTATTCGATAAATAATCATAAAAAATTATATATTTTCTTTCTAAGTACATTTTAGATTTTAATCTGATTACTGTCCGATCCCCTATTGAGAATTGATAGGTTAATTAATTAATTGATTGTGCTCTGAGTGGATGTCAAAAAAGTATAGTTGGCCAATCAAAAAAGTGATTCCATCCAACTTTACTTTTTTGCCATCTACTCACAGCTAGAGAATACAATCAATTCTCACTTACATATTTCATTTAGAAAACTCCCCATTCGGAGTGGAAAAAAAAGAAAAACGGTATATTTTTTTGTGTTGTATTTATTCAAACATGTAATTATTACACATGTAATTCATTGCTACAATTAATTAGGGAGTAAGACCGCCTTATGATTACTAAAATAAAGTTTTCTTTATTTACAGGTACGAACATATACGAAACATGACTGAATCTAAGAAGAAATGTCGACAGTATAGTGTTGTCATCAAAGACAGACAAGCGATTGTCTTTGATGTGTAATTGTTATCATATTACATGGTTGTATTTACCATTATCATCCGCTATCTCTTTGCATCAAGTTTTTCATAATAATTAGCATGCAAGGCTTAGCGGTAAGACACAGAATTCACGGGATAGTTCTTTGATTAAAACTCGTTTGAACAAATTGAATTACTATAAGTTTCAAACACGTATAACTGAGTTTCAGTACCAGCATAATATTAGACATAGGATAGAGAAAAAGTTATGGTGATTTAGTAGATACTCTCGTTCGTTAGAATTCACAACCGGTAATAACTCTTGGGAATATAATGGAGGTGAGCGCCTTTGAGCAAGCCAATGCTCAAAGTCAAAGGGTTCGCTAACGATTCAAGTAATAGTGTAATTGATTTGACCTCAGTTTCAAATTCATTTCCAACATTTACCATTTCATATTTTACAAAACAACATTGATATTGTCAAGAGAGATATACCTTTATGTTAAGAGAAAATGTTGAAAATATATACTAGCTTTTGTAAGTGATTTCGTCCGCATCTCTTCATAAATTATAGCCCATATGCTATTTTGTATAAAAACTATATTAATATAAAATGTCATCAAGATTTGTTGTGTAGTTTTTTTTTATTTTATTAAAGATGGGTTTGCTCTTGACCAGCATCTATCCATGTAGGAAGGATGAGGCCGACGATGGAGCGAGCTCACCCAGAAGATGCCTATTCACTCGAACCTTGAAAAGATTTGGGTTATATAAGCTCGGAAATACAGATGCCGGCAGGGAGTTCCAATCCTTAGCAGTGCGCATCACAAAAGATGTTTTAAAGCGCTTGGTCCGAATTAGAGGGATTTCGACAAGGTGAGGACGGTAACCAGCCGTACGTCTGCATGTCCGATAGAAGAAAGGGGAAGGCGGTATGATCTCATGCAGCTCTCGAGCACACTCTCCGAAGTACATCTTATAGAATACACACAGACAGGCAACTTTACGTCTATGTGCCAGGCTCTGCAGCTTAGTTATTATTAGTGTATCATCGCCAATGAGCCTCCTAGCTCTGCGATCCACCGAGTCGAGTGCAGCAAGTTGGTATTTTGCTGAGCCATCCCAAAGGTGACAGCAATAATCCATGCAAGATCGGACTTGTGCCTTGTATACAGAGAGGAGCTGTCCAGGTGTGAAGCATCGCTTCACTCTATTTTGCGTGAAAGAATATAAACATAACATCTCCTTACAAATTTAGGATAGCAGGATGATACAAACGTTGCAAGATCCAAAATCATAGTTAATTGAACCATACGGAATAGGAGCATTCATCAGTATGATTTCCTCGAGGTAGATGTTATTTGCCTTTTAAGTTTTAAAAGAAACGAACAATAGTTTCAAATAATTCTTATTGATTGAATCACTAGGTGTACTTCATTTTAATGTATAATATGTTAATACAATTCATATATGCTAATAGATGCACCAAGGTGGGACAGGACATATAAGTTTGGTTGAGTATAGTGTATCATACAATGTAGGTGATCGCTTTTCGTGACCCACATTCTACATGGAAGTCATACAATTTCTATTCAGTTAAATTCACGTACTCCGCCTTCTTTCAGCGGAGCGATTCGCGAACAAAGAACTGACGGAAAATCACGCTCTTTTCAAAATATGCCTCCGCATATAATACACACGGTCATTAAAATTACGGGAGCCCCATTAGCGATGTAGTCCCAACATAATGTCAAACGTCGTTCCTATGAGACGACGATGAATTATTAAATTTACCTACATGGAGTTTCAAATAATTATTTTCTGTCGTTGTGCTAACAACCGGTTTACAACTATTGGTATAGCAATTTGTTAAGGTTTGTGGGTAATAGCTGGTCTATCAGGAATAAGGTTAGCTTTCATATTCAAGCAAAATTATCTAGTTGTGCAAGTAGGAAGAATTTCGAAAAAATATTCCTGTTTTCACAACAGGTTGTGCCTACTAGTTGATCAACCAGGAAAACCTGATCGATCCATAGCGATACAACAATATTCACGATGATACTACTGATCCTAAGTTAGTGTCACTAGTACCATTGATGGTACTAAGGAAACAATGCTGTGTCACTTGTACCATCGATGGTACAAGTCAATGGTACTACTGACACTTCGGCAATTCGACTTGTGATCCGATTCAGCTTCGCACGGGTGCAATTTTGTGTACTCAAACCTGCTTAGTCAAGAGCGATAAAACTCTTTCCATTAGTGAAAACCGTTTATAAAATAATAAAGATATAAAATAAATATAATACCTTTACATTATATATATTATTCAAAATATCTTATATATATATAACATATTTTGAAATAACTCTCATAGACAATAGTTGGTGATATACTCGTACGTTTTCGTTAAATGATTCTTGTTTTACAGTCAATATGTATGTTTTAGCAAAAAAGTTCCTATAAAAAATTAGGCGATAAACAATCATGAGATCAAAGCAATAGAGATATCAGTCTTGTAAAACAAATTAATTATATTGAATGTAACAGCCATTGGAGTTTTATTAGCTTCTTTTCAAAAGCATCACCATTAGGAAACCTTGTTAATCATAATGACACATAAAATGATGACACTCTCCTAAAATCAAGATATTACTGAAATTCAATCTCCAATAAGTACGATACTTGAAATTGACACAACACCTGGCCCTTAGGGTCTGTATTTATTTATTTATCTCTATTTTATTAGTCAAAACATACAGAGACAAATAGCGATGCATTGTTATATTATTTCAAAGCAGCCAGCCTCTTGTAATATTATTTCGCAACCCCTTACAAATTACACGCGCAACAATATGATGCTCGAGGCGCAATATGAAAAGCCTGCAGATGCTATTTTCGATGTTCTTTTGTTTCGTACGACAAGAAAAGAAAAAGAACCCTAAGGAGTCTCGTCTCAACATTTCCCTTGTTAATTTTGATGAACATTTTTGAATAAAATTTCATACTGTGGTATGTGACGGTGTAGCTTGTTATCTGTGGTTATTAGTTCTCGAAATCAGTTGGCAGGTCGCATAGTCTGCTAATCCAAGGGGTGTTAGAATAGGCTGCGTGATGAATTACACTGTTTCATTGCAAGCCCCGTAATACGCTCCAGAATAGCTAGGCGATTGCA
Organism: Bembecia ichneumoniformis; assembly: GCA_910589475.2. Classification (NCBI taxonomy): domain Eukaryota; kingdom Metazoa; phylum Arthropoda; class Insecta; order Lepidoptera; family Sesiidae; genus Bembecia; species Bembecia ichneumoniformis. The sequence goes on along the minus strand of OU342528.1, from coordinate 16,715,650 downwards.
TCGGAGCGACCGACGTTGCCAAAATTCCGCACTTGACATGCTAAATTATTTTTCGAAACTCTTTTCGGTAATCCTAAATCCTAAAAATATCATAAATACGGCAAAAACGGCTGAACAGATTTGGTTTAAATTTGGCATATTAGCTACATAGATTAACATATGGGATACTTTTTATCCTGGAATTTTTTCACGATAAAAAGGAAAAAATCAATAAAGACGACTTTACACTATGTTAAATCAAGTGAGCCCTACGAGTATCTTCCTTTTACAACAACTAGTGCATTGTATGCTTATTCGTAATGCTTATTGAATCTAAGGGCACTTTTTTGTGTCGCTGAGTCTTATTTTAAAGAGTTACAAGTAACGTATTTTACATAAAACATTAAAATCTAATGCTGCCCCATTCTATAATAATATTTTTGTTATTATTTCGCTTATAATAGCCTTTTACAACCTTTTGTTCGGCAAAGTGTCGCCAAGAGAGGTCATTAAGTTCTTCAGGTGGTAGAGGCGAAGCCCTATCTACATTGCTTAGGTAGTAGGTCAAGAGAACCTACCTACTCTAGTTTTTCCTTTTGCTTTAGGTATTTGTATTTGTGTAATCTACTACAAAAATGTGTTTTATTTTTAATGTGTTATTCGTTTCTTGCTACACTGTTAAACAATTTAGATGCCGACTAAAAATAAGACAAAAGAAATATTAACCTAATATTTAAAATTTTCTAAGTTATTTTTCAAAACACAAAAGATTATCACATCTCTGTTTATCTTATCCTAATATTGTTTCACCCAAAATATAAGTGGAGTATTAATTGAGGACAGTTAATACTCCACTTATATCATTAGGTATAGCCGTGAGGTCAATGATTTTGAATAAAATTTGTTCATTTTAACATTAACTCCCTAAAAGAAATAAATTCCCTTATGAAAATTCATAAGTCTCAAGTTGATAAAACATAACATTCTCTTGAATTTAATTACATATCATATTGGGGCAATCATATTAGATAACTAAACTTATTACTAGCGTATCAAAACATACATATATAAATGAAAATACAATAAAACGTCAAAAAAAATCATGTACGTAATGGTAAATGTAGACGTTGAGAAATCATTTTAAGTTTAGTATGAATCGAATGGTTAAGCCTTAGAGCTATGGCTCAGGGGTCCCGGTTTCGATTCCAAGGTTAACCTTGGCTCCGGTCTGGATCGATTTTTAAAATAATAATAACTGCATCCAAACCTTTTCAAATTACGCTCATACGCGACAAGAAATCGAACTCAGTCCAATTTCTGCAAAAAACGATTGATAGTATTGATCATAAGGAATAAATTTTGCTATGGAAACTTGTGTAAAACAGAAAAGATAAAATTTCAATGACTGACAAAATGTTAATATCATATCAGTTCATTATAATGAATTAATTATTAAAAATCTCACTTATGTGCATGTCGCGTTGAAGTTTTCTAAATTTTAAAATAAGCTTGCAATAAATCTAACTGCACATCATTTGTTAAACTCATAAGTCATTTGGCGTATCTAGGATACACACACACTTCAAAATACAAAACACAATTATAATGCGTATAAATTTAAAGTTGAAGCGACGATAAAATCGATTTTTACAATAAACATAAAATCTATTCAGCCAGTCTAAAGAAGCAAAAAGTTTAAGTATAAAACCTATTTAAATTATGAATGAACTGGTAGGCTTGTTTGACAAATGTGTTCTCAATAAATACAATAACTCCTTAGATGTAAGGCATGCACATAAGTGACCTGTTCAAATAATTATTGATTCATTATAATGAACTGATTGATTTTGCTAATTATTAAAATTGTTAACATTTCTCTTTATTATTTACACAAGGTTCCGTAGCAAAATTTATTCCTTATGACCAACACTATCAACTGCGGTAATAAAGAATTTGACCGGGTTCGATTACTGTTCGCGTATGAGAGTAATTTGAAAAAGTTTGAATGCAGCTTTTATTAATTCAAAAATCGAAGCCTTAGTTCCTAATAATATATTTCCGTGTCTCTTATGGTTTGAGATTTGCCCTCACTGACCTTTTAGATTGATAAGCTTGTGTACATTAGCAAGCGTACGTCCGAATAAAAAACCCCTTAATTCCGAAACTACCTACTGAACCTAAAATTTTGAAAAAAATACAGAAATTAGTTTTCTACTTACAGATTATAGGAAAATCTATAAGAAGTCCATGATATTAAAATAACATGGTAAATCACTTAATATTGTGCGGATAGGTAACATCGTACGGAACTGTTTTCACGCGAGTTCAACTCGCACTTATCCCGTTTTTTATGATCAACATTAAAACACCCAAAATTTTAAACGTAGGTATTTAAAAAGCTTACTAGAAGAACGAGTAAAATACTTTATATATATGAATAACAGCACAGTAAACATTTATAGTTTTTGCTGCATTTCAGTGCAATATCTAGCCTCAATAACACTTGCTCCATTAACTCTCCTGCGTCCGCAATAGACATACCAACTTAGTGGCACATCCGAATCGCACCACACTCAAATTTCCTCCCTCGCAACTCATAATAGAGAACAAATTTGACTGCATTGCTTTTTAGATACTCAACTGGTTTACAACCGAAATGCTGTAACATCCAGACACTAAAAAAACAATTTCAGACTTGTTACTAACTCATAAAGTCGAATATTGTTGCGACCAATCATGTAATGTAGGAGACCGATTTATTCTATTTCATGCGGGTCCAAATTACCGACAGTTAGGTTAACTGTTGCTCGCACAGTGCTTTCTGTCTTCCATTGTGTTTCCTGGTGATATATTACCACGCAGATTTGAGCAAAAAGCTTGACGTAACGAAATAAAACGTCTTTGTGTACTTAGCCTTTATTTTCTGTATCCCATGGGCTCCCAAATGTTGTCTCATATTTTTGCCAAAAATAAACGTTAAACTAGGCCATTGCGGAAGCCGTATTTTATACAACATTACTGCTGAGTGCACAACGTTCAAGTTCTTAAATAGTCGTGTAAATAACTAAGTTTTCAAATTAGCTCAACTCTTTGTTGAGCTAAAGTTAGTACAAATAAATTAAAACTTGATTAAATGCAGATAGGTAGATGTTTTTTTTTTCTCATTTTGTCATGGCTACAAAAAGACAGTGATGTTAGGTAAATAATTACACCGTTTTTACTTATTTGATACGCGACCACAAGCTTCCAAGCTTTTATCCTTACATCCTTCAGATTGGCAGCAACAAGGTGCATATTGTTACGTGCGGGGTGAGTTAAAATGGCGTGTAAGAGCGAAACGAACGATTTATTTTCACAAACCAAGATGACTTCCAAAATCACCAAACTTGTCCGATGAAACCGTTAAACTTGCCAAAAGTCGTCAATGATTCCCTTAATGGGTCGCCGGTTCACTATCGCAAAAGCTCCTAAGAGTTGCTTTCATATCGCTGGTTGTCGCACCACTAACTACATAATCTCGTCCGCCTGCTCTCTTAATTATACATGGCGCCAAACGCCTCAATGTATTTCGTATTTTCCAGAAAATGTAAACAAGATCGTAAACAAGCCATTGAAAATTCGGGAATGCTTTTTCTGTTGAAATATAAACTCTATGTTGTAAGCATAAGGACCAATTTCCTTTGACACTTTCAAAGGAAATTGGTTCCTAGTCGGGAAGGGGCGTGGCTACCATCGCTAGGGTAGAACTTTCGAGACTTTCGGCCGGCGCGAACGCTTTTTCCAGAACGTTCCTTAGTAGTCGTAACAATATTCTGGATAGGTAGAACAAATTTCCTTTTCAGATATTTAGATCTAACTACAATGTGAAGTTCTTAAGGCATAATTTTTGTAGGGTCGGCAATTATTTATGTACTTAAAACATCATTGAATTGCTTCCTATGCGGTCATCTTGCTTGCCTCTTTATAATTAATAGTTTTAATATAAATAAATAACAATTATTGATGAAATACGCTTGGTAAATTTGTCTTATTAGTATCAGCGAGGTTGCTGAAAAGTCGTAGTAACGTGAATGATTTCATATTCATTGATGGTATCGCGGCAGTGGACATCTGTCCAGTTAGGTCGTTAGCATCTTATTACGAGAGAAAGAGAAAAAGGGAATATTTGAATATATGTATATTTGAAAAATAAGTACCATAAATCGACGAAAATATATAATTGAAACCTTAGACTAGAATTTTATGTGTTACTAGCTGAGCCCGCAACTTCGTACTCGTGGTAATCGGTATAGTGCGTAACTTTTTTGTTTGTAAACCGATTGGAATAAAACAAACACTAAATGTTACGGGAAGCTTACTACAATACATCAGCGAAAACCACATTCAAAGCGGTTAAGCCGTTTCTGAGATTAACGTGCACAAACGCACAGACAAACTGACATAAATCCTAAATCCTTGGTAACATAAGTATAACGTGTACAAATTTTTTTTTTTTTTTTTTAAATATTTAATGTACAAACACGCTCGTTTACGATTTTATTATATGTATGGATATAGATATGGATAGATGCCTATGCTATGCCTAATACTTGCAGTTAGTATTGAATATTTATAACATTCATCTACAAAAAAAATCTCAAGTAGCACATTTCCATTGAAATTGTAAAATTTTCTCGATTTAAGTTTAACTTTAATAAGCTGTGTTTCTTAAGTACTCGTGTTTATGTGGAGATTTACAAGGATCTTTTCTCAGTTTACTCCCTATTTATAGTTCCACGTAGCAGGTGTATAGGAAACTTAAATTATGTGGCAATAAAAATGGTTTTATTTGCCATTTGTACAATTGTCTATTGCGAAATATACCGAATCTGTACTAGTAATGCGATTGAGATGTCTTCCTTGTGTACTCCAGGGGTGTTTATGGAAAGATATTTTTTTAATTTAAAAATAATTTAAAGTTTACGATTACATATGTACATTGTATACATTAGCTTGTATTCCAAATTGGCCTTAGTTAAATGCATCCTAAATATTTTCACGATATATATATATAAAATTCTCGTGTCACAGTGTTTGTAACAAAACTCCTCCGAAACGGCTGTACCGATTTTTATGTTTTTTTTATATATTTGTTAGATAAGAGAATAGGCCGTAAAGTATTTTTCACCCGTCTACCCTCACACCCCCCCCCCCCCGCCCCGCCCCCATTTTTTAATCCAATTGAACAATATCCAAATTCGTCGTGGATTGGCGTGAAGTGTCGCGTCACTTTGACGTTATGGTATGAAAATAAAATTAGACCCGATAGGTGGCGCCATAGGCGTGGCGCCACAGGCGGGTTACAGAATTATTTTCGGGTTCGAGCAGGACAACATCTGCTAGGTCAGCTAGTTTGCTTGCTATAAAATAACTATTATTACCGTCGGAATAGGTATAACGATTTCCTATAATGCCACTTCTTTACAATGGTTGGCAACCATCAAGGCTATCTTAACCTTGCAACCTGCTGCACGATTTTTTTTTAATTCTTCAACCAAGATGTCTTTCTCCAGGCTCTACTACGTTTGCCTTATATTTTTTCCTGCATCCGTTGTTGAAGAATATTACGTCTCTCATTACGTGTCCGAAATATTGTAGCCTCATCTCCTTTAGCCTCTTCCTAACATCTCCATTCTCTTTGACTCAAAATTTGACTAATTTGACTCAAAATTACAACATTTGTTATCTTCTGCACACATGATTTATACTAAGCATGTGTTTGTAAGTAAATGTGTCCATAACTCAATGCTTCCAGTTTTGAATCAATGCAGAAGTTATCGTCCAAGTCTCCACTCCAAAAAACAATACACTGAACCCATAACAGCGGATTAATCTCATGCGGAGTTTAAGACTGAATCGTCTGCAACACAAAATCTTTCTCATTCTCACGAAGAAAACTCTAGCCCGCTCAATGTGCACCCGAACCTCCTGTTCACTGTCCCAGCGTTTATTTAAATTTATTCACGGGTTCTGTAGCATTATTACTCAACGTCATGAATTCGTTGATTACTTTAGCTATTTACAAAATAGGTCTTTCCTGTGTTGATTGTCAAGTGCTATTTCTAGCAATATACCAGGTCCAACCCATCGAATAGATTTTGAAGATCTTGAATATTCTCTACAATGCGTATTGTATCGTACGCGTAACGTACATTATTAATTACTTCTCCATTTATCATTATACCCTCTTCGGCTTCATGAAGGGCTTCAACAATTATACTCTCTAAAGTGTATGATGTACATATTGTGTGTAAGTGTATATTGTGTATTAAAGTGTATTTTATATCTTAAGGAGTGGTCCTATGTTTGTAAAAATAACCGTCAACATCGGCTCAGTTGCTTCACAGATTATTAGCCAATACGAACAAAAAACACACAGTAAGAAAGAGTCTCTCTGTGTGTTGTGACTTGTGATGCCTTTTCAACTAGAAAAAGCTATTAGTGATCTCCGCAAAAAGTAATCGACTGAGAGACGAAAAATTTAAAAACTTTTGAACCATTAATTTGATTATTGGAGTTCACTCCTCAAGAATCGATTTTCATTTAAGGTCCCTCCTAAATATTAGGAGTAAAATTATTATAAGCATTAACTTAAAGCGTTACGTAATCTGTCACTTGGACATTTGTGCGACGGCTGATGCATGTATTTATGTTCCCTAAATCTAATGTAGTATGTATAACAAGAAACACCAGAGGGTTTCTCTGGGCTTATAAAAGCAAATATATAAAAATGCTGTCCGCGTTGAGGAACGAAACGATAGCGTGTTATAACCTGCCAGCACGACGACATCTGTCGTTCAAAAAATGAACTATTTGAACTTATAAAACGTAGTGACATCTGTGTATACCGAACGTAACTAACTTAATTTTTGTTGGAACACGTGACAACTGAGTATGCAGATTGTAATAATATAAAGTAATTAGTTATGTATTGAGTCGAAGAAAGTTTTGTACATTTAATTTTATACGTTTATAAAGAAGTGATCTCCGGTCGTGCGTCGGAGCTGACACAAAAACTTTTTTGTCTTTTGAAACATGTAACTAACAATTGTGAACTCAATAGAAAGGTTTTATTGCAAATAGACAGTTATGATAATTTTATTTATGTGTATAAATTTTTATCATTATATGAAAATGATAAAAATTTATTATTTATTATTTATTACTTACAGGTAAATTGCAAACTGCAATGTAACTTCGAATTCCTCGCGAATTAACGAGGTAATTACACCAAAAATCCGTTTAAGTTAAACCAAAAATCAAATTAAGTTAGAAGCTTAGTTTAGTTTCAAATTTCTTCAGTAACACGATTACGTTTCCTCCTTCCCATATTACTTGATCACTAATTTACAATTACAACAACAAACTACAATAATTATTTTTGAATATAATTTACAATAAATAAAAAAAAATATGGATTCATTTACATGTATCTGAAACCGAACAATACATTGTGACTCCGATGTATCCAATTTATGTCAGAGGTCTTCTGAATCTTGCGATAGGGAACGTCTGACGTCCGATACTTGCAAAGCATTTCCATTCCTTTGTTGTCCTGCTTGTAGGAGGCTATATTCAAACCAGATAAAAGTCTGTTCGAGCTGTAATATAAACGCTGAATGAATAACTGACACCTGCTGGCTCGGTTTATTTTTAAACTCCATTTCGTTTTGAGATTAAACCAGACGTTATATTATATTTCGATGGACTAAACCTACAATATCAACGCCATTTTTATATTCCACATTTAAAATCCTTCTTTCTTGATAAAAAGCTACCTTTTACTTTGTGGTGTACTATTTACATTCCAATTACATATCAAAATCAAAATCAAAATATTTATTTATCAATTAGGTTTCTCCAAGAAACTCTTATGATCGTCATTTCGAATTACCAGTTAAATTTAAATTTACCAGGGTTTCGGAAAAAAAGCCAAGATGACGATCCTGAGAAGAAACCCCGAAAGAAACTCAGGATACTATTCTTTTTGTCATCTTTACAATATAAAAAAATTACAATAATTATAATCATACACTTAATACCTAAAGTAAATATATAATACTGATCATAGTATGAGCTCCGAATCCAGGCTTTAATTCCAGGCTTCATTGTCACTTAAATAATCAGTAACCTTATAATAGCCTTTCGAGAGGAGTTTGGTTTTAATGAGTTTGGTTTTTATCAAAATATACTTCAATCCACCTGGTGTATCAAGGGGAGGAGTCAAGACAGACTTACCGGTAGTTGTGAGTCTTTCCTCGCCTGTTCGACTCGCGCTGGTTCTTTGTCCACCACAATACTCGAAGAGTTTTTTATTCGTTTAAAGCGTTAATCCGGAAAGCCCGTTTTGTTTCACAGAGTTTAGATATCTCACACACTACACACAAGATTAGCCGATAGTCTTATAAACTGCGTGTTGCGAGCGTTGCGACGACTTGGAATTGTCTGTCTTGATTTAGAGGGTAGGAAAGGGTAAAATAAATAGATAATATGTAGGTAGTTGAGTGTGATGCGAATGTTTGCATGTGTGTGATGCGTGTTTATATAGCATAAACGGCGTCAACACCGCCTTTTCCATTAAAACTATTAATCCAAAAAAAACATTATCCAATAATGTCGTGTGTTGTAATGTTTTTCGAGTATTATTATTATTATTTTCATTTTTCCAAATAATATTTCACTGAATTAATTTTAATCTCTATCGCGAGCGCATTAGATTTTCCTTTATCGTGGTGAATAAATAACACAAGAATTTAACACTGAATAAGATGATATAAAAAAATACATCTTTTTACTTAGTTACCGAGTCAGTGGAAAATAGCTTATTTGCTAAACTTTAAGCCTGCTTATTAGTCATGCATATACATATTATACATACTAATCAACTATATAATACATACATTTGACCGATTTTACGAAATCGATTGGACCTTCCTTCAACTACACAAATAAATTACGATCTTATTGCTTTAAGTATAATGTGAGACTTGCTTTTAACATGAAAAACACAAAATACTTTTAAGAAGGCGATTTCAGATTTCATAATACGATGCTTAATTCTGTATGATAAAAGCTTACTGAAATACTGAATACAAGAAAATTAAAAGAAAAATATATTATTTCAGAATGAATCTGAATCTTACGGAATATGTTCTTATGTGATTGTAACATAAGAGACATTACTAGATAATTTAAAATCTAAACGATTAAGTTTACATTTTTAAGTAGTATACTTAATTTAATTAACAAAAAGGAATCCCCATGGCGCTTCCTTCTGATAAACTAGACAAGACTCTGAAAGTCTTCGGGGAGGTGTAAAAATAAATTTTCACAATATTTGCAATGTTGCAATTTTTTTACAATTCAATTAATTAAAAAGTACACCGTACTAGTAACCGAAAAGAAAATACTGAATGTTCTTCCTAAAACTGAATTCGGGCTTAAATTAAACTTTGACCGCCACAGACCGGCCAAATTTGATGGCAATAGCACTCACAGTTCAATGAAATGGACCAGTAATTGAAGTCAGTGTGAAGTAGATTAATTTATGTACTTTTATTTTATTTTGGTGTATTCTGGAAATATTTTTTATTGTGTGTGTTTTTTTTAAATAAATATTTTTTATTGCCAGAAGCATTTATTTTTCCTTTTATATTGTCCGCCTGTCCGTCACCATCTGTGGCGGAAAAAGGCGTAACAATATTCTCCGGTTATATTGTAAACGCCTTCTGAGCATTATGATAACGTGTATGTGAGAAGCTGGCCTGGTCATTGGTGACGCAAGACCGTTACCACCCGATATAATTCTTGCTTTGTTACTTCTCTCCTAAAGAAGCACCTATTGCAGCTCCTAAAGAAGCTGCATAGGTGGAAACATCTCAGAATGAAAATTATTCTATACGAACAATTTAATAGATTTGTAAAGGCACTGTCGGCATGGCTGGTCGACTCTACAGGGGACCCCAAGGCTGGCACATACTTCTCTCAACGTATCGCCCTAGCGGTACAAAGATATTTTTTATATTTTTTTAGTATATAATAATAAATACATTAAGTTTTTAATAGATATATTTGAAAATATTAATACGAAATACTTATGTACCCGCAATCGTTGCGAGTCTCTACACAGCCTTCACCAGCTACTACCACTAAATGTCAGTTCCAAGCAAAGTTTATCAAATGTATACCCTGCCTTAGTTACCAAAATGTAGATTATCTACTGCATTTCACAACTATCCTGTGCACAGTTTCCAGACCGGATCAGCATAATAAGCTGTTTACGCAAATCTGGCTTCCTGTGAATGTATAATGTAATCAGGGACTAATAAATAAATATGTAGCCCCCAAGTGGCTTTATCATTTCCATTTTAATTGACCTTTTATTGAAAATGTATTTCGAAGTTAATATTTAACACACTTTTTCGGCAGATCTTTTGTAATGTACGCTTCTTTGCAATTTATTGTATACTAGCTGAACTAGGCCACGCTTCGTTGCGGCCCATACGGCCGTGGAGTGCGCGTGGGGCGCGCGGTACTGGACACTGCTTATATATAATACTATTGATCGTAGCGTAATGTTATATAGCCTTCCTCGATAAATGGACTATTCAATACAAAAAGATTTTTTTCAATTCGAACCAGTAGTTCCTGAGATTAACATGTTCAAACAAACAAATAATCTCTTCAGCTTTATATATTAGTATAGATTATACCAATTGCTGGTGATGTATCTAATAAAAAAATATTTAATCTTTTTTTTTTATCTCGTACAATTTATACTTAAATAAAATTAACCCCCATCATTATTTATCATTTAATATCATGTAGGTATGAAACTTAGCAGATCCAAGTATTGTTCATTATGAAGGTTGTATTCCAATTTTATAGTAGGCAAAGCCGCAAGGCACAGCTAATATTGTATATTATAGTTACATAAATAATTTACACAAGACTTTTACATTTTATACGAAAAATATGTGGAGTGATATGCTTTAACATTATAAATGGATGAACCGGTTCAGAATAAAATCAGCATTAAGCCGAAGAAAACCCTAGTATTATATCTTCCTTGTACAATAAAATAAAATTTCTTACTTCCTGTCCGCTACGCAAGCATATACGAGCTTTTCCGTAGCGCTACATCTCGTAGATATTCACGACTCGTAGCTCGTAGTCGTAGCAACAGTTACGGTCAGTTCGCGCTACGCAACGCTCGCTTACTACATAACTCAAACGCGAAGTTAATTCTCGTAAATAACGTAAACTTTACGTTTATGAGCAGTGTTAGGTTTTTTTTTTAATATGAGGTTATGTATTATAAAACTGTAATTGCGATCGACGATATCCTTTTTAACATGTTCACAAAACTATAATTATGTGTAATAGAATCCGTTTAAAAGATGCGACGTATTGCAATACTTTGTTATTTGTTTGTGTGGGCGAAAGGTATGTTTTTTCTATTTTTTTTATTTTATTTGGTTTTGTGCTCTACTAATATGTATACTAAATAACAAAATTGTTTAAAATATATTCTTCTCCTTAAAGTGCATATCCGCTACAGAAGTTTTCAGAGTTGGACGTCAACTCTGAAAACTTATGCCTGTCCTAAGCCAGATAGAAATTATCTACACTAGAAATTCCGATTTGGATTTTATTACTGTTAAATAGAGGTTAAATTATTTTTTAATTATTAATTAATTAATATGTGTAGCTTCTTGAGGAAATGTCATCAATACGAAATTTATATGACATTTCCGCTCTTTAATAATAAAGCCTAATTATAATAATTTATTTGCGATTAACATGAGCAACTGTGTATTTACTAGAGATGAAATTTAAATTTCCTTTTCCTTCATGACCAACCGTAAATTGATAAATATTGGGTGTGCAAATCTTTACATCATACTTTTTTTAAGGTCGACAGACAGGCTGATGGTCTACTTAATGGCAGTTGGCTACCGTCGCCTATAATATATAGGCCCTATATAATATATATAATATATATAGGCCCTATATAATATATAGGCCCTATCCCAATAGGGAAATGGGCTCTGGCATCCCTTACTCACTAATACTAATCTTTGACTGATTAGATTGCTTATATGTGGAATTTATTTATTTAATTTTATTTATTTACGCACCAACAGCTTAACATAACTATAATTTCATAATTAACTACAAAGTAGTACCAAGTTTATAATGTAAGCCAATTACAGGCGTGAACAGCATTTACAGTAGAGAAAATATAGATTAAAAAATCAAGATTCAAAATAATTCGAGTATTTATATTATGTCATACTAGCGACCCGCCCCCGGCTTTGCACGGACTTGAAACTTTCAAAAATCCTTCCTTAACGGATACTTACGTTATAAAATAAACATATTTTCCAAATTTCAGCTTGGTAGCTTTAGCTGTGCGTTGATAGTCAGTCAGGACAAACATTTTATAAGTATAGATTATTTATTATTACTCGATGTTTCTCATCGCTACGAGAGAAATGTGCTTAGCTGCGGGATATTATATCCACGTGAGAAATTAAAATTGTAACCGATATTTTCAGTGTCCATATGCCTTCGAGTAGTAGGCATAAACGTGCCATCGCTGAAATCACGCGGTGAGTCAGCGACGCTCACCTGCGAGTATGATTTAGAAGGTGGCAGACTGTACTCGGTGAAATGGTATCGGGACAACGAGGAATTTTACCGATACATGCCGAAACTTCGTCCACCGCAACACGCGCACAAATTGGATGGAGTTAAAGTTGATGTGAGTATTTGGAATTTATGTCACTTGTTATTTCAGTCCACTTGATTGCTTATAAGTTGTGTTATTGTAAGAACGTACACAGAAAAATAGATTATATTCATCATAAATAGATTATACATATACAATATATGTAGTAAAAACTTAGCTTATTACTGTTAATTTATTAGTTATTGTTAGGTATAAAGATCAACCGATAGGTTGACAGTCCACTTTTTTTATGTTAAGTCACATAAGCAACTATGGGCACATAACATAACTCTATGGGCATTTGCAATGCATGCGGCATTTGAGCACAAGGTATCTTTTGAAGATTTCTCTCCTCGCAAAAAAAAAGACAATTGCCTCGCGATATATCCTTGCGTGGGGCACCATTTACCTGAACATGATACAAAAGCGGTCAAAATTTTTAATCTTCAAAATATATTTTTATCAATATGTACTCAATACCCTTTATTTACATTTAACCTACTGTCACAGCACTTGTGCTTGTGTTAATAAGCGATGGTAGCAACCTAACATCAAGTGGACAGTCAGCCTGGCTGACGAATTTTACATAAATAAGTCGTGACTTTCTGTGAGTAGCTAGCATGTTCTTTTTCTCACACATGCTCATAATTAAAGGTTATTTATTTGTTGTTTATACTTGTTAATACTTTATTTCAACTTCTTCATATCATCATAATCATACATATAATAAAATTGTGTTTTTCGCTGCGCTTGCGCAAGCTAATCTCAGAAAGCGCTTAACCGATTTGAATGCGGTTTTTACTGACATTTTGTAGCAAGTTCATTCCTATCCGATAACAAACAAAAAAGTTACATGCTATTCCGAATGCCAGTCGTAGGAAGTTTCAATGATATATCATTAATTCACTTTAGTTGATATACCTACATATCGTTTAAAAAGTTGTGTAAGCCAACCAAAGTGAATTAGTGATAACAGCTAAGTATAATAAGTTCAAAATAATAACAGCTAATTAGGACGAATTTAAACAAAAAAAAAATCGCTTAGACACGATATTGTCTAAACACATTGACGAGCCCGTTGGATGAGTGGTTAGGGTGCATGCCTTATCGCTCTGTTCTAGGGTTCCCGGGTTCGATTCCCGGCAGGGTCAACTTTGAAAAATCTTCTTTTCAAATTTGGCTCTGGTCTGGATTTGGAAAGTAGTGGCAGGGCACACTGCGTTTCGCAATCATTTGGGCAGCCCGTCTGGCGGCAGTAACCACCCCCTTACAGAAGACCACCGTGAAATAACAGCACGTGTGCTGTTGTGTTTCGGTGAGTGAGTGAGGGATGCCAGGGCCCATTTCCCTATCCACTCCTAATCCCCTATCCTTAATCCTACTGCAGTTGGCAGCGCACTTGCAGCAGCTTTGGCGTTGCTTGTGTTATAGGCGACGGTAGCCACCTACCATCAAGTGGACCGTCAGCCTGTCTGCCGACCTGACATAAAAAAAAAAACATAAAGTCGGACACTTTATGTTCGAACAAGATCAAAAATGTTGAACAAGTTACGTAAACAAACAAACTTAACAATATACATGTATCTTTAGTACCTACTAGGAATCGTTAAGAAATAATAAATACTTACTTAAAACAGCTATTAAAAGAGTAAAGTTATCAATAAGTAACTTTAAGATCACTTATTACTTATGAATACCTATGAACAAAGTAGTTCTTAGTAAGAAAGTTCTTGTTGTCATGTAAACTTAAAAATGGCGTTATTAATTCTGTTTCACACTTTCATCTAAGTTACTAAGCAAGAAATATAAAAACTTATGTTTTACAAACAAACCTACATGTTCATTATCCCGGATTCAGCTAAAATGGCACTCGTAATTTCTTATTTTTCAGCTAAGTAAATCAAGTTCCCGTCGTGTTTACCTGCGTGATTTAACCCTGAGATCCCGGGGTCTGTACCGTTGCGAAGTTTCCGAAGAAGCGCCTTCATTTCACTCCGCTCAGGCGGAATCTTTTATGGAAGTTTTTTGTAAGTTATTTGTACATTAACACTCTCTCAGTGTGTTATTTCGTCGTTGTCATATCAAAATTTGCTACTTCACTAACTTATCTATCGTATAAAAAAACTAATATTAAGTGCTTGTGAGTTTGTCGAATGGTTAAAAAACCAAAAAGTTTATGTATACCAACCTTAAGTTTCAAATAAAATACCTTTTTGATGTGAAACATCTACCTACGGCCAACGCGCGCTACAAAGAACCGAACTCGCGTACATGGGCTTATTCCGACATGTTCGTTCGAACCGGTTAGTGGTGAATCAGTATCAACATGGATTCTGAGGAAGAAACATTGATATTTGCGTTACTTATTCGCCGTCGACTGAAAAGATGAAAAAGATGCTGGGTGTCATCAATTGCATCAAGACTGACAACTTGTCAGTTTAAAACACTTTACCAAGAACTGCGTTGTGATTCTAAACGATTCAAAAATTACTTCATAATGTCTTTGAGCACTTTTGATGAATTGTTAAATATATTATAATCAGGGTCAGAGTATCTTAAATAAAAGCTCGCGCTTATACAAGCTTGTAAGCGCGTCGACGCTCGTACGAGTTGGGCGTGTGGCAAAGGCGCGCCTACGTAGGTACGCTTACAAAAACGAGCTTATACGCGCGTATACATCGCTGGTCTAAAACCGAGAAAATTTGGGTGAAAGTTGGGTAAGACATTACATTTAAATGAAAAAAAAAAAAAAAAAAAAAACAACAAATTTACATATTTTATTTCCTTCTAAGATTATGATGTTCCAAGGCAGCTGCAATTCTGAAACAAAAAATATTTTTTACAGATTTTATGAAAAATTTGGCTTTCTGGGAGTTGATATTACCTACATTAATTGGCACTGTGGCTACTCAAAGTCATCAAAATGAACCTAAATTTTTGGGTGCAAAGGTTGCTAACTTGCCATAATATTAACAATACCATAGTAAATTTTTATTTTTATTGTAATGGATATTATGATAACTGAATTTGAGTCTTGAATTTTCCCTTTCTTTTAGTCAGACTTTACAGAGATTTGAGAATTACTAGGATGTGTACAGTGTAGAACTGGGACAATCGCCGGAATGAGATCACATAGTTGTGCAGTTCATGACAAATCTATCTGGAGATTTTAGCGAAGATACTAATTTTGTATTGATCCATTTCTTAGAAAATACACCCAATAATGGACAGGCTGGTTGTCTCTTAGAAGATTCTAGATACCTCATGAATTCAATATTGTATGCAGCTGAAAACTTTTTCAAGGCATGTAAGAAAACAAGTTTGTGGCAATTGATGTATAGGAGTGATGGTGGAGTTGTCTATTATATCAGTGTTGCTTGCACCATAAGCACATCAAATGTGCTAAAATAAAAAATGCTTCGTATTGCTCTGAACAATTTGAACAATCATTGAGTGGTGTAATATCGTCCAGCAATGTAGCTGCATATCCATTTTTTAAGAATTAACAAAAAGGTAAGCAAATATGGTGTCGCCAGCGTTACTGACCTGTTTTAGAGATGGGATTTGTACAATAGGCATATTAGATAGAGTTGACTCAGTGAGTAACTCATTTAGAACTTGTTCGTATTGTTTAATGAGAAAATTTCTTGTCTTTTTACTTGACACAATAAAACAACATTAATAAAATTTAATGTCTCAAAAGTAAAATGATATTTTTAGTTTGTATTATAATTTATTTAACTGTGTAAGCTTTAACTAAATGAATAAGATTTGTTGAGTGACAAAAAAATTACAAAATTGGTATTTGCTAGTTAAATTCAATATTTTATTCAGTGAAAAACCAAATCCGATAAAATATTATTAATAATAAGGATAATAAATAGAATACGAATTATACGAATTTTAAGTAATCTATGCCACTTAATCAGGATTAATTTCGTAGAGTGTTTTCAGCTATGGTTATGAATTATGGTAAACTAAAATTTTAAAATGTATGTGGAATTTTGAACTTTATAATTTATGTACCAATCAAAAGCCCGTGTGATTCAAAATGCCTCAGGTCGTGTACATAACCATAAACAAAATCTCATTGTGACGTCCAGTGATAATATCGTAGGGTATGTGACGATTTTATCGAGTTTTTTGTAATTTTGGATAAATATCGTAAAGAATATTATGTTTCGTGAGTGTTAATGAATACTTGTATATTTAAAGGTGTGAGTAAAACTTAAAAAATCCATGTCGTGAGTTGTTTGTTTACTTTTTTGTTCATTCTTAAAAAAATGGATTATAACACCATCTAGCAAATAAACAATGTAGGTATGGCAAAGCCAGTTGTAACATTTTCATTTAAATAAAACTTATAATTTATGTTATTTATTTTATTTTATTACCTTTCCAAAGCCTTAACCTTTGCCTCCTTTATTTCTAAGTTTTTTTGTTTGAGTTCCATATTCTTCTCCTTCAGAAGGAGATGTATCTTTTTTACTTCCAACTGCTCTTTTTCAAATTCTAAAATTTGGCTATTAAATGTTTCTGTAACAAAATGAACATAACATGGTATAACTTTTAAAGGTATAACTTTGGAACAATAAATTAACAATATTCTAAGCAGGATTTATTCATCCACTATTAAACTGACAAATGATTTTACTGGTTAATCCTGTGTGTTCCTATTTATAGAGAACATTATTATCAGCCTGTTTAAATTACATATGACCCGGTAAACTTTGGGCCACCTAAAATTTATTTGTTAATAATTGAGATTGAATATATTGTAAAGAAGACTGTAAAATGACACAGAATTCCTTTCACATTCATTCAAATCTTTCGAACTTACTTTGAGTACTTTACAATATAGAAATCTTCAAACTAAATCCTTGAGTGTGCCTAATCAACAAATTATTGACAAATTCACACAACCGCACGGAATGAAAACAGTTGTAAATGGCGCACCTGTCAAATAGTAGGTCCACCATGACGCCATCTACTATATTTAAATATAAATTCCCATAAAAAATACCCAACTAATTTTTCGGCTTTTCCTTTGAGGAACAGCACAAAAAATCAATATATTCAATAAGTCTTTCTTCATAAGTCTTGTGCGAGATGGTTTAGGCTACAGTTTACCACAGTAAATTGGCAGAACTTATGACATTGTAGATTGCTAGCGTTTACTCTTAGAGCAAGTGATAATTATTTACATTTTTAATAATAGATATTAGTAATTAATAGAAATAGTAATAAAATCAATACATACCAGTAGGTGTAGTGAAGCGTCGCTTAAACCTCATACGTTTTTTTAGAAGTTGAGGTGCTTTTTGCTGTCTTGGCGATGGTTTTTTTAGAACTGGAGGTGTTATTTGTGGTGTTGGTAATGAAGGTGTGGCGTGTTCAGTTTCACGTTGTACTTCACCTTTACTGCACAAAGGTGACATATGTACCGGAATGGTGTCTATGGGTACTGCCACTAATTTGGATGGTGCATCATCTACTGGCTATAACAAAAGTATAATTTCATAAACAAAACCTATATTTAAATTCTAGCTGAGCCCGCAATTTCGTACACGTGGTATTTGGTATAGCGCATAACTTTTTTGTTTGTAAACACAATGTTATGGGAAGGTTACTACTATACATCAGTGAACATTTCTGAGATTAGCGTGCACAAACAACAGACAAACAGACAAAAAATATATTTTTATTTTTTTGACCTCAGTAACATAAAGTACCTATGTGTACAAATTGTTTTTTTGAAAAAATATTTAATGTACAAACACGGCTCCTTTACGATTTTATTATATGTGTAGATTATTGTAAATAAGTAAAATATACTGTCTATGGTTTTTATTGAAATAACAATTATGAATTACTATCAAATAAAAACTTTGAAATTTTCAATAATTTAACTGAGATTTATAAAATTTTAATTAATTATTTACTAACCCTTGTGCAATGTACACCTTCCATGCCAAAAATGGCTACGTTTTTAATTGTCTTCTTTTTTTCTTTATTTCTAATATCACGCCATGTCTGAAACAAATGTGCATGAGTAAAGCAAAAATCGACATTAAATTTCTTGCATTATGTAGTAATTGTTAACCTGTTTCCATTTTTCTATAGATTTCACTGGGCCTCCAAGAGAGTTGAGAGTTGCAGCCAGTTGCTGCCACATCTTTTCCAACTTTACCTTCATTTGAAGGCTATTATCATGCCCCGAAGTATACTCTGATTTTTTTTTCATATACTCAACCAAATAGTTGAGTTGAGTTGAAGTAGCCTTTGTTCTTTGGTGCTGCATTTCTGTAAAAATAATTTATAACAAGTATAAAACCAATTTACAAAATAATTATTGCCCACTACACATAGGTAGGAATAAGTCTAAGAAAAACATCATGAATCTTTCGTAGGCACTCGTACATTGCACTAAGTTCGTATGAAGAAATGATTAAGTTACCTATTTTCATAAAATATATCGATATGCATAAACAATGTATAGAATATTTCCAATAAAATCGACGATATTCTACCTACACAGTAGAAGTTATAAAATTTTAAAGATAAAGTATAATTGACTAGGTAATGAATTAAGCTATATAACTTAGAATGTCTTATATTATTTTAAAATCTAAACAACTAGTATATCTTACCTCTGGTGTTCATTTTATTATATATGATACAAAAACATAAATATTAAAATAACAACACAATCCACGATACCACAAAGATTCCACGCGGTTGTCTTGTCAATTGTCAAACGTACTTTTGACAGTTACGTGTGACAGTACGAACTTCAAATCACGCTGATTCCCCGTTCAGACGCGGCCGTCGCACGAGATCTTTCGACATGTCAGTTTTTTAGTGGATAAGTTAGATGTCGCTTTTACGAAAATGATTTATAGTAATACATGGTAATACTTATCTCTTTATGTAATATTAAGTTCCAATTAAATGTGGATTTTGTTAGCTCATTCAGATCAATTAGCCCTTAATCAATTAGGGCCCTAATTTACTGAGGCCACTTAGGCTCGAATTATATGCGGTCGCTCCACTGGGAATTTGTATGAAAATGTACCTACGTGTCGTGTCGCTGCTCAAATAATTCGTCACGAACAGTTTCATACAATTTCAACCTGTGGTGGCTCTAGCATGAGTTTACGATACTACACTCGCTAGCGAGAGCGTAAAACATTTATATGGAAAATTGACAATTTGACATTGATAGTTCACGATTTTCCATACAAAAGTTTTACGTTCTCGCTAGCGAGTGTAGTGCCATAAACTCATACTAGCCTAGCAGCCCGGCCGCTTGATAGCGCGGAAGTTATTAATTCGAGGAATCGTCACTTTCTTAAATTGATACGACATCTGTTGAGAGACTTGTGAACAGAGTACACTGCACATAAGTTTCATTAACAAAACATGTCCTTTTGCTTACATAATTGTGCCTAATTAAATTACAGATTTTCCTCGGGAGAATCCTCATATCACTGGCCATGAAAGGCTTTATGAATTGAAAGAGCCGCTCGATATAAATTGCTCGTCCGCTAAATCTTTTCCGGCGCCGGACCTGCAATGGCATATCGACGGACACAAGGTAATATGATTAAAGAATAGGTACTTATTTATTTTTAAATATAATTAATGATTGGTTTTTTGAATAAGATCCACTTGATGGTAGGTGGCTACCGTCGCCTATAACACAAGCAACGCCACAGCTGCTGCAATTGCGCTGCCGACTAAAGTAGGATTAAGGATAAGGGATTGGATAGGAAAATGGGCTCTGGTATCCCTTACTCACTCACCGAAACGCAACAGCACACATGCTGTTAATTCACGGTGGTCTTCTGTAAGGGGGTAGTTACTGCCGCCAGATAGGGCACACTGGGCTTTTCGCAGTGTGCTCTGCCACTACTTTCTAGATCCAGACCAGAGCCAAATTTGAAAAGTTCATTTTTCAAAGTTGACCCTGCCGGGAATCGAGCCCGGGAATCTTTTAGTTTTTGCACCAGAGCGCTAAGGCAAGCACCCTAACCACTCATCCAACGGGCTCGTCAATTTTTGTTAAAAAATTGAAATCCTGTTCAAGAAGCCGATGGCGTATAACGTATTATTATTATTTATTTTTTCGGAATTTAAACAAATAACCAATTCTTACAATGGACCACGAGCCAGGTACACAAGGCTTCACGATACAACTTTTTTAAACATTTTACGAGTTATCGCCCGAGAGGGACTAGGTCAACTGACGTATAATCCTCCACTTTGATTTTTTTTTCTTCAAGATTTTAGGGAGGAAATACTAAAAAAATTTTTTTACGTCTATGAGAGGGTACCGCTGCTTAACCATTTACACAATATAGGTACAACTCTCACAAGCATTTTAAGAGTTATCGCCTGAGAGGAACTTGGTCATGGAAATCTGTTGCTGGCTTGTGGATCATTACTGGATGGTTCCTCAGAATACTTTACTGGAGTGGAGAATAATATTGCTTACTGCTGTAGATTACAGATGGCGCATGGCTAATCAAGTACGGCACGATACCAGCCGAAAGCAATTTACTGGTGTCTACTCTCGGCTTATCAGCACCAGCAATGCCAAGAATGAAGTTAAAGTGCACAGCTTCTGTGGGATCTATGAAACGGGAGCATACTGTTATTATAGGTTAGTATGTGACTGTCAGTAAGCGATTGGTTTTAATTATTACGGATACATTATACCTATCCATTGTAATTTAATTAAAAATGCTAAGTAAGGCAGATATTTTTGGGACAAAAAAAAACAAAAGTGAGCTGATGATTTTACTTCAATTACTACTTATATTGATTACTGAGATGTACCTTCAGTAACACTCAGCAAAATGACTTCTGGGGGTAAATAAATTTAAATTCTGGGTCACCAAGACTTAACAATTATGACATAGAGAGGGAACGCAGACTGCTAGCTGTCCGCTACAGCATGCTGGACTGAACTGAACCATCTTTGGGTCAATTATATTGGACGGGCATACCGACCTGTGTGTATCATGTAACAATGCCTTCAGGGTTCTGTTTGGGTTGTCCAGACGCTTTAGTGCGTGAGGAATATTTGCGACGCCAAATACTGACGACTTTTTCACGATTGTAAGGAAATGTTGTGCCTTCCTCACAACCTTCCGCGGCGCCTACAGCTTTTGAAGGTGTTTGCCAATAGGTGGGATTCGCCAATGTTGATAGATTGGGAGCAAGTCCACCAAAGCTACAATATCAAGTCGTCAAATTAAATTAAATTATTACCAATAAAATATTAATATTAGCAATATAAATATATAAAA
Organism: Bembecia ichneumoniformis; assembly: GCA_910589475.2. Classification (NCBI taxonomy): domain Eukaryota; kingdom Metazoa; phylum Arthropoda; class Insecta; order Lepidoptera; family Sesiidae; genus Bembecia; species Bembecia ichneumoniformis. Next base: position 16,693,585 of record OU342528.1, on the reverse strand, counting down.
TTAAAGTCTATAGACATAGTCCATGTCTGGATTAAAATAGAGCGTAGAATTTAAATTTACTGCGAATGAACACAAGTACGCGCTACTACGCGGGCGCCATCTAACTGTAGCCAGGCTGACAAAGTCGCGAATCAAAGATTTTTTTCCATTCTATTAACTTTTTCAAATTCTTTTTCAGAAACGAATCACAGCAGTTACCACCAGCCGAGTGTCTTCAGTTTGTACTTAGCGACATTACTGTCATCAACCAATATATTTATAGGAAAAATATCCTGATTAAATATTCAATTAACTAGGCATAGATTGTAAAGTTAAATGTAAATAAATGTTTTTTTATATGTATATTTTATATCACTGCTGGACCTCTTTTCCCTTGCGAGGATATTTAGGCTATCCCACCGTGGATTGATAGTTTTTTCTTCTTAAATTGCTGCACTGTCTCATTAAATTTTCTTTTATGTTCTTAAAGCAGGTGATCATTGTTCTAACCTACACATGTAATGGAAATTCCTTTTTAATACAGTTGCTCAAAAAGTGGCGTATTGCAGGGACGTATAGCGTTCGGGATGTGGGCTATTACATACTCGTGCTTTTTTTTTACCTTTCCCGAACTCGTGCGTTCTCTTTCCCAACTGTCAAAATAATGTCTATTAAAAAGAAAAATCAACCATGAAGTTTTTACTAAAAAAAATTCATAGAAGTTTTTATGATTCATACAAATACGTATATTTCTAAAAAGAAGCTACTAATTTGTTTCAATATCAGATTTAATGATTTGATTGAATGGTTTAATTTCATTTCATTAAATTTCATTTTTATTTCATATCAATAAAAAAATTCTACTGAAGACTTGGCTGTATGGGCATTGTTTCCTTTGCCTACCAGAATGGGTGAAGAAAAAAAAAATCTCTGCTTATATTCTACGGTTGGCGCCATTTTCCAGAAATTTTCTTTGCGAGTTTAGTTGTTTGTTTTATTAAATTGCTTCATTTTTTCGCAACTGTATTAAAAACAGTCGTTCAGTACACGTGCGGAACCGTCATTGCAACTTGTTCCGACTGTCAACCCTCGCCTTCGGCTGCGCCTCGGCTCGGGTAGACATTTGTCGGAACTCTTTGAAATGACAGCCTTTCCGCACTTGTAATGAAATATACTATTTTGATGCAAATCAGTCCGGATTCGAACATGCGTTTGTTGAATCTGTGGCCTAAGCTACTTCCACTTGGCTATCAATTAGACCTTTCTCCAGTAGTTGACATCCTACGGCTGAGATGATGTGATGATTACAATCAATTAGAAAACTACTAGTCCAATTCGTCTCACAAATCATCTAAATTAATCAATATACTTGAAGATTTAATTTGATTTCTATACCTATGCTGTGATTTATATATATATATATATATATATTTTTCATTTATTATTGAAAATGTTATATATTGCGTTTGGTCATTTTAAAAACAATATATCATTGCGCAATTAAAAAATAGGCAAGAAAATATAATTCTATAAAAGTTATAATATTAAATTATAATATTAAAGAAAACAATGCTTTTTTATTTCAAGAAAGCATAAAAATATGTGATTATATTTACATTCTGTAATTTAATTTATATTAAATTATATACTTTATATTAAATTACAGGAAGTAAAATCAGTTCAGGCGAGTTCTGAGAACCCTAGCCTCCTCTTCTGCCATTGCCTAAGGCAAGGTTATCAAAATCTGTCGAGCAGACGTAAAAAGGAAATAGATAAAGTTTTTGCATTCATAATACATAATAGTATGATGTGTATAGATAGATTTTTATATTGTTCTAACAATCGCACCAGCTTGTTTTATTTATGGCAACTATATACGAATATAGATAGGAATAAATAAATTAATTAATTAGACATCCATGACCTAGATACAAATGAGCAGGGGGCAGTGTTTGTCTGGTGAGCTTCAAGCTCTAATTAATTAGAGTTCGAGAAGAGAGCTCATGTAATTTAAAATTTTCGAATCACAGTCAGTCAACGAAAGAGGAAGAAGGAAGAGCGCGTAATTGTTTTAAATTCATGTTAGTATTTACGCGCGTATTTTCAAATTACCAAATTTAAGTGATGCGAAGCCAACCTGCGCCCCCTTGGAACTTGCCCCCGCTGTGTAAAATCAGAAAGAGGTAAACTTAAGTTAGTCAATTCACATATTCATCAAGGAATTATAGGGGAGTTCAGAAACAAATGGTTTGATTGATCACACTCTTAGTAGTGGCTTGTTGATAATAAGAAGCTTTGGGCTTCTAGTGAGTATATTTTCGGAATCATGATAGTTGTTAGTTTGCATCATACAAGATATAAGTTATCAGCTACATAATAGCTGTAAACATAATTTAAAACTTATTAAAAAAAAATACTTAATTTAATTTTTGGGTCTGCAAAAGCCTGAAGTGAAGAGTTGCAAAATATATTGCATTTTAAGAAACAAAACCATTTTGTTAAAACCATAACAAATTTCATAAGCATTTATTAGAAATAATTATTATACACTCGTTTCAATGACAAATACATTATTCATTTTATATTTTTTATTATGTTGACTTAAATAACACGCGATAAAAAAATAAGACTGAAATACATTAAGAAATTACAATATTTTCATATTGTACATTTCGGACATATGCTAAGCTTGTTAATGAGATATTTAATTTACATTAGAATACTTTAATTTATTAATAAGACAAGTATAACTTTATTTATTTTTATTGAAAAACCTGTGATTAAGTTATAGGGGTACTACCAACAAAAAAAAAAAAGGTAAGCTAAAAATTATTAAGAAAGATGCATAAATAAAAAATGAGAATCTATTGAGATAATGAACGCTACACTTTTTTCAGTTAATGAAAACTTTCATTTTGTTAGTAGGTAATAGCTAATTGTAGATCTTTGAATTAATTTTTCCTATCATTTATTTTAGGCCCATTCCTAATAATACATTTTATATTTAAAAAAACGTAGAATTACAGGTTTTAGATACAATTGATGATACTTGAGGAATTAGAGAAAACAACACAACTTGTACTGACTGGCTCTCTACATCTATTACCAGCTAGCTGTAGTATGAAGAGTGTGAAAAATGAGTGTCTTACAAATACCAAAAATAGTCTTAAAACTGAATTAAATCCTACAAATTTAAAAATCCCTGGTGCATTTAAAAATAATAAATAAGTGTTATAACTTTTCCTAATATAGGTACGTAAGTATTAAAAAATAATAAAGAATATTATGAAATTATAGATGGTTCATGATCAAAAATCTCCATATCAACAACTTGTGATTTTTTTATTATGACCCTTACGCCTATGAATCTCGACTACAATTTATAATGCCAATAACATATCACATACCTCATCTAAATATTACATTAAAAAATATCAAGGCTTATTTTTATTTCAGCTTACATTCAGCAAAACTATGAAAGTACTAGTCAAATCCACAGCTTTTTTAAATACATTATACTGTATACATAAATATTTACTATTTTAACTTCAATTAAATTTTTTAATGTATATGCATGTAACTCCCAACATTGATCTTAGCTCTGACATTTAGTTATGTAACCAACATAATATCTGAATGCAGATTAATCATAATTTGTCTCACATACTGTGTATATATGTAAACAAAATGGATGTCTAATATATTGGAGGGCTAAATAAAAAGCAGTTATAAATCATGTTAAAAATCATTAAAAAATTCAAAAGAATGAACTGTGAGTAAATTAAAAATCAAGTGACAATGACATTAATTGCACGGCCATTAATTAAATATGGTTTGACTTGTGTTACAACCATATACTTAGTACTTCTATATTGCTAGTAGGGGTCTTGAAAAAGATGACGACCGAACGGTGCAGACATATATATGTTTGTTTCCCTCATGAAGACTTCGAACGTTGTGCGCATGTCCGAGAACTACCTTATAAGCCGCGAGAGATGAACGCCTCGGCAACGCTGCCACTTACGGGGACTAGCAATATAGGAGTATTAAATATATTGTTACAACCATATATACCATGAGCACAGACAACTTTAGTTTATTTTTAAGTATAAGAATATATTCCATTTTAAAATCATAAATGCCAAAGTAATATGACTGTTACTTGACTTTTTACAATAAACCACTAAGTAAACTGAACTGGATATCAAATATGGTAATAACTTGAACCCTAGAAAAAGAGGCTACTTTTTAACAGACAAAGCAGCAAAGTGAATAAAAATTATGTAGGTTGATGCTGTCTTATAATAATGAGACCTCAAGACTGATGCTATGTCAGACATTATATAAATTAAATTATATCAAAAAAATTAAAAGCATGTAGAATTGTCTAACTAATTTATACCTTTAATATATTCTTTAATTTTATAAATATAACAAAACACAAACATTTTACAATTATTATCTCATTTTTTCATCATAAACATAAAGTGAATGTGTGCAAATTTTATTCTTATCAATAATAAAAATATACACAGGCACTGTGCTAAATTTGCTGATGTGGTTTGAAATTTGAAATATCTTAATGCTTACCCTTCCTGGCCGAAATCTTCCATAAACTTTTTAAGTTTAGTCATATCTTCATCGTTAACTGTGGGCTTAGATGTCGCTAAAGACCTCATCATATCAGACATTGTGACTGGTGGTTCCCCTAATTTATCACTGGGAACTTCCATCCAGGTCATCTCCAAAGCGCCGGGATCTCCAGGAGAGCAAGGAGTTAAGAGGTCATTGACAATCACATCGGGATCTGTAGGACTCGGTCCTGTAATCTTCTTGAAGTGTGTTGCCGACTGAACTTTGCGCACTGGCTGCATTAAGGCATCACGGACCACAATACTAATGTCGGCTCCAGAGTATCCATCAGTTTTAGCGGCTAAAACTTTCATGTCTTGTTCGGATAACTGATGTCTTGTGTTGCCAAGATGCAACTTGAACATATCCAAACGAGCATGCTCCTCAGGCAGAGCAATATATATACGCTTTTCAAATCGCCGCCTAATAGCAGCATCTAATACCCACGGAATATTAGTAGCTCCCAGTACCAAAATGCCATCCATGTCATTACCAACACCTTGCATTTGCACAAGAAACTCAGTCTTGATTCTACGTGCAGACTCAGATTCATTATCAGAACGAGATGAACAGAGAGAATCGATCTCATCAATGAATATTATACTTGGCTTGTGCTGTCGAGCCAGCTCAAACAAGTTCTTAACCAACTTCTCTGACTCACCGAGCCATTTTGAAACCAGATCAGAGGATGATACAGAAAAGAATGTGGAATTATTGGCTTCTGTAGCAACTGCCTTCGCCAAGTATGATTTACCAGTACCAGGAGGACCAAAGAGCAAAATTCCTTTCCATGGTATCCTTTTCCCAGTGAAAAGATGAGGAAATTTAATTGGCAGTATAACAGCTTCCTTTAACGCCTCCTTAGCAGCTTCCAATCCTGCAACATCACTCCATTTAACGTGTGGTTTTTCAACTACAATAGCGCCTTCAAGTTTTCCTTGTAACTTTTTTTTCTCAGGATCATCAGAATCACTGTCACTATCGCTTTTCTTGTCATCGCTCTTTGAATTGGACTCCCCATCTTTTACTGGTTTCTTCTTGCGGTCTTTCTTAAGATATTCCTTCAACTTCTCAGCTCGGTCTAAGTATTGAAGGCATTTGGCCCTAATACTTTCCTTCGCCCGATCACCCTGCGCTTCATACTTCACAGCATGGAGAAAATATTCAACCCCATGCTCATAGAGGCGAAGTGCTTCTTCATAGTTTTTATTTTTGTCCTCTTCTGTTGCCTTAGTGACGAGATCAATAGCCTTTTGAAGAGTGTTTGATGTTGTCATTGTGGCTTCTTAAATTAAAACCTGAAATGATTAGGACAAATTGTTATTTGGGTGATTCTACGATAAGAGGTTTCAAGTGCATAGAGGATACGGCCAAGGAAAAAAGTTGGAATTTTTTCATGAAACCTTTATATTATGATTTTTGTCCCGTTCATTTACCTTTTCACGTAAGGGCAAGTCACTTTATACGTATTTTATTACTTTTTCGAAGACCAGGGTAAATACATCGAGCAGGGGAGAGACATCAAGATCAGGGTAGATACTTATTTCACCAGGGGAGAGAATTTGACACAATAACATAATTAACAAAATCAATAAAATCAACTTTTATTAAACATTGTTCTTAACATATAATCAGACTATCATATTAATCATTAATCACTAATACTAATTAAGTAAACTAGCGCTTCTTAAGTGATAATCAGACTTCATAATATTGCCTATACGGTTCACGATGCGCTTCGGCGACATTCTATATACGGTTCATTAAATGAACATGTTTTAATCATATTATAAAATCAAAAATAACATTAAAAATTTAGGAACTCTATTGCCTACATGAACAAAAAAATAAAATTAAAAATCTTAAGCATTCTCAAATACATTCAACGACTTTTTAAAGGAGTAAAACATCCTCTGCCCTTTCAAAATAAGATTTGGCATAGCGAGTATCTGGACAACCTGATCTTCTGAGATGAATGAAATATTTTGTTCATCAATTTGTCTGGGGTTTGCACTTTTTGATGTATTAATCAAATTTTTCTTCACTGTGTCTCTAGCACTTGGAGAATTCATCACTTGTTCTACTTTGCTGTTAGGTGTAAGTTTTTCGGGCTTTCGTAATCTTTGTAACCTTCTTTTGTAACGTGCTAATTTAGTCTTTATATAATTTATTTATAGTCTCATCTTGATATTTTTTTATTAATTAAATATCTTTGTCTTCTAGCTCGGTCTGATTTAACTTTGGCTATAACTCTTCTACGGAAATTACTTTGCGGCATCTGATGATTAACTCTTTTTGATGGTGTTGCCGGAACATTAGTTACACTTTGAAGAGCAAGTCGTTGCCTACGCTCTCTTGCTTTTTTGTCATATCTTTTTTGCCTTACGATGATCTCTAAGAGTCATTTGTTCGACAGTTTGGATGATTCCTTTCTCCTTCTTTTTTTAAATATTTTTCTTTTTGTAATTCATACTTTTCTGGATCATTTTTAATCGTTTGAGATCTTAGCCTCTCTGCTTCACGTTTCTTTTGTAATCTTTCTTTACGTGTTAACTTTTTCCGTGGTGCCATAATCTGTAATAATGACAATAATATAATAATAATATGAACCAAGAACCTCCTTTAATTTTTTAAATTTAATAACAATTTTCATTTGCAATAATCCTTTAAGTCATTTAAAACTGACGTTGATAGTAGTTACCTATATCTGCGTATACCTATATCTATGTTGACAGGGGATATACGGCAGGGGAGAGACGTTTTCATGACAAATTCAATTGTTTTAACTGACTGAATTATTTTTTGGGTTAATTGTATATCTCACATTAATTATCACAGTATTGTTAAATTAGGGCAGTAAATGCAAATAAATTAAATGAATATTATAAGTTTTATGACTTACCAGTGGAGAGACACAATCACCTTACGAAACCACTACACCGCGCGGTCGCGTCGCAACAAATAAAAATCGCGGCGTTTAAGCGGCTTGCCCGATTGGTATTGCTAACTTCTCGCCGATAGGTGTCCTTGAGCGCTATTTCCAATATGACCGTCCTTGAATTTATGTTTGTATTAGCCGAACGAATTTTGGCAGGGTAGATACACAAAAAAAAACGGGACAAAAGTTAATTTTAAAAATTATTTGAAACAAACAAAATTATTATATTTTTTATTTAATAATACTTAAGTATATTTATTTAAATTCCGATTAAACATATTTTAGTTTAGAATCTGATACAAAAAAGATGTGTATTGTCTGAAAGTTAAATTGAAACCAGCATGGGGACAGACCAGGGTAGAGACTTTTTTAGGCTTTGTAAGGAATTTCAGAAAAATGTGTTTTCATTAGGCATTCAATCGTGATGTTATTTAATAAAGTACATTAAGATGAAGTGATTAATTGCAAAAAATAACAACAAATAGAATAAAATAACTGTTTTAGACTAATTGCCGCACAAGTTACCTCTTATCGTAGAATCACCCATTTATTACAGTTGAAATATTGATTACTGAAAAGTTCTTTTTACTCAAAATAACATTTAATGTTAATTTTGTTTTATGCATTTATTAACAACCATAGCAAGATAAATAGAAAGGGTGTCCTAGAACCAAGTAGCACTTCTACTTGTAGAAGTATAAGTTATAAGTTTATATTGTAGAAATATTTTTATTGGATATACAAAAAAATGCAAAACATACAGGAAATTACGATAAATTCAAAATAATTTGTAATGATAATGAGTCATACAAGAGGTAAAGACAAAAACATTTTTGTATTGCAACTTAAGATAATCGATAAAACTGAAAAACAAAAAAATTTTCAAACATAATTTTGTTTAAGTTCAATAAAGTTGTAGCTATACATACATTAAAAGAACTGGTAACAAACACACTTTAGCGTACAACATATCAAAATGAGTTTACGAATAAGCAAAAGCAATTCTATTCTACTATTCGAACTTTCAAGTTTAGTTAAAATTGAGTGCATTTACCATAAAAACATTAGCCAAAGAATTTTTTTCAATTACAATATTCCATAGATGTCAATTTACAATTTTAATTGCGTTAAAATTCTATACAGCAAGTAAAATAACACTGTTTTCTCGATATATGTCATAAAAAATGACGTACCAGTACCACCCATAGAGTAACTTATTATGTACCACAGTTACCACACCATATTCAGATTCGCCACACCAATGAAAACCTATAATAGTACCAGAGTTGCCAGATCGCATTTCAAGAAATACAGTATTATCATAGAGAAAATACAGTAGTTAGGTATAAAAATACAGTAGTTAAAAATCAAATTACAGCACATTTTACAGTAAAATAAAACAATTTTTGTTTTTATCAAAAATATCTTTATTAAATCCGTACAGTGTTAGCATGTCCAAAATCCGGTCGACGGTGATACCATCAAAAAACTACGGTAGATTTTACTAAATTACGGTGACTGTGCTAGGGGAAAAACTGTGTAATTAGGGTATCCATTTTTTATTCAAATTAACATAAAAGAACAAACAAAACTTATACTTAGTACAACCGATTACAAAAAGGCGGAGAGGTCAGTAAATAGGTTTGATTAATCTGAGTCTGATACCAAAATCCCTTCATTTTGATATGCGAATTTGTCTCCTTATGCCTAGTAAGTACACTGATTTCAGCTGACATTCTCTTGTTATTACACATATTACATATAGCAACATACTCGTCTCTCTTGTCCTTTCTTAACCAATCACGAAGCCCTGGTTTTAGAAGCCACTCATCTCGAAACTTCTGCTTATAATGTTTTCTTTTTTTATTCGGCACTTCTACTTCAGATTTAGAATCGGAGCTACTTTCACTCATTATGAAGTTTAAAACAAACACAATTAACAATTTGATACAGAAATACTGCAAAAAATTTAGGTACTATCTGACGTCTTACTAAAATCAAAATGCAATGAAACTAAATTAAATTGTCGTATTATTACTTGAAATTGACACGCATAAACGACCATTCAAATTATTCAAAGCATTTTAAGCAAGTACATATTTCCTCTAAATACGGGGAATTCCCGAACATAACTCATTCATGAAGATTGGGGTCATGAAGATGAAGTTCATAACACAATATTTTTTGTGTTTTGGTGTAAGTTAATTTTTTTTATACAAATTCTAAATCTTTCCAAACGTCGAAATCTTATATGAAAAGTGTAGTCCGCGTTGAGGAACGAAACGATAGCGCGTAACCTGGTGGCGCAGCGACATCTAACGTCGAAAAATTAACTATTTGAACTTATAAAACGTAATGACATCTGTGTATACCGAACGTAACTAATATAACTTTTGTTGGAACACGTGACATCTGAGTACGCACAACGTAACTAAATAATATAAAGCATTTAGGTATCCAGTTATCTACTGACACGAGGAAAATTTTATACATTTAAAGGAGTAAGCTCCAGTAGTGTGTCGGAGCTGACATTTATTTTTTATTTAATAAAGATAAGGTTGTATTATATTGCATTGTATTACATGAAGAAAAATTGATTTGTTATTTCGATTAATCCTTTGTAAAGGGGCTGCCCAAATGGCTGCGAAACGCAGTGTACCAATACCTATCTACACCGCTCTCGCTCTGACAGTAGGTGTTGAGTGTGCCCTGCCACTAGTTTCCAGATCCAAACCAGAGTCAGCTTTGAAAAGTTCATTTCCAAAATTTTCAATGTTAGAGATTTTCAATGTTGTCGAAATCCCTCTAATTCGGACCAAGCGCTTTAAAACATCTTTTGTGATGCGCACTGCTAAGGATTGGAACTCCCTGCCGGCGTCTGTATTTCCGAGCTCATATAACCCAAATCTTTTCAAGATTCGAGTGAATAGGCATCTTCTGGGTGAGCTCGCTCCATCGTCGGCCTCTTTCTTCCTACATGGATAGATGCTGGTCAAGAGCAAACCCATCTTTAATTAAAAAAAAAAAACAACTATGTAACCAAGTCGCATGAAAGTATTTGTAGAATTGTCTAAAAGTACTCTCATACTCTGTTGAACTACTAAAAAAGAAAAAAAATGCGATCGTAGGACTTACGAAAAATGTGCTAACAAATAAAGTAAAATATTAAAAGGTATGTAGTTATTTATTTCACAGGCAAATTTTGGCGCATTCTGTTATTCAACGTTAAAAAATTCAAAAGTAGTTTTAATTTTATTAATTAAAAAGTTTTCGGAGTTAACTCCTCAAGAATCGATTTTCATTTATAATTCATTTATTTTCATTTATACAATTTATTACAACAAAAAAATTACATTACGAGACAAAAAAGTTTACTCGAAAACTTAAAAAGAATATCTATAAGTACCTACTGACATCGAAGTACCAGTTGAGTTCGAAGATATTTTACTCGCAAATTTTTACAATGAAATGCGAATTTTGTTGTTTTGTGCAAAACAGTTTAAAAGGCTTATGAAATCCGAGAAGAATTTCATTTTAGACGGAAATTTTAAAAACTATTCACTGCCATTTGTACTTAACTTATCACGGTTCACGTCGATTCGGGTAATAATAATAGGTACAGACTAATGCAACATCTTTGATAATAATAATGTCAATGACATCGATGTGTCATGTCAATGACATTCACATTGTCCATTGGTGTATGCGAATGTTGCCGTTTTAGCCACTATGTCTCACTAGATCTAGCGGATTTTGGATGTCGTTTGCGACTATTTTTTCCGATTTAGCGACTTCTTGTATGTAAAGCTACAAAGAAATAAATAAGAAAAAAGTAAAAAATATATAGCGAAATTACAAGAAAAGACGTCTTTTTCAATATTGAAATAGCTACAGGAATATTTTGGTACAAATTTAAATGTAGGTAGTTACTAGCAACATTACGAATTGCTATGGTTTTTTGGGAAAACTCTTAAGAATGACGTTTGATTTCCAGGTTTCGTCTGTTTGATGCCTCTCATTCATCATAATTATGTCGCTATTTCTTTCTCTTTCATTCATTACGTTTTCGCAGAACAAACCTATTTTGTGTGAATAGTGTATGACGACTAAATGTTTGTTTGTATAAACCTAGAGTTTTGATTGCTATGAATAAAGCCTTGATTATACAAATTTGCTTTGTTTACAGCATATTTTTTACAAAGTAATATTTTGAAATATTTAGCTTTTTTAAGTAATATTATTTTAAAATCTAAGGACTTTTTCATCAAGATCTGGGGACTTTCTTTTTTCTGAAAAGGTAACACGGAGTGTATGCTTTTCTTTCGCGCACACACACACAACACAAATAAAAAGGCATACCTATGTATGGAATTCTCTTTGACTTAATTAAATCTCAAATCCCAGATTGGAATCCAGAGCAAATTACGATTTATTATGAAATGACTGTTATGGAATCTTTAAAGGTCTTCAGATTTGAAGACCTTTAAAGATTCCATAATTAAGGCTCGAGTCTCCTAAAAATTAGTGTTCTTGCATAATTTACAGAAAATAAATGTTTTTTTACAGTTACTAACAAAAGAATAAATGAAATATATTTTACATTTATTGAAAGTGATGGATTTGAAATTTCAAAAACACTTTTTTAATTTTATTTTGATGCACATTTTAATAGCTCTATTTGGCGTTAAAAATGCCTCTATTTAGGTTGAACCAGGTTGAACGCGTTGAAGGTCTCATTCAAGCACATGCTACGTAAAAATTATAACAAAAATACGAAATATATTCAGTTTACATTTATTCTCATTGTTAAATTTTTGGTTTGTTTAAACACTTTTGCGTGCCTACACTCTATTTCTTTTTGTTGTGGGATCCAGTCTTCTTTCTTTAAATTAAACTCATTTATTTTGTTATATACATGCACATATATTAATCCATTTCTTATATACCTTAAAATAAATAACACTATAAAATTCTATCCTTTACATATCGTTTCTAAACTTCAACACATTCTCACTAATTTTTCTCACAATGACATCTTCCATATATTTTTTAAAACATTCTTATTTTAAACTCAAACCTATATAAATATATATTGCCAGTATTTATGTTCAAATACATCAACATCCCCTCTGAATCTTAAATACTGGCTCACTATACTACACCAACTTTAAATACTAAATCTACTTCATAACTCATGAAACTATAACATCTTCATTAAAACAAGATACTCATCATCTATGAGTCTTCAACTCAAAACCTCTACTCAATCACATTAAAACCACTTAATACTATATTCCCTACCTAACTTCTTAAGCTTCTATACATATTAAATCATAACCACCTTAAATAATAAAATTTCAAATGAATTTCCAAAAAGAACCTTATAAGTAAAATATATTTTAAATTTAGAATTAAAATCCAAAACACTTATCACTACCTTAACATCTATTTAAAAAAAAAAAATAATGTTTACTCACTAATCACTCATTACTTAAAATGCACTTCCTTAATCTTAAAAACTTAGTTCTGTCAAGACCTTTTGTTAATATATCTGCTAAATTCTGATTTGTAGGACAGTAAAGAATTTCGATAGAATTTTGATCAATCTTTTCCTTTATAAAGTGAAACTTTACATCAATATGTTTACTTCTCCTATTTAAAATTCCATTTTTTAGTAATACTATAGCTGACTGATTATCTACATAAAGTTCTGTCTTAGGAGTTATACCAGTTATTTCTTTTAACAAACTTTGAACAAACAAAAGATCTTTTATAGGTTATGGGCCCAGGAACGCTTCCACTGCGTAAATTATAAAGAAGAAATTTTGGAAGTTTAAGAAATCGTTAGCAATAATCTAAACTGGTTACTTTTTTGATAAACGCTTTAGTTTTCTTATTTAAAGAGGTTTAAAAAGTTGTAGTTTCATGAATTTTACCACTGCAAATACATATCTATATTTTTCTGTTGAAATTTTTTTTAATGCAGTCGCTCTTAAAACCACTTAGTAATGAACTATTTTTTAATAAATTAATGAAAAAAAAATACAAAAAATATTTTTTTTTATGTACTTTTTAATAATTGCAATTCATAACAAAAAAGACGCGTGAAAGTGCGCTTAGTTCTGTTTTTTGCTAAGGTAGAGTCGCAAAGCGAGACCAGCAAGTCATTTGTCCCCAATTTGTCTCGACATGCATACAATTCATAAGCTACCGCTGCGTAAGTATAAGTACTAATTGAACGTATCGTACCTATACTAAAGTTATGGTGCTACTGAAAGAATTTTTCCCATAATGAAGAAAATGCCCCAAAAGCTACACCTAGTCGATTTTTTCGCTAATCCCTTATTAGAGGTTTATACTCTTTTTTTGCACAAAAAAAGATAAAAACGATAGTGGTAATGATTAGTATAAATTTTTTTATTGAATGAGAAATTTATTGAAGAAATTTGTTCTACCCTATTTCTGTTCTAAATGTCCCGGTTGGCAGCCCTAGTACACCTATCGACAAAATAAATGCTGGCTGGCAATATGTTACGGAAGAATTTTCTATATTTTCATATTTCAAGACACATGGATATCACAAGATTTTTTAAAAAATATAAGTTTTTTTTAACCACTCTAAACAGATTGTAGAATTGTGGCATTCTGTCATTAATAAAATGCTTCCTAAAAATGAAACTAATATATTCAAAGTATTAGATTTTTTAATGGCGAATAATACTTATTCAGCTCTTTGTACGCACATGAAACATAGAGATGAAAAGATCAACGATGATAATTATATTTTAAGAGTTCAAGGCCAATTAATGTCTGGTGAAATATGTTAGGTCATATTTTAGAAAAACTTCGAAACACTTTTAGTTTTTGATAATGACTTTCATATTAATTAAAGGGTGAGTGCACCAGTAACAAACCATTTAAGAGACATTTTGAAACAAAATATAATGATGTAGGTACTACAATTATTGCACCATCAATGATTAAAAAAAAACACTATACTCCTTATTTACTGTAGCATCAAGTACCTTATTCCAATTTTCTATATAGTAAGTATTTTATTTTCTTTTATATATAGTATTTAATTAAAAATTGCTAGTCGCAAAGTGCCTAAATTGGACCGCATTATTCCAGTAATAAACCAGGTATTATTCCAATAGTGGATTTTAATGGAAATTACTTTATAGTTCAGTCTCTACTTTATAGTTTTCACAGATGTTGCTATGAATGCCATATAAATCCGCCGTCTTTGGTTAAATGTTCCTAAATTCGTTTTTTATTATATTATAACTCCTTAATTATTGGTTCTATGACAAAAGTGTCTATGAGGAATAAAAGAAGACGAAATTTATTGCATGCGTGTTTATTCTCCACATCTAACAGATAAGAAGGCATTGCAAAATAATTATTAATAAAAAAACGTAACAGGGCATTTAATGTAGGTAACAGTTTCAGTGTAGGTAATTTGAATAATGACATTGTAAATGGCATTTTTTTTTAAATTAATAATAGCTCTATAAATGTTTTCCTTTATGGAACTCTTTGTAGATATTTAAATACTTAGTTTTAATGTTCTGTCCGCAGAGCATAAAATTTTTATAATATCAATTTTTATAAATCATTCCAAATTTTATAAGTAGTCATATTAAGAGATAATAAAATATGAACACCTAATGATTATCTATACCTACATATAATAAAATCGTAAACGTATTATGTATTATGCACGTTGTACTAATGTTACCGAAGTCAAAAAAATAGTTTTTATAATGTTTGTCTGTGCGTTTGTTCACGCTAATCGGCTTAACCGATTTGAATGCGGTTTTCACTGGCGTATTATAGGAAGCTTCCCGTAACATTTAGTGTTTGTTTCATTCCAATCGGTTTACAAACAAAAAAGTTACGCGCTATACCGAATACCACGCGTACGAAGTTGCGGGCTCGGCTAGTTTTAAATACAATTTTAATAATTCACATATATAATTCTTATAACCTGCATTCTTATTAAAAAAACAGAAAGTCAAATTTCAACTGCTTTGCTTTTTTGCTTGGCAACAAGGTATGCAGCAGAGACATAAACTTCTGAATGAGTTTTTCCTTCGCTGTCTTTTTTCTTCTAGATATTTCCTTATAAGCGCTGCCCTACTCATGTACATGTCACATTTTTCTCTGATTAAATCTTTTGTACTATCTTTATTTACTTCTACTTCGCCGTAATAAACCAAATATGATACACCCTTTTCATACAGCTTCAAAGATCTTTCATATTTGCCTTTATAATCCAAATCTACTGCTCGTGTAACACAATCTAAGCCTCTTTTCAGATTATTATGGCTATTCAGAAATTTTTCTTCCAAATATTCAGCCAAAATCTTTCTCTTATCTTCTTCCTTTATGTTGATTGTTGCCTTTTCAATAGCGGTTTGAACAATTGTAGCGTAAGACATAGTTGAAAATTCTAAAAATAAAAGAAACAACATTAGTACCTACAGATACTCTTAAATCTTAAATTATCTGATAATGGACAGTTTCATTAATCAAATATCTACATCAACTGCACTAGACATATGTACATATCTATTGATTAAATACCAATCCTTTAGAAAATTTTATGTGTAGTCCGATAACATAGCACCGAACAAGTAGCTTCTTTTTTGAGTTCATAAAAAACTTAATAAAATCTTCCTATATATTTTTAGCACTTTTTTGCCGAGCCCGTTGGATGAGTGGTTAGGGTGCTTGCCTTAACGCTTTGTTCTGGGGTTCCCGAGTTCGATTCCCGGAAGGGTCAACTTTGAAAAATGAAATTTTCAAATTTGGCTCTGTTCTGTGGTTCTAGCATGAGTTTACGATAGTACTACACTCGCTAGTGAGAGCATAAAACATTTATATCGAAAATTGACAATTTGACATTGACAGTTCACGATTTTCCATACAAAAGTTTTACGTTCTCGCTAGCGAGTG
Source organism: Bembecia ichneumoniformis (assembly GCA_910589475.2). Lineage (NCBI taxonomy): Eukaryota > Metazoa > Arthropoda > Insecta > Lepidoptera > Sesiidae > Bembecia > Bembecia ichneumoniformis. Next base: position 16,677,075 of record OU342528.1, on the reverse strand, counting down.
TAGTATCGTAAACTCATACTAGAGCCTCTGGATCTGGAAAGTAGTGACAGGGAACACTGCGTCTGGCTGCAGTAACCACCCCCTTACATAAGACCACCGTGAAATAACAGCACGCGTGCTGTTGTGTTTCGGTGAGTGAGTAAGGGATGCCAGAGCCCATTTCCCTATCCCCTCCTAATCCCTTATCCTTAATTCTACGTTAGTTAAAATTATTAGAATTAATTATTAATTGTAATAATTTTAACTATATTAAAAAATTAAATGACAGTAAGATCTTGCACAATATATATTTATTCTTATACGTAAGTAGTTTTTTAAGATAACTTTAAACGACTACTTACTTATCCAAACTTGACCTAGTGTTTTTATAAAGTTTAAAGAATTCACTTACCCAATTACAGAGAGATATTCAACTTCACGGAGGTAAATATTGTATAAAACAACAGAAAATTACACCATCAAGAGATTTTTGTACTGTATTATCCTGTTTCAAAATATGCTTGGTTTTTCCAGTCAAAGCAACGCGAATCGCGGACACGATACATCGCGCTGACCGTGTGCTGGCTGATGACATGCTGATGACTTGTTTTTCGAATCAAACATTAACACAAGCACACCTACGCAATATGACAGTATTAAACAAAACTGTATTACCTACTTATGTGTGAGTAACACGCGCTACAGCATCGCATTCCGTCTAATTTAATCGAATGAGCTTTATAGGTTGAACATATTGTTTGATATTGTCTAATGCCTTGCAGAGTTCTTAAAACCTATGTAAGTAATTTGTCACGAGGATTGTACAGTTAACTATCTGCGGAATGGAGTGTGCCGTTCATTGTCTCATCTGACCAATGAACGAACTGTTTAGGTACTAACTAACTAAATTCTCTCAAGCAAATCATAGATGTACTTACTAAGGTACCTAAACATCGACGATGTTACGTCGATGTACCTAAGCCGCTATAATCTTGACATTATTTACTATTACCAGGCACGTATCGAGACTTTTGGTTCGGGGGGGGGACAAACATTGAAACAACCATGTGAACTGTGTAAAAATCGCTGTAATCACTGTACTTTACTCTAATTTTTCTGAAAAATCTTTCACAGGTTTTTAGAGAAATCAAGAAACTACTCTTTTCCATCGCAGCTATGAATGTAGACGCAGTTTAGGCAACAGTTCTGTTTGTGCAGGATAGTTCTCTCAATTTAATGACAATAGGTTTGAGTAACTCACTTTTTTATTCCTTTCTGAATGAACGACATCTATCGTTTTTTTTTCAGTCAGATTTCGGGGGGGGGGATAAATCCCAACTAATCCCCCCCCCCCCCTCTGTATACGTGCTTGACTACTCACAAAGTCTTTACTATGAATGAGAAAGTGACTCGTGGCCCGGTTGAGTTGAACAACAAACTCGACATAGCAGTAAAAAAGATACTCCCATACTTCGGTTTAGCATAATCGATATTCCAAATGCAAACCCTTTCCTTTATCTATATCTATTACCATATAAAATCGTAAACGAGCCATGTCTTTACCTAGGTACATTATATATTATAAATTAAAAAAAAATGTACACGTTGTACTTATGTTACCGAGGTCAAATAAATAGTTTTCAGAAGTTTTGTCTGCGATTGTGTACGCTAATCTCAAAAACAGCTCAATCAATTTGAATGCGGTTTTCACTGATGTATTGTAGCAAGCTTCCCGTAACATTTAGTGTTTGTTTCATTCCAATCGGTTTACAAACAAAAAAAGATACGCCCTATACTGAATACCACACTTACGAAGTTGCGGACTATTGGTTTTATTTAATGAATGCGTCGACATATTAGAAGCTCGAAAACCAACCTCCAAGGGACCTCAACCTTTTGGTTCCTTATAAGAATAAGAACGTGGTTTAGACTAGACGGAGATGGACAATTGTACAACAAAGTTGTCCAACAAATAAGGGTTCCGTTCTGTAACAAAGTATTTTGATTCATAAAACAATATGATGCCATCTGTCTGTTCAGCGCGTGGAACGAACGAGAATTAAGTACTTATGTAACTTGATGTTATTTTTTTTTTTTAATCACTCAATCCAGTTCCTCAAATTGTGATTGTTGTTACATAGCTGGTGCACAGTTTTGTAGGAAAACTTTTAATCTCTATACGGTGACAGTTTTAACCATATTATTCACTGGATTTTAGTTTAGATTTTTACTTGTCAAAATTGTTCCTATTCTACGGCCAATATGGTCTACCAGGCCATATTGACCAAGTACTCATAATTTATTTTTCTACATGTTGTTATATTTTTTTAGGCGATGGCGCCACGAAAACCGATTTCACAAAGAAAACGCCAAACTTGATACAAGGTTTCTTTATGGTGGCCAATGGGTAGTTCTTCAGAGACAAAATTTTAGATTTCTATGGGTATATTTCTGTAACCAACTAACAAAACGGCATTTTAATTTTTTTTTGTACAGTTTAGCTTTATCCCTAACTGGCACAAATGATATTTTTGAAATAATTGCTGTCTAGGTACAAAATAAAAATATTTGAAGTTTGTTCTTCTGATTCATATGGTGCGTCCGTTTGCCATTTTCCGGAACAAAATGGTCCATGTCACATTTTCCCTTTGATATATCAATATTAATTACAATTTAATCGAAAGGAAATGAATTGTCCTCTTACAAAAAAAATGTATATTAGTTATAACTACATTCGTGTGTTCATAAATAAGTAAATAAGAAGTGTCCGGCGTATAATACTGATTCATGTGGCGGAAGCTGCGCTTGACCGTACTTAGTCGGGTAATAATAATGAGAGTCTGGCTTTCCATGCGGGGGAAGTTAGTCATGCAACGGACAAGCTAGAAGGTGAACGTGCGGCTGGTTAGCTTAGATCCCGGTGTTACGAAGGTAAATGTCTGATTCATCTGTGCTTGGTTCAGGTGGCATACTGATTACAATGCCTACTATATAAAATTTATTTTATTGTTTTAAAACTTTAATCTGAGCTTCGTGTGATGCTTTTGGGTTACAGATTCGTGTAGAAAAATGACAATACTGAAGTCTGTATGTATGATGAGTTATGCATGATTTTAGGCAAAAATCTGATTCATCTGTGCCTGATTTATATGGTCAGAACCCCATATGAATCATAAAATAAATTTGTTTTCACCTCTCCAGCACGAAAGGAGCGCTTTTGTCTCCTTGTCCAATTTTTTACCGTGTACAAGTCAGTAGTTCAAAGTCTTATTTATTACATTTACTTAGCTATAACCTTTTGAATAATTCAAAAATCACAGGAGTATAAATTTATTCGATAAATGACACATTTTATCTCACACATTAATTTTCCTTAATAAAAAGATTCAGATACAGTCCAACATGACATTGACCTTCCCAATGACGACAGCTTTTGGATGGAGACTTCGGCAATCGATCAAAACTTATAACTCCAAAATTCATCAGAGATATCCTATCGACCCTACATCAGAAAAGCGTGGATGATCGCTTAGATTCTGACGATGAGGACATTGTTATCTAACGAACAAAAGAGTTTTACGCTATTGGTGAAGATATGATTATTCCATCTTCCTCCAAAAATTCAAGATCTCACAAAATAGAAAAAGGCTTTAAGGATGATATTGAAAGTATCTCCGTCCCTTGCAAAAGGCCAAGGAAACATTTCTTTTAGTACCTTCTTAACTTTGACTTCATAACTTATTAGTTAAACATACCTACTAATAAATATGTATCTTTGAAAGTTAAGACAGTGATGTCAAAAATGCCATTAATTTAAAGTTGATCTCATTGTTGTTACTTTATTGTTAGTAATAAATACAGTAATGTGATTATTTATTCTAATTAATAATTAAGACTGCTTAACTAAGACTGATGTCAAAAGTGTCATTATTAGAATAAGTTTGTACTTTTGAATTACGAAAAGTTATAGCAAAGTCAATTAAGTATAATAATTTAGATTATTGTTGTTGTTAAAACATAATTATTTTCTTAATAGAGCCCATCTACATAAAGTTTTTAATTTTTATTTCTGTTTCTGATTCATCTGTAACAAATTCTGATTCATATGGGCACAAAATATTTGAACCTCGATATCTTGAAAACTACTTTATAAAAACGAGTCCCTCGTTCAAATATATACCTTTGGTATACCTATTTTCATATGAACTTGTGTTACAGAGCTAAAAGTGAAATTAAATTTTGGCCATATGAATCAGTCGAAGAATGAAATTTCGAAGAAATACCCCAATATGGCCGCAGTCCATAAAGTCCTACCATGGTTAAGTTTTAATATTTATTTATTATTTGAAGTCAATTGCGTTATAAGTTCTAACACTGAATTGACAAATAAAAACTGTTTGATCTCATTTATTTCGGGGGTTTTTTTTTCCAAAAAGGCTTATGGGTTGACCATATTACCCGAAGTCACTTCAGCATCTACTGTATATCTCAAAGCTTATTCATTCCTCTTGATCCTTTATCCTGTGGCACTTCAACCCCTATGGCGTTGCTGGTGGTAATACGCGGCAGTGCCATCTACCATCAAGTGAGCCGCCAGTCTGTCTGCGGATCTACTAAAAAAGAAATCTACTTTGATGTGTGGTTTAACAGAACTGAGGAAAGGGGATCCAGACCGTTTTAAACTTTGACGGATTACCACCTCTGATTTTTTTTTATATTTCATATTTTTTTCAAAGAAATGGTTGTCCATACTACTTCAAAGAAATTACTTTTCAAAGAAATGGCTCTATTAAAACCAGGCCGCGTCTGGGCGAAAACTTTTCTTGGATAGTAAAAGAAATGACCATTGACTTATATATTACTAGCGTACCTAGACAAATTCCTAGTAGGTTCAACTTTAAAAATGAACTTGCCTACATGGGCAAGCTAAAAATGGTAAAGTTTCTCTTGTGGTTCTAGGTACGTGGGCGCATATTTACTGTTATTAAAATAGAAACTATAGTTTAAAAATCAAATGCATGACATTAGGATCTAATTCTATTCGAACTTTCTAGAAATTCTACAAAAAAAAATGCTATTATACTCGTACCTATTACAGTTCTATATTGTTTTGTCGCTTTGTTTATTAATAAATTATTAGTGTTTTTAAAATATTAAAACACTTATAATTAAATAGATAGGAGAATGTTTCTTTTTTTTGCGAAAATATATGTGAATTCAAATGTATTCTTACACCTACTTACGTGTTTGAATAACAAAAATTTAAATGTGGAGACTTTAATGTTACAATATTTGCGACAATTCGGTTTAAAATCGATTTTTTACATCGATTTTAAATGTTTATTTGTGTTCATAACCTACTATAGTTAAAATATAGATGAAAATATATCGATAAGCTCCTAAGTAGCCACCGTTCGTGTGGTATTTGTCGCCAAATACAGAGAAGAGAGTTATTGTGATGTCACGCCTCTTTTGTGGCCTCGTTGGTAGATAAATAAAATGACAGCAAATTCAAAAGTAATTCGTGTTGTAATACCAAATTGTGCAAGGAAAGATGGAGTAAAGCAATTGAATTTCATAATTCATTTTAAAATTATTATAAGAATTAAGTTTAGTAAGATTTTTCCTATTATTTGAATAAAGTTACATATGTGCTGATTATATTATTATCGTAATTTAATTTGTAATGAAAATAAAGTTGATAGTAATAGGTAATATTAGTTTACAAAAATATCGCACCAAATTACCTAAGCACTATTAGTAACTTAGTCTTATGCTATAGAAATTAGATAACTCAATATATATACCTATACTTGGACTTATAGTAGGTATATAACAATACCTAGACAAGATTTTTCGCCAGGTCACTGTCAGGTACTTTTAGAGAAATAGGTAAGTCATTAATACCTAATAAATAATTTGTTAATTATTTAATATTTGTATATAAATAGGATTATAGGTAACTTTAGTAGAAAATATATTTTTGCGAATCTATAAAAAAAGGCTATTTGAAATTAATGTAACTATTTTGCCTCCACCCCCATATTCTAAAGAAACAGGGACAAATGAATCGTAGCTTCGATCGTTCATCGTTATTACTTTCTGGATATTCATTAACGTTTTCCCTATTACCATCACTTGGGTTGTGATCCTCTTTGAGATATTCTTTTAATTCTTCTTCCCTATTTTTGTACATTTGACATCTTGCTCTAATATTTTCTTTTGTACTATCTTCTAGATTTTCAGTCTCGGCTGCATGAAGTATTTGTTCCACCGCTTCACCATAAAGGCGTACAGCAACTGAATAATTTTTATTCTCATCTTCTTTGATAGCTCTATTTAATAACTCCTCACATTTTTGAATTTTTTCCTGATAGTTACTTCTGAGATTACTTAATAAATTTTCCACTTTATCTATATAAATAACGCATTTGTTTAGTATATCTTGTTTGTCTTTTTCGTTCATTTGTTCGTTTTCTATTGCATATCTATAAGCTTCTATGCCTTTCTCGTAAAAGTGTACAGCGTTTTGGTAGTTTTCATTCTTGTTTTCTTCCTCTGCTTTATTTATGAATTCTATAGCTTGCTTGACGGTCTTACTGGAATCCATTATAGACGGTCTTACTGGAATCCACTATCGTCTCTGAAAACGAAATTGACTGTTAATAGATATATATGATGAAACTTTCCTGTTGATGGACCTACTAAACGTAATAAAATACTTTTTACCAAAAATACATTAGTAGATACCTATTGATGTCACATCACTAATCCTATGCCATCATCATCTCAGCCGTAAGATGTCCACTGCTGAACAAAGGCCTCTCCTCTAATTTTCCGTAAGGACCGATCAGGAGCAGCCTGGATCCACCGTCGACCCGCAACGGTCAGGTCTTGTGGGTGGATGTCCTAGGCTGCGCTTGCAAACCATATATCCTATACCATCTAAGTAGGTACACAAAATTCATCTACTAAGCACAGACCTTTAAGAGATCTTGGAATTATTCTTGGTTACAACCTACTTAGTTTGTATTTGCATGTTTTCTCGCACTAGCATTTTTACTCCGGATTTTTGTCTACACCGTTATTGTAGCAAGTGGTATCATATTTAGCCACTTAGAAAACTTAGATCTCTGAATTTCGATAGAGTCGCAGCGGGAGTACCGTCAACGAAAATTCATCGTATGGTCTCTCAGTACCCAGTAGATAAACGAATAGAGACTACTAATAAAAGAAAAAACTTGCCTACTTAGCCTAATATGTTTACCTACCTAATATTGTAACTCATTCAAGAAAATATTAGTTTTATTCTCTGCACATTGATATAGAAAACTAAAACAATTCTCTTTATAATCTGATTTTATACAAAGAAAACACACTCTAATTTGCATTTCAAATATGTATGTTTTTGGGAATCCCGTCACTATTGGACATTCCTAAATGTTACACCTATATTTTAATACAATATATCTTATTAAGTAGGTAGGAATGTAATAAGTTACACAAAACAGTAAATATATACGTAGATTAATATTTTTAAATAATTTGAGTTTAAAGAACTTACAAAACAGAAACACAAGCTGTACACAACACTCTTTGTTTTGCACTGTGTATGTAGATTCATGGTCTGTGCCTCTGACTCTGCTATAGCCCAATGACCTCCATTCTAACAAGACAAACGCACAAACGGTGACGTAAGATTGTTTTTGTAAGCAACGGGTTGGGCTGAATTGATCGTCATTATGTTATATTCAGAAGACAGATTCCTATCTCTTAGCATTTTCACAATAAATAGCTTTTACGTTTCCTACAAACGTAATTATCTGTACAAAATAACTCTAATAAACTGGACATCGTTTTTAGAATCAAGCGAAGAATAAAATAATAACGCCTGTTATATTTATTGATGCAATTTGTAAAAGAAAATGTATTAATTAGTAATAAACTTCCAGGCGTTTATGTTTTAACGTGGAAGGCCCACTCAACCTAAGATGTACCCGTGTACCTAAATACATATACTTAAAGCCTTATATTAATATAAGGCTTTAATTAGACTTTCTGTTAAAGTCGAATCTAGGTATAATTTGGTATATCTAGGCTTCTCTAGCTTAAAAAAAATTGGCGTGTTGAACAGGGAAAGTGGTATTTCACAACGGAGCAGCGCCTTGTTCTCTACAAAGCCCAGATTAGGCCCCACATGAAATACTGGTCTCACCTCTGAGATCCATTTAACACTCACAGCGTCGAATTATTGACGATCAGTGGCGTAGCTACACTTTCAGCGCCCTGGAGCAAAATTTTTAAAGCGCCCTCTCTCAGTTTTTGAACGATCGATTGTAACATTGTAACTTTGTGAACTTGTAACTAAACATTGCATGCATGCATGCACATAGCTAATAAAAGTATTATTATTACCAAGAAAAATATGCTGAAATATTACAGATTCATTTATTGTTATTTATTAAAACTGAAAAAAAAAATCATACACAAACCTCCAGATGATTCATTTCGAGGTTTGTGTATAATTCCTCACGTTCCCATATGAGACAGAGGCGTTTGAAAAATTTCACTCCGGGGCACTAAAAGTAAAGCTCATAATACACTTCTTTGCTTTAAAATTGATTTTATTTCCGTTTTCCGCTATTAATTCTGAACTATATGTACCTACATTTAAATATCGGCTATTTGTTTCATTTACAGATAATCTGTTCGAAACTAAAATGTTTCAAAAAAGTGAATTATGAGTATTTATAATTAGGTGGCATTTTCGATGGTACAAAAATTACGCCCCCCAGGCCCCGGCGCCCTGGAGCAACTGCTCCCACCCGCTCCCCGGCACTACGCCCATATTGACGATCCAATGCTCACACAACAAAGGTTAGAATCCTTAGTTTAAGAAGGGATGTAGCATCTCTTTGCGTGTTCTACCGGTTCTACAAAGGTGAGTACTCCTATAAATTGTTCCAGTACGGTGGTAAAAACACCAAGTTTTTACCACCGTACTGCGCGCCATAAAGTCCATCCGCATTATTTGTGCAAGGTGTCACTGATGGCCACTACGCACAATCCGGATGAGTAGAAACTTTATCCCGTGGACGCGCAAGCAATCTCCCTTTTGAGGTGTTTCCACCTAGCTACAATATAGGCTTCTTTAAGCGAGCTGTAAACAAATTCCTACAAAGTGGGCAGCGCACCAGCAACCCCTCTGGTATCGCTTGTGTCCTTAGGTGACGGTAGCCACATTTCATCAAGTGGACCGTCAGCCTATACACTACTAGTTAGTTATGTAACTACACGTTTGCAACATACAACAAAAAAGTATTTTATGTACGGCAACTATGACACGTTTTTAAACTTATCTCAAATAAGTAGTTATTCTAGCACGTACGTACTGCTTAATTGTCGGTTACGCTTAGTTTATTTTTAACAGCGAAACATTTAGTTCAGACTTGCTTACTCATTTACTTTCAAATTTACTTACTCAGCAGATAAACTCGGCAGATACTAAATTAATTTACTCAGCAGAGTAGTATTATCATAATACGGATATTGAATCAGCCCATGTGTCAGTTTAGTGCATCACATTAGTCTACTGTGAATTAGCAATAATTAGTTTATCATTAGAGAAAGTCATCTTTATTTCTAATTATAATCCAGACAAAATTTAAAACACTAACACGCTACCGACCAGCATACGAGCCAGCCTTCGTCTGTCCCATCCCCTCCGTCGCCGACGAAAAGGACGCAGGCGGCTGGCGCACGCCCGCCACCTGGACCCCTTACAGGACTAGGGCGGTAGATGGGGACTCAACCGCCCGCTTCATCCTGAGAGGCACGGCGCACCTTGGCAGTTCGGGTGTGCCATCCAAATGAGCCGTGTCCGGTTGCGGACCCCCGCGGTGGAGCTGCGGAAGAGTGTTCGTCCGACCTCGCAACTTCACCAAAAGCGGACGAGGAGGACGCCAAGAGGTTTAGTCGGTAGGTCTACCCACTACCATCTCGGGGCAGGAGTCCGACATAAGCCACCGGTCTGTCCCCATGCCGGTGGGTATCCATGATGGATTCCTCTTGTAAAGAAAAAAAGGACAATTCAATATTTTAAATGGGGCTCTTATCACTATGACAGACAAAATGAATAGACAAACGTAAATCTAGATTTATTCAAATATTATTTATTTATTTTTACATCAAATAAATATATTATATAATAAATTAAATAAATATATTCAATAAATATATTACATTCACTACACTACACACTATTGATTATATAGTTACTACTAAAAATTTTAGATTTTTTTCCATGAGGTATACTTACTATATTTATTTGTTCAAATATCCAACATCTGAGCACATTATTGGTTGGTGATCTGACAGGATCCAGAGGATTTCCCTGGATTATTGGCTAGGCTAGAGAGGCTAATAGAATACAGTCTAATTCTACCCAATGGATTACAACTTCGTTTAAGTATAATAGTACACTTACCGCAATGATAACTTCGTTTAAGTAATAGTACGTAAGTTACACTTTGCGATATTGGTAATAGTGTAATGTATCACGTCACTACGTTATATCGACGTCACAACAACATAATATATAAAGGCACCTTCATAATGTTCAGTTAATTAAAATTATAAAACCTTATTAAAAGGGATACCTCACTCTAGAAAATAAATTTTCCTAAACGTTTGCAGACAACATACTCGTAAACTATACCTGCTCACTGAACATTTTCTCCAACAGTCCCAATTAAAGAATAAAAGTGGATTAAAACATAAAAGGCCGCAAAAATCCATATCGCTAGGTATATTTTCAATATGTTTTAGTAGACAAATTAAATGAAGTTTGATTGTTTTAAAATATTGTTTGTGTGTTAAAAGTTCCTACTTATGCTCTAAGATATAAAATAATGTTTTTAAATAAGATTGACGAGTCCATTGGTCGAGTGGCTCAAGGGTTCTGGGTTCGGTAGCCGGCAGGGCCAACTTTATAAATGAACTCTTCTAAGTGATTCGGCTTTGAATTTTCTGGATCTGGCAAATAGAGCAGGGAACATTGCGTTTTGCAGTCATATGGTCATTTCATTTCCTCTTCGTTTCCCTAACATAAAACCACCATAAAATAACGGCATTAATGCTGTTGTGTTTCGGTAAGCGAGTAAGGAATGCCAGAGCCCATTTCCCTACCCTTTCCCGATCCCTTATCCTTAATCCTACTAAGGTTGACAGAGCACTTGCAGCATTTGTGGCGTTCTATAGGCGATTCTAGCCACCTACTCTCAAGTGGACCTGTCTGACTACCTTTACATTTAAAAACAAGCAATAATTGATTATTTGACTATTAAAAAAGAAAACTACTTAAACACTTGCTCACTTCGATGACATATTTTTAAAACATATTCAATTAAAGCTTAATTTTCCTTGTTTCCTATAAACGATGACGTCTCACGTTATATTTCGTTGGCTAGCAGATCATTCGTTACAAATCCTTAGACGAAAAGACACGTTCATTAAAAAACTTAGACAAATCGTATTAAATAATCGTTGATAAGATGCAGTTAAGATTAATAGTGTTTATGTGGTTCAGTCATATTATGACCTTTACAGACACAAATGTAGGTATGTAAAACACGCCTGTTCCTTGATTTTTTTTATTTAAGCATCCCGCTTCTCTTGCATAGACTATGTAGTAGCTACAATTTGCCATACCCTTGCTCACTTTCGATGGTTTTTATTTTAATAACTTTGAAATAATCTTTTAAGAAATTTTTTTGATGAACATTGAATATGTTTGGAATAAAAACATTCAACAAAAAAATATTCTGACATTCTTACCTGTCCCAATATAAATAAGCGCCAATACCTAAAGGTAGGCAAGTGTTTCGTGTGTTTCGAAGATCAATATCAAATTAAATTTCAAGTAATTTTAACTATAATTAAGAGTAAAATTTGAAGAGATCCCACTTACCAACCTTTAACTAAAAACTCTATATATGCTTTTTTGTGTTATATGTATAGCTTTTTTGGAAAACGCTAAAAAACTTTGATCGTCAGTACATGTAATAAAATCGTAAACGAGCCACGTCTGTATGTACATCAAATATTAAAAAATATATAATAATAATAATACTGGGACCGCTCAATAATCACGGACAGGACTATTGTCGCCAATAAGCATGATATCATATGGTTATCGACCGATCCCAGCGCCGGACGATGCTTGTTGACATCACTGTTCCGCATGACGAAAATCTCGTAAAAGCCGTAAAAGAAAAGCTTACCGAGTGACCGCCATGTGGGACGTCGTCGTTTCGGCGAACGGTCTTATAGCGAAGAGCCTCGACCAACAACTCGAGAGTCTCTCGCTAGATGCCTGGATCAAGGGACAGATACAGAAGGCGAATTCAGAAGGTTCCTCACTCTGCAGCCCTAACCACCGGTAGCTTGGGCCTTGCCCCGCTATCTGAGGAATCCTAGTTTTAAGTTTTTTGCGATATAGATATATTTTTATGTTTTTATTGTAAAAAATTTAAAATTAAGAAAATAAATCTATATATGTATATAAAATGAATCCCCATTTCCCTTGGTCACGGCATCATGCGTGAACGGGTAGACCGATTTTAATTCGGTTTTCACTAATGGAAAGAGGGATAAACGATGTATGTTCATATATATAAAAATTGCACCTCGAGCGAAGCCGGGGGCGGGTCGCTACTAAGTTAATAATAATAATTTGCACACGTTGCGCTCATGTTACTGAGGTAAAAAAATAGTTTTTAGAATTTTTGCCTGTTTGTCTGTGCGTTTGTGCACGTTAATCTCAGAAACGGCTTAACCAATTTGAATACGGTTTTTACTGATGTATTGTAGTGAGCTTCCCGTAATATTTAGTGTTTATTTCTGTCCAATCGGTTTACAAATAAAAAAGTTATGCGCTTTTCCGAATTTGCACGCGCACTAATTCGCAGGCAACAGCTATAATCCTTAATAACTTACTAAGTTTTGTAAATATATATTAATCAACTTATAGGACAAAGTTGCGTGGACAAAGAAACTAATACCGCTGGTTGCTGTCTCCTTCTGTCCGATTGTCCGAGCGCCGAGAAAAAGATGCAACTGTAAGGATTCTGACAATCTTTGAACTGTTTTATTGATTATTTTTACATTTAATCAATGACCTTGAGTATTATAATGGAGAGGGCGTCTATAAATATGGATAAATAACCGGAAAGTTGAGAATTTTGTATAATTTAAAATAGCATTTAGAACTTGTTTCGTTTAAGCTCGGTTTTTTCACTCCCATTGGATTTTTAAGTTTACAAAAATATTGACAAGTAGATAGATTGGACCCCAACATTTGTTTATTAAACCTATTACTTTCTCGGAGCAAGGCCTTTATAATATGAAAAGTAGATTTGGAGATAATGAATTAAGTAGTAATCTTTCTTTGCTCATCTTATCTTTTAATCTAAATAAAAGAATCCACAATGTAAATCCGCGATGCACTAGTATGTCTTGTGTTCCCAGGCTACGATGGCCACTTATCGTCAAGTCATCAAGTAGTAGCGGAATAGGCTCTGGCATCTCTCACTCACGCACCGAACCAAAGTTATTGCCAGAAGTGTTGACCAGTTTATAACTGTGGAACGCAGTATGCTCTGCCACTATAAAAAAAACGTATAACCTCTTTTGAGTATTTTTTTATTTATTTATTTAACAGCTTCCGAATAAGACCAACCCTATGTTCCTTCATCAGAGAAGAAGCGGTAGTGTGTTGTATGAAACCTTGTAATATGATGGACAGAACTGGAGAAAGTCGTGTTACATGGCATATTGATGATACCATAACGCACCGTACAAATTCAAGATCTGATATTGGAAGTTTACGAATTAGTGAAAAGAGTAGGTATCTGTTTTTTTATTTTATTTTTATTTAATTAGTCACTTATTTAGGCCATTTATTTTCCTACGATATCTACTGTATCTAGACCTATCTCCAGTCCAATAGTGGACGCTACGGCTGAGATGAATGAATGAATAAATGAACGAATGAAGGAATGAAAATATTTTTTTATGTGACCATCATTCAATTGCTCATTATTATTGTTAATTGAGTAAGATCATGCCTTTAAAAAGAACGCCTGAAATACTTTTCTGATTTAAAATACTGGCTAAAATGCATTTCTGTTTATTTTTTCAGAATGCAAAGAATTTAGTAAACTGACGTACTCTGGTGTAAGTGATGCGATATCGTTTAAGTCGGGTAAGCAATTTATCAATATTAAATCAGCTAAAACCGAGGCATAAGGTGCGACGGAAATTTGGATCCTCATAAAACCTCTTATACCTTAAGGCGACGCCAGCCCCTAATGATAAAAAATCACCGTTTTCCTTTTAAATTATCATAATAATTATAATTTAAAAAATACTCAAATCATCTGCAGGATATATGAAAGGGGAACATCATAATTATTTTTTAAATTATATTTAATTAAATATATAAAAAAAAATACTAATATCGATGTTGTAACCGTGCAATTTGCTTAATAATCAATATTTTAAATAGCTAATTCTTAAGATAAATTTTAAGATCCACTATCTGAAGGCTCATCAAAAGAAAATTTGAATTATACTTTATTTAATTTTTAAATAGATATTCCCGAGATTTGCAAGTAGCGACTCCCCCTCAGCACTCCCGTCAATTCAGTGCGGGACGAGTTTTGCGGCTGGAGTCGCCTTAAGAAGTAATGTCTATTTACAAGTAATTGTTTGTTTTTACACACCGCTTCTCTGTTGAATATGTGGACAATATGTATTCAAATTTCAACAAAATATTTATAAACTACTAGTCTGTTGGGCCCGCGACTTTGTACGCCACATTCCCAATAGTACCACTGATGGTACTACTGGGATTTTTATTCCCATCAGTACCACTGTACATGTACACTCAAGCGTTGAAAAAACATCCTGACATCTTTATCGATGTGACCCGATTTTTCATATTTTTAGAGGATCCCTCGCAGGTAAAAACTGTGTGCCAAATCAAGTCCGTTCAGCCGTTTTTACGTTATTGAGGAATAAACATCCGAACATACAAACTTTCGCATTTATAATATTAATTATGATTAGCATTAGGATATTCAGCAAATAAATGGTTTTGAAAGTCAATTGAAATTGAATAATAAAAATCTGGCAAGTATAAGTTGCTACTCCTGGCTTATATTAGTGGCGTAGATCATTGGGAGCGTAACTTAAATTCAGTTATTTTAATTCAAGTAAGTATAATAATATAGCCTTCTCTTTATTTTATTTTCATATTATTCTTATACTTTCAGATACTCAACTTTTCAATGAAGAATTGGTACGAAATATTGCTGGCGGTGCTGATGCTCATTTAGGAGAATTTCCTCACATGGTAATTATGCAAATCAATAGAGCTAATTTGGATTTAACTGAAGCCAACAAGGTAGCTTATTAGCAAGCTTTAAGGCAGTTTTCAAAACCGATCTCTCCTGCAGTTTACCCTCTTTTTAGAGGGTCTCATCATCATTATCAGCTTGTGTCCCTCCACTGTTGGATATAGGCCTCTCCCAAGGCTCGCCACCGTCAGTCTACCTGTCCATAGGACGTCCCATGCAGCGTCTTCCAAATTCGAGGCCTTCATTCGAGAACTCGTCTACCCCATCCTTATCTGGTCTGCGACAGATGTGACCGGCCCATTGCCACTTCAGCTTGCTAATTCTCTAGGCTATGTCGACAACTTTGATTTCATCCACCAAAGAAACCCCGAACATAACTTGCTCCATAGCTTGCTCAGCGACTTGAACTTGTGTACTAGTCTTGAGATGACACGTTTTAGCATTTTAACTACGTCATTACTGGTAGGACACACTGATTATAAACCTTGGTCTTCAGACATTCCTGCAGTGGTGTGGAGATCAGATGACGTAGCTTTCCGAATGCAGCCCAATTCTGTTGGATTCTTCTCTTCTATTCTAAAACCTCTAACTAAAGGTTAATCACACAAAATTTAACATGCTAAGTAGTTCTTACTATTCTTGAAACATTTAGCGACACGATATTATAGTGATTGAACATACAATTACAAATTTATCTGTACAATACATACTTGAGGCTTCCTTTTTTCATTGCAAATATTCTTAATATATAATAAATTATTCCAATAATATTTTTAGTTACAAAATATACGATAAAGAATGCTTTCCGATAAGATGCTTTCCGAATTTTGTGTGGAGAACTTAGAGGCTTGAGAAAACCGAGAAAAGGGTCTTGGTGATTATTTTTAAATGTTTAATTATATACTGAAACTAATGGTTTGCAGGCTGCTATCGGCTGGTTTTTCGATGCAAGCGGAATTCCTGTTTTCCTATGTGGAGGTAGTCTCATAAGTGACAAATTCGTTCTGACTGCAAGTCACTGTACTAGCAAACCTGTAAACGATGTACAAATCGAGCCAAGCATCGTTAGACTTGGAGATCACAATATTGAGGATGATAATGATGGTGCAACTCCTGTAGATGTGAAGATAGAAAGAATCATAAAACATCCCGAATATAGACCACCGGCAAAATACAATGACATAGCTCTTATTGAGATGAGGAGATATATAAAATTCACACCTCACATAATCCCTGCTTGTTTGTATACAAGAGTGAATTATAATAATATTAAAATTGCAACTGTAACTGGATGGGGAAGTACTCTTTCAGGTAATTGTCATTAATTTATTCGCATGCCAGTAGCCATTATGTCTTTTTTCCTAGTTGCACGGTGATATGGTTATCATTGTTGTATTACAAAAGTAATAAACATATACGTAATTATTAATAAAAAAAATAACAATAATCCATTTCGAAAAATACTTTAGTACTTAAAAATAATACATAGAATATACCTACACCATTCATTGGCTTTCATAAGCGAGCACAAAAAGTTTATGGAAATTCCTTGTTAATATTACATAGTATAAATTTTCAGTGATATCAGAATAATAATTGAATATTATAATTCTATAAGAGAAAAGGTTTTTATTTTTAGGGTTCGTACGTCCGAATAAAAAAACGAAACACTCGTGTGTCCGTCTGTCCGTCCGTCACAGTCAATTATCTCCGAATCTACTAGACCGATTTCTGTGACCCAAACGCAGAGGTGTGACGTGAATAGATTAAATCTGTATATGGGAGGTCATTTTTGGGGGGAAGGTGGAAAATAAAAAAAAATTTTTTTGAACACTGCATCGTGTGAGATATCAAATGGAAGGTCTTGTTGTGAAGATTGTAAATGTATTTTTTTTTTTTTTTTTTGTAATTTTAAAGTAAATAATTTCCAAGTTATTCAAGAAAATAGACGACAATTGAGCATCCCCACCCCCTTAACTCCGAAACTACTGAACCTAAAATTTTGAAAAAAATAAAGAAATTAGTTTTCTATTTATAGATTATAGGAAAACCTATAAGAAGTCCATGACATTAAAATAATACGGTAACATCGTATGGAACCCTCTTCACGCGAGTTCAACTCGCACTTGTCCCGTTTTTTTTTATATTTAATGTCAAGATCGGCAGACAGGCTGACGGTCCACTTGATGGTGGGTGGCTACCGTCACCTATAACACAAGCAACGTCAAAGCTACTGCATGTGCGCTGCCGAATACAGTAGGAGTAAGGATGAGGGATTAGGAGGGAATAGGACAATGTTGTGTCTTGGTGAATGAGTAAGGGAGCCCATTTCCCTATCCCCCCAATCCCTTATTCTTAATTCTACTATAGTCGGCAGCGCACTTGCAGCATTTGTGGCGTTGCTTGTGTTATAGGCGACTTTAGCCCCACTAACAAACAAGTTGTTATTCAAAATACAGATAAGTACTTGATTTATTTACTTGATATTATATATTTCATTAAAACCTGGTTTCCAACTAAATTAATATTTTTTTACGTTATACAGGTGAACAAAAGAACTCAGCTATTCTCCAAAAAGCCGTTTTAAACATAATAGACAATAAAATATGCAGTAGACTGTGGGCGCGTTTTCATTCAAGAAATTTTCCCTCTTTTATGGAATATCAAGTTTGTGCCGGAGTTCTAAAAGGCGGAATTGATACATGTCGGGTAAGAAAAAGAAATCTTTATCTGTCTGTATATTAATTTGCCTTCTATACTGAGAGCTCCGCAAAAACTAGGCAATATCTAAAGTTACCAATTTCTTAATTAGAAAAACTTTTGCAGGGTGATTCTGGCGGCCCACTTCAAGTGAACGTCATTAATGACGTAAAACAGTATTACATAATTGGCGTCATATCTTTCGGCAAAGATTGCGCTAAAGCTGGAATGCCTGGAATATACACTATTGTGCCTTACTTCATAGACTGGATAGAGTCAATAGTTTGGCCTGAAAGAAATTAAAGACACTGTCACTGCACTGCAAAAAATCAGTATTATTACAATGTTAATTACAATTATTATATATAAGAATGAAAATTAAAACTATAGTTATCAACACGGAGAAGAAAAAACATGGATAGAGGCGACAATCTTCCTATCGGAGATGAAGTATGAACTATGAGTACATTTTTAAAGATTTAGTTTTATAAACTTATTCTTAACATTAATTAATAAAGTTATCTAGTCAAACAAAGCATTATTGTCTATTTATAATATTTGGTTTAATAATGTTGTAAAATAAATAATATTTCAAAATTACGAATCCATTATAAATTACTCGAAACCCTTTTCTCTCAAGCTATAAGTACATTATCCAGTCGAATCCAGCTCGGATGGGCAGCGTTCGGGAAGCTCCGAGACATCTTTTCGTCCAAAATTCCTCAGTGTCTTAAAACAAAAGTTTTCGACCAGTGTGTGACATATTGCGCTGAAACGTGGTCTAACTATGGGTTTCGTAAGAAAGCTCAAAGAGCTATGGGGAGGGATATGCTCGGAATTATACTTCGAGATCGAAACAGGAATGAGGAGATTCGTAGATAAACGAAATTTATCGACATAACCCGAAGGACTAGTAAGTTGAAGTGGCAGTGGGCAAGCCGACGGCCGCTGGGGCCGGAAGGTTCTTGAGTGGAGGCCTCGGACCGGCAAGCGCAACGTAAGGACGTCCACCCACAAGGTGGACAGACGAGCTGATAAGGGCCGCGGGTCGGACGGTGCATCCAGGCTGCTTCTGATCGGTCCTTTTGAGAAATAGAGAGGAGACCTTTGTCCGGCAGTGGACGTCCTGCGGCTGGGATGATGAAGGATGATGACAAGACATTATAAACGAATATGCATTAAAAGGTTTTCAAATATAAAGATAATTTAATAAAGATAAAATATATAAAATATAAATTTATACTATAAATCAAAAGAGAAAGACTCAAATTTTATGATTTTGTTTATATTGTTTAATCTCCGAAACCAATTGGAAGTATATTTTGGACATGTATTTCGTAGTTATTTTTTTATTATGTAATAATTTCCAAATTTTTACTCCGAAGCCTATAATAAAGTATAGTGACGTTAAAAATTAATCTCCTAGTTAATCTATCGGTCTAGACATTTTTTGCCTAGACCGATAGATTAACTATTTCTATTAGAATTATTTTACTCAAGTGCATATTATAATGCCACATTGGTGTTGCCAGTGATTAACATTGATTAATATTTTTTATTCAATGTTGTCACTTAAGAATAGTTTCGAATGAATCTTAGATCACAAGGAGATGATATTGTTTCAAATTTTTGGAACAGTGCAGTAAGGTCGTCGATAGAATAACATTAATAATTGTAAGTATTACGACTTATTAGTCGTAATCCTGTATAACCTGTTCAGCTTCCGATTCGACTGTTAGATACAAATCTGCAAACAGGTTAGTACACTGTGTGAATTCTATATTTAAACAAAACTTCTCGCGTGGATCTAAAATGATGTGTTTTTGAACTAATGAATGAACTAATTTATTTGTAGTATTAGTTGCATTTAAATAGGTACATCTATATTATAAAATATACTTAAGTAATGTATGTTGATAGGGTGTATCATAGCGTAGGTAGGTCATAGGTGTAGGTCACTGACAGAAGTTTCCACAAGAATCGGCGAAAATTAAAGACTTCGCGAGCCGCGGCTTTTCTTTGTCAATACAGCGCGTTTCTGCAGACAGGCTGGTGACTACCGTCGCCTATAACACAAGCAACGCCTAAACTGCTGCAAGTGCGCTGCCGACTGCAGTAGGATTAAGTATAAAGGATTAGGAGTGGATAGGGAAATGGGCTCTGGCATCCCTTACTCACTCACCGAAACACAACAGCACACGTGCTGTTATTTCACGGTGGTCTTCTGTAAGGGGGTGGTTACTGCCACCAGACGGGCTGCCCAAATGCCTGCGAAACGCAGCGTGCCCTGCCACTACTTTCCAAATCCAGACCAGATCCAAATTTGACCCTGCCGGGAATTGAACCCGGGAACCCTAGAACAGAGCGTTAATAAGACACTCATCCAACGGGCTCGTCAAATCTTCGTTTCTTTGGCAAATCCGCCATTCGTCGCTAGCAGAGGTTATTTCGATATAAAAAGTAATAAGGGATTTATTCTGGCTTAACTGTAATTTTATTTATCGTCATTAAACAAAAATCGTGAATCGATCGATATCTGGGAATATTTCCCTAGATCGACTCAAATAGCTCTCACGTTCGACTCGATCGGTGGCGGTCGGCCGCCATCGACCGTTTGGCCATCCCAACCACCTAACTATCGTAATAAAAAGAATTAAAATAACACGGGAATAACAATAAGAAGCACACGAATATTCTTTAGAGTGTTCTCTTTTCTGGATTCTCTGATTATTTCAAGTTTGGCCCAAACTATAAAAAACTTTCCAACTTCTCCATGTCGTTGTAACGGCATTATTATTAATATATTATGGTTAATATGAATATAAAAATCATATAGTATGAAATTATTGAGCCCGTATGTACTTACAAAGTGCAAGTTCAACGCATTAGAATTTTCCGTTTTAATAGTTGCAGGTATCTTTGTACCGTCATAAACTGGGAACACAGCGTAATCAGAGTAATCACCCTCTTACGTAAACTTCTTACTTCCTTACTTACTTCTTGCTTCCCCTATGTAAGTGATGCCAGAGCTCATTCGTGATCTCCACCTTCATATCTAGGTATTAGTTAGTAGGATCCCTTTAATCACCTACCATCAACGGGTTCAGTCACCTGCTTTCTGTCAAATTAAAAAGCGCCATCATACTGCTTAGTTAGAACAATTGTCTACTAGATTATCATTACACGGTCCCATTTTTTGTATGGTTACCATAAGTAATGTAATTTTTCAGTGATATGTGCTAATCACAAGAATACGTAATAACTACGTCAGAGTTTTCAATGGGAATTCATGGGCAGTTGAAGTTTAGATAACCTTATGTAAATGACGTACAATTTTTAGCTGAGGATTTCCTTTTGGAAGTTCTCTGTATTACAAAAAGGTAAATGAATTAAAATGATTGTTTTATTTTATTGCAAGTGGCAATGTTGAAATTTTATAAAAAAACTTCGCTGCGTTTTTTTCGTGGTCTACCATTCAGTTTCAGTGGTATTTTTTATGACAAAAAATTGCAAAAAAAAAAATTTTTATCCCTATTATTGGAGTTGCAATTACGTAGTAACGCAACCAATACGAGAAAATGATCGCGACATTGACCCAAAGTTATTTAAACCGGTTGGTCGTGGTGGATTAAAATAATGTTTCCATTTATTATTTATAGTATTATAAAATAAAGTCTGTCTGCCTCTATCTGTTTCTCCGCTAACACTTTTGGTTTTGATGCGGTTTTTACTAATGGAAAGAGCTATAAACGAGGAAAGTTTGTGTATTTAATTTGCAAAAATAATTGCGTCAGTGCAAAGTTGGGGTCGTGTCGCTAATCTCTATATAATTCAGAATTATAAATTCAAAATGTTTAATTCGTACAAATTTACGCTTATATCAATGTTTCTGCTTGTTTATTGGAATTTTAAAACAGGTGATTGCCGTCCCTACGCTTTATATGGTAAGTTATTATTACTTATTCATTTATTCGTGCTTTTTAATAGTATTTACATAAAAGTGTTAATTTCCTAAAAATATGTTACTTTAAAATTGCTAAAAAACCCTTGACTTTCACTTAATAGGGAAATGCCATTGTTTAATTAGCATAAAATTTTTGAATTACAAATTAATATGTACTTAGAATAATAATTCATATGGGCACTAAGAAAATCTGATGAATCTACCGTAATACATTCAAAAATTACAAGAATTCTTTACGTACTTACGTTAAAAAATTTATGATATCTATGGGATTATTAAAAGTTGTTTTGCTTAAATTATCTTGTATATATTAAGTGAGTAACTCAAGTATCTAACCTTTAGTTGCTTATAATCACATATCAATCTAATTATTAATAATTGTTTTAAAATACAAATAAAGTACTGACATATAAATTTGAGAACAGTTATTCTTCAATGTATTAATCTTTTGATTAACTAGCATAAAACATTTTTTTTTGTTAGTCTGATAAAGTTCTTTAAACTAAATTTTGCGACATATTATTATATGAATTGTAATTTATACATTCTAATAAAATTTATGAACCACTAGCCAAACTTTAAATACATTTCAGCTTTTAATGCTGACTAGCATTAAAAATAAAAATATATAACTGCTGACAAAATAAGTGCCTTTCTCTATATCTTACAACATATAATATGCAAAATTTCATAATTGGTTGAGTACCTAGTTAAGGTATGAAATGATAGACAGACAGTTACTTTCACGTTTATTATATTAGTATGGATTAAGTTATTTAGTTGATCCTCATAGAATCTGCATCTTGAAAGATGTTAATCTCGATTATAATATAAGTGGCTTAAGTTTGATGTATAATTATAAATTTCATATTTTTAATATAACAAATTAATTAAATTGTCATTTAATTTCATGCTTATTTTCAATTTTAGTCCTATACTTTACACAAAGGTGAGTGATTATAATGTTATATCAATTATTTATCATTAAAAAAATTCTATACCTAAATTTAAAAATATATTGTTATTAATTTCATACTTTTTGATGTTGAATTAAGAGAAAATTTTAATTTTATTCCATCTATACTAATATTATAAAGAGAAAAGATTTGTATTTTTGTATGTTTGTAATGAATAAACTCAAAAACTACTGGACCGATTTTAAAAATTATTTCACCTATAGGTATAGAAAGCTACAGCGAGTAATATAGGAGGACTATAGAAGAATATCTATAGAAATTGAATCGCTCATTTCAAAAACCACTTAAGTCACATTTTTTCCAACATGCTTTTTTTCCTGAAAATGGTTTCTTAAAGAGAGATGCGTATCAAGATAGTATTCTGGAAGAGCATATGCCATTTTATAACAACATTTTTAGATGGCCAACTGCAAATGTTGAAGATAATCCAGATGAGAATGATGGAGAATATGACTATATGTACCCATAAATATATTAAAACATGACAAATTAATACATGTAAAATGATAATTTAATTATAAGCAATAAAAAATATGATTACTACTATTGTTTTGGTTAAATTATATACCACTAACCCTAATTCTCGCTAAAACAACATAAGTCAAGAACTGTTTTTCAGGTTTTTTTCATTATTTCTATTAATAAGCTTTAAAGGTTATTCGCTATTTTAATTTTTTATCACTCAAATACTAAATTGAACATAAAAAAGTCCTTTAAAACTCATTTGTTTGTGTATGAAACAGTTTTTATTGATTTCTGAAAAATTGTAATTAAGTGACTTATGAGGTTTTTGAAATGACCGATTCATTTCTATTTTCTAACTATAGGTGAAAGAATTTTTTAAATCGTATAAGTAGTTTCGAAGATTACCTTACCCCTCTACATACAAACAAACAGACATACAAATTTTATCTCTTTATAATATTAGTATAGACAAAGTAGCTGACGGCATCTGTTTCTCCACGACTCCTAAACCACCCAACGGATTTTGATACGGTTTTCACTAATGGAAAGAACGATAAAAGAGGAAGGATTGTGCAAATTATTTGAAGAAATAATTGCATCCGTGCGAAGCCATGTATTAGACGGCTTCGCAATAATACAATAATTAATTGCACGGACTGACAATATTTATGTGGTGTTTGTCGATATTCCAGAAGGGGAGCCATGCATAATTGAGAAAACCAAAGAAATGGGACGCTGTCGACGTCTATCAGATTGTACAAACGTTATAAATGAACTCAAGTAAGTGTTGCATTAAAGTTTTGTAGTTATTATAGGTACGTAAGTACTAGCAAGCTATAAGGTTTCTTCACAATATCATGTCGTAAGACTTTTTACGTTAGACACGTTGTACGCGCCAACTTTTAAAATTCGAACGGATTTATTAATTATCCTCTAACTTATCTGTATTTAATGGCAACATTATTTATGTTACTTTAAATAAATCACAGTAGCCACGCTGACGTTCCACTTTATGGCAGTTTACTACCGTTGCCTAAAAAGGCAACAAACACCAAAGGGAATATAGAGTATAACGGGATAGGACAAAGCATTGTTAATATTGTTAAAGCAATTATGGAGTCAACTCTCGAGTACTTGCGTGCGCGCGAGTTATCCTGTTTGTTATTTACCTATTATTTTGTTTGTCAACTCGCGCACAATAGGTGATTTTGTACTGTGTAATATAGAAATTCAATTATTATTAAAGTGGAAACCAGATATTACTTTTAAATAATAGAAATTATTGTCAATATAAATTACTATATTAGAAATCAATAACATTTACAATAATTAACAAAAACGAAATATCATAGCAATAACAACGGTATACATAAATCACCCTTAGGTATTTATTAGGTATCATCTAAAAGAATAACATATATAAAAATGACTGTATGATAAAATCAGCCTAAATTCGCAATCTGCATCAATCCAACCGCAAATCTGATAATTTTTTCCCGTGATAGCTTTATTTTAATAGACTGAGTATTAAATTAGTTGAATTAATATATTAAATGAGTTACTATATAAATAAAAACAAACTTTTATCCTAATACGCATATTAGGATATATATAACTATGTATGTATAGTATTTTCACTGTATGATGATATGCGTATACTGTTTTCAACTAAAAAAACCGGCACAAAAAAAATAACAATTAAACAAACACATGTATGAAAAAAAAATTATCTATTCGAAAAACACAAAAGGAATTATCACTTTTATTATTAATTTATTATTATAATAGGTAAATGTAATAAAAAACATATATTTTAAAAGTGTCAAACGCATGGAACGGAACTTGTGTCAATAGGGATTGACACTAGGGATATTCACTTATATTCGATATATCGAAAGTACTCTATGTTTGTCATTGGATATTCGGAGATTTAACAAATATTTTTCTATTCCATATATTTTTAAAAACATCGTATTTTGATAATAAAACTAAAGCTGACTAATAATAACAACAAAACAAAAGTAAATTTTGTTCCGAGTCTGATACGAGTTGTCAAGTTTCGAGTTCCGACAGTAATGAATATATAAATTAATATTTTAAATAGACTGCATTGTATTCTATAACTTATTTAACGTAACATTTATTCCTAATTACTAGAGTTTACTTCTAAATCTGAAAATCTAAAATCGGTAATTCGTTCCATTTGCTTTGACAACTGATTCGATATTTTCAAACAATCGATTAAATGTCGTTAGGTTGCATCACTAAAATTGTCAGTTACGAACTGTCACGCATATCATCATACAATGAAAATACTATAATAGTATGTATATCGCGGGGTACGGCTAAGATCATAATGAAAATTTTTGGAGTTTACTCTTTAAGAATCAATTTTCATATTAGGCCCCCCAGGTAAGGAAGTTTTATAAGTAGCAAAATTGATAAAAAGCGTTAACTAAAATTAGTTACGTCATCTGTCACTTTGACATTTGTGCGACAGCTGATGCATGTTACATGTATTAATGTTCCCTAATTATATTCTCTGGGCTTATAAAAGCAAACGTCATAATCTGATAATCGTCATAACCTGCAAACGCAGCGACATCTGTCGTCGAAAAAATTAGCTAGGTATTTGAACTTATAAAACGTAGTGACTTATAAAAAAATGCTAAGTGCCTATGAGCATTATTTGTCGAAATACGACCTTTAATGCTATTTGCTGAAGCTAGAATATGTTATATGCAAAATTTACTCTATTATCAAAATAATAAATAGATTATTACATTTTCATGTTTAAAAGACCAATAAGTTTATGTTTGACACCCCTAAGTTTCAAATAAAATGTTTTTTTTTAAATAAACCTTTTTCATGCCTTTTTAAAAAAAAAAAACATGAAAACTTTTTTGGCAATATCTCAAAAGTACCTATACTTTTTGCACATAACAGATTTTCGTTTGACAACAACGATATCTCAAATTAGTTGCGCCATTTTATTAAGATTGAGAGCAAAGAATATTATTTATAGAAAACGGGAAAGGCCCACAATTTGTTCATTTGACAAAAGAGATGTGATTGTTTGCTGCCAAGATTGGTTTGCTGGACTCTTAACAACTGAAACACCGTATACATTTCTTACCACAATTTCTTCACCTGTCAGTTCGAGGAACCAAGAAGATTCGAGTATAAGCAGGAAAAGTAAGTTCACTTTTTTATGTTAAGATCAGCAGACAAGCTGACGGCCCACTTGATGGTTGGTGGCTACCGTCGCCTATAACACAAGCAACGCCACAGCTGCTGCAAGTACGCTGCCAACTACAGTAGGATTAAGAATAAGGGTTTGGATAGGAAAATGAACTCTGGCATCCCTTACTCATGAGCACGAAACATAACAGCACGCGTGCTGTTATTTCACGGTGGTCTTCTGCGAGGTAGTGGTTACTGCCGACAGACGGGTTGCCCAAATGTCTGCGAAACGCAGTGTGCCCTGCCACTACATTCACTGCATTCTTTGCCTCCTCCATACGGTCATCATCACTTATCATCATTGATATAAAGTGCACGACTAGTTACAGGCCGCGTCCACTGCTTTTCCGCGAACTTTTATTATAACGTCGGACCACGTAGTGAAAGACCGTCCAACGTCTTTCACTATGTATAATAGGCATGATGACAGGTTTTGAAATTACCTTCTATAATGTAGATACACGTCTACCATATCGGAAAAAAATAATATTTCAGCAAAAAACTAAATTTCAAGGCGAATTATTGAATGTTTTTAAATCTATTTTGCGCGATCTATTAACGCGCGAAAACGCTCTTAGGTGTCATGGCGTCGCGTCTGATGAACCGTGACGTCACCGACATCTTATCAGATTTTTCATTCTGTCAAAGCAAAGTCAAGCAACACGATGGCTTTAAAGCCTGGGCGTGATGTCATTCGCTCTGATTGGTGTTTCAGTTGACATGGCCGATTACAGTTATTTATACTTCTATTTTATTGAAAATCTTATTAATCTCAATTTTAATACAAAAAATGAGTAATTTTTTAGACTCCTTTCAACATATATTTTTCCCCAGAGCCATTTATTCTTTGATTCTTTAAACTGTCATCATGCCTATTATTGTACATAGCCCCACTCGAGAACCTTTTATCTCCAATTGAAACTAGATAATTTAAAACAGAAAAACATAAATTTGTGTTCCTGTTATTAATTTTGGTATATGACTGTTTCTTAATAAATAAACCTCATAAATAAAATTAATTTATACTTATAAAACTTATAATATAAATCGTTTGATCTGACTGACTATCAAAGCATAGCTAAATCTATTAAATCAAGAAATGCTAAAATTTGGAACATAGGTTTCATATATAACGTAAACGTATCCGCTAAGAAAGTATTTTTGAAAATTTTAACTTCGTGCGAATTGAGGAGCGGTAGCTAGTAATTCTAAATAAGCAAGACACATATAAATTCTAATAATTATTTGTTAAAATAAAACTCAAAAGAAATTTGATGTTTAATTTCTTCCAGAATGTCTAGAATATACCACCAGGAAGTATGAAAAACCTACATTTAATTCAGGTAAGGTTGTCTTTCCTTATTACCAAGCGGTAGTAGTGTATGCTAAAATAAGAGATCATAAATTCTAACACTAATTCATAGGTACGTTTTAAATTGTGGGTGTAAGAAGCTTATTTCGCACGATTAAGAACCGGCGTACATTGGAGGACGGCACGGCAAAGTGTATTTGTGTGTGTGATCCATAGTGATCCAATTTGTGCCGGCCCTAAATCTATATCTTCTCTATATATAAAAATGAATCCCCATTTGCCTTGGTCACGGCATCACGCGTGAACGGGTAGACCGATTTTAATTCGGTTTTCACTAATGGAAAGAGGGATAAACGGGGAATGTTCATATATATATAAAAATTGCACGCCGGGCGAAGCCGAGGGAGGGTCGCTAGTACTTAATATATAAAGCTGAAGAGTTTATTTGTTCGTTTGAACGCGCTAATCTCAGGAACAACTGGTTCGAATTGAAAAATTCTTTTTGTATTGAATAATCCATTTATCGAGGAAGGCCATAGGCTATATAACATTACGCTACGATCAATAGTATTATATATAAGTAGTGTCCAGTACCGCGCGCCCCACGCGCACTCCACCGCCGTATGGGCCGCAGCGAAGCGTGAGTTCAGATAGTCTTTAATACAATATAATAATATAAAATATTTACTAGCTGAGCCCGCAACTTCGTACGCGTGGTATTCGGAATAGCGCGTAACTTTTTTATTTGTAAATCGATTGGAATGAAACAAACACTAAATGTTACGGGAAGCTTGCTATATCAGTGAAAATCGCCTTCAAATCGGTTAAGCCGTTTCTAAGATTAGCGTGCACAAACGCACAGACAAACGATTGTATTGTACTAAATTTTAATGGCCAAACAAGAAGGCATACCTACCTATAACACGAAGTTATACAGATCCTTTTTTACTAAAAAACCTATATTTTATTAAAAAGGGTCTGTGTCACCTTTCAAAACCTCTTGCTAAGTAATATTGTTATTAGTTTCACGAAGGCATAAGTCTTTAACTTGCATGTGTCTAATTATGGTCTAGTTACTTTAAACTTAGCAAAAAATAGAACTTAT
Organism: Bembecia ichneumoniformis; assembly: GCA_910589475.2. Classification (NCBI taxonomy): domain Eukaryota; kingdom Metazoa; phylum Arthropoda; class Insecta; order Lepidoptera; family Sesiidae; genus Bembecia; species Bembecia ichneumoniformis. Next base: position 16,647,911 of record OU342528.1, on the reverse strand, counting down.
ATTTTTTATGGAAAATTTGATGTACGAGTAAGTACAAAAATACAAAAGTACAAGTAAGTAATTACTTGATTCTCTATATAGAATTCTTATAAATTATTTCTTTTTTTAATGCAATTATCCTGAACTGGGATTAGTTTTGCTTTTATTGCTTAAATTTGAGATGTTTACCTGGTTTCATTTAAAAATATAATTAACTTTTAAAAATAATTCAGTCGTGGTAGGTATAAATCCTAAACTAATGTTTTAAATGTGAAAGTGTGTTTGTTCGTTTGTTTCACGCTTTCACGCTTTAATCACTCAACTTTTTACCAAATTGTATACACGTTGTTAGGGGTACAAAAAAGACAATGTGGCTATACATTTTATCCAGGAAAAAGTACTATTCTCAGGAAACGCGGACGGCGACTAGTATGTACACCATTTGAGACAAGGTTAAAGACATGCAAACGACTTCGGTATTAAATTATTCTCAGATATGCATCATTAATTTAGCAAGTCTAATTTTCATATATATATATTTTTGATGTGAAACATATAGGCGCGGGTGAAACTGACTGATAGCGTGGCGACGCAGTCCGTGGCGGCGCGTCACCACGCTATACGATAGTATATACATATATACAGTCTATGCGTAGTAGTGTGTACCGTGTGGCGCGACGCGTGCCGTGGTGATTGTTGGTGGTTGTTGCAATTTGAAATAAATATTTAAATTTTAGTATTCAATAAAAATAAACGTTAAATAAATAAATAAACAGTCATCATTTTATTTCACTCGATGTTTCACATCTACAAGGCGTCCCGTGACGGCCCATTTTTTTTTTGTATATGTGGCAAAAACTCGCTGTCTGAGTCTGTTGTGTATTGAAATTTGAATTATAAGAGCAAATGGTGTTCGGTTTTAATTATAAGACAATTCGGTGTTGATATTTAGCTGTTTTGGCTGCCACCAACGAAGATCATAAACGGACACATAAGGAAAACAAGTGAAATCGGGTAAGTTGCCATAGGAGGATAGTTATGATTAGGGTTAATCTTTTAATGTATGTACCAAACATAACACAAGTATATTCACTCCGATTACAGTATTATTGTATAATATAATAAATATTATTTGTTTCAGACATTCGCGTAGGAAAATATTGTTTAAATACTAACTACTCAACCGAGCATCATGAAATTTTGCATATACGTTGTCAAAGTTACAGAAAAGGACATAGGATATCTTTCATAAAAAGATATTCAGGAGGATATTCGGGAGTTATATTGCTCGTACCATTTTATCAGGCGCTATATTTTTGTAATCCAAAGACGTGTAACAAACACTAATCATATTCGAATGAATGAAAATATTTACAATTTACTTCTCTGTTTATTCAGACATTCCAGTACTGGATTATGAAGAAATCGGAGGTGAAGATGCAGAGGAAGATGAATTTGCACATATGGTAATATGATAATGGAAGATGAATTGCCTAATAATCATAAGTGATGATACTTTGGTTTCGAACCATTAAAAGAGTTTTAAAATTATTTGGGTATTTGGAGTAAAAAGATTGAAGGAAAATATGTTTCTTGCGGGAGGAGATTCTTCTTCAAGTACCTTCTTCAAAATCTTCACTGCTAGTTTCTGCTGCAAAAGTATTCCCTTAGTAGCTCCTATTCCTACCTATCTGTCAGCTAGACATTTATACACAAAATTTACTAAAAAGCAGATAATATTAGTTGTTCCCAAAAAATGTTGTTGCGATAAGCTAAAAGTAAAAATTATTGGAATTGGAATTCTTTTGGCGTCTAAAGGATGATTCATATTACACCGGGCCGTGTTTTTCTCAAATGTCGGGGCACGGACATGGCCCTGTGTATGAAGTATGAATTGATTCATACAAAAGCATACTGTGAATATCTTGACCGGGCCCCCGCCAGGGCACGGCCCGATATAATATAAATCCACCATCATTCACTAGATTTGGTATTACATGTGAACACATCCTGGTGAAATAATATAGGAGTTCTTAACGGTGGTAATAACTAATTTATTTTCCAAACTATTTCTGGTTTAATGCTTGTGATCACTTACAATTTGTATGGTATCTTTAAAAAATGTTCTTTTAATAGAAAGTGTATAATCTTTTAAATGAATTGGTAACGTTTTGCATTTTTAGTTAGATTAGTTTAGTTTTTGCATGCAGATAGAGTAACTAATTATTCCACTGCAGCAAAGGTTCCCCTATTTGCTCTAGCACCATTGGATTATACAATGTAGGTGATACTACTTAATATCGCCCGTACCTTTTAAAAAAGGCTAGTTGAAATGGTCATACTTTACTTACTGAACAATTAACAATTGAAAAGTCTGCCATTAGAGGAGTACCTACCCCCAATTAGCTGCCTGACAGATGTGTCAGTTAAAACATTTTGAATTTTACCAACATATTGGTAAAGTAGTATTGGTAAGTTTCACCCATAGTAGGTGCTCCTAGTAATACGGGTGGAAGAGTTTTGATGTTTATGTCGAAATTGTTTCGCTCCATTGATGTACAGACATTAGAAACTTGCTCATAAATATGTGTAACTATCTATTAAGTATACTTAATAGATAGATACACATAAGTCTAATAAGAGTTGCAATAAGATTAGATGGATTTATTTTGTCTTATTATGTTACCAGGCTGCAGTCGCTTGGAGGACACTAAACGGTTCTTTAGCATTCAACTGTGGAGGAAGCCTCATAAGCGATAGATTCGTATTAACAGCCGCTCACTGCACTAAGGCTGTTGGAACGAATTTCATTCAAGAAGAACCGAGCATAGTGCGGCTGGGAAGACTAAATTTATTCTATGAAAGTGAATATACCACATCCATGGACATACCAATAAAGAAAATAATACCTCATCCAAAGTATGGCTCACCCATGAGATATTACGACATAGCTCTTCTTGAGTTGAGTAGAAGTGTGAGATTTTCTATCGGTATCAGGCCTGCTTGTTTGTGGTCAGAAAGAGACTTTGAACATTATAAAGAAGCTATTAGTACAGGTTGGGGTACAAATGAATCAGGTTCGATTGTTTTTGTAGTATTTTTTAACGAAAAGCAGCTTCTATTAGAAGATTCCCTTTCGGGTCTCCACTCTTTAAGTGTTTAAGTCATAGTACAATAAACTTTTTCAGGGCTAAAATCGCGAGGACCTTTGACTTCAGAACATTAATCATCGTCCAAAACAATTTAATAGGTATTAAAAATAGAAATTAAATAGAAATAGGTATTAAAACCGCTACAAGTGCTGCAAGTGCGCTGCCGACCATACATAGAGGCCATTTCCCTATCCCCCTCCTAATCCCTTATCCTACTGTATCCTATTGTAGTCAGGAGCGCTCTTGCAGCAGCTTTGGCGTTGCTTGTGTTATAGGCGACGGTAGCCACCTACCATCAAGTGGACCGTCAGCCTTTCTGCCGATCTTAACATAAAAATATTGCATAAATGCTGCGCATGAATGGGCTTTGGCATCCCTTACCCACTCACCGAGACATAACAGCACACATGCTCTTATTTCACGATAGTGTCCGGTAAGGGGACGGTTGCTGCTGCCAGACGGGTTTCACAAAGTTCGTTAGTTTAGTAATTAGTAGTAGTAGTAATTAATTAGTAATTTTCTCATAAGTTTCATAATCATGTGACCTTTGGAAGCCTTTGGAAGTCTTTTAAAATTACCTATGGAAGCCCATGTCTCATGAGCCTATGGCTTTATTAAGGTCAATTGCCCAATGAGGCCTACCTATTAAGAATGCAGCATAGCTCAATTGGGTATGAGTAGTTTAGTAAGCTAACAGAACATAGTCGGTATCTGTATGTACATCATGGTTTTTATTTAATGTCAGCCGAGAATGTAACAAGTTTAACTTTTAAAGGTAAACTGGGAAATACGGCGATATTACAAAAAGTGAATTTGGATCTAATAAACGATTTGCAATGTGACAATCTTCTGGTGCCGTATCGCAACAGACTTTGGCATGGACTTCAGGATCATCAGATGTGCGCTGGAGTGTTAGAGGGTGGAAGGGATGCGTGTCAGGTAGATACAGATTATATAGATACTATTACACTATGTCAAATAAATGTATAAAAATATTCAAAAAAATCGCTTTGAAGTGATGTAGGTACAATACATATTTTAAACCTCACTGGTGGACATTATGCGTTTTGTAAATTTCTTACTGTTAGAAAATTACGGAGTAGCTACATTTATTCAGATCAATTCCGATTTTGTCTTTACAAAACACGAGTTCTGCGTGAAGATGCATATGCGAGCGTTCAGTTTTTCAAGTCCATTCAGCATTTGCGCCAAACAGGCGTAACTGAGGATTAGTGTGTTTTATCATTCGCATGCTAACGGTTAACGACAGTGAACAGCGCTGCTCCCACGGACTGTTCTTTATTAACTCATCGTCGATAAGTTGCGACTTGCATATATTCTCATTGATCCAGCGCTATCAATAGAACGACTCTGTCGACCTCTATACATTTTTGGGGTCGTTTAATTAACATTTCTATCTCTTTATAAAAACACTAAGTTTTGTCTTCAAAATGAACAAAAACTGCAGCGGCCACTTCATCGTCACTAAAAAATCTTCTACCCCTTAAGTCAGACTTTTCAGCTTTAAAAATAAATAATAATCATCGAAGCTAGGTCAGGACTATAAGGTGGGTGACGAATTTCTATGAAGCCATATCTTAAAACAGCAGCCTTCGCTACTGCAACGGTGTGGACAGGTGCATTGTCATTAAGAAGCCACACGCCTTTGCTCAATTTTCCTCTACGTTTTTGCTTGATTGCTTCACATAATTGCTAGATGACCTCATCTAGCAATTGTGTGAAGCAATTGCTAATAACCTTAGCATAATAGAACCTTAGCATAAAGAACAACCTTAACATAATAGCTTCCTGTCATCGTAGTATTGCATTCTTTTATGTCTATGAGCATCCTTGTATTAGAATCTATTTATTTTGGGGTACATAATTGAAAACTCCTCTACATTGTGCACAAGTATCTTGTAATCCCAGACTCATATTTTCACAATTATAACAATTCTCTAAATAAGATGCGCGGATATACGACAACCTCTCTGCTCGAACGCCTCTGTTTCTCTGTTTTCAAAAATTCGAACCTTTTCTCCCCACCAGATGGCGGTGTCTCGGCTGCCAGTGCGACACTCGCACAGAATACGCCTTATTATGTTAAATTCTAACACTTGTCTTTTATGTCCTTGACAATTCTAGAATAATGCAGCCATTATCTTTTTGGTGGATTGAATCACCTTTGCCTTTCTAAGCGGTTTTTCACCACAATGATGCCATTCTATCCACTCTCTTTTATAGTATAGTACCACAGTTTCATCCTCAGTGACAATTGACTCCAAGAAATCGTTGTGCGATATGCCTACAAAAGTTCTTTAGAGCATTAGGTATACTCGCTTACTTCGCTGCACACTCTAAAGAAGTTTGGCACCCATCCTCAAGACTGAAGTTTTTGTAATACTTGTTCTTTTCCCTATTTCTTTCTTCGTTAGACGTCGGTCCTCCAGTTTTTTTCCACTAACTTGATGTTCTTTGGTGTGAGTGCTTCAACGGGCCGGTCGAGGGCAATCGTCAATAGACTCTCTTCCTAAACAAAATTGCTTACACCAATTACACCAAAATGATGGAGATGAATCCCGGTACAGCCCAACCAATATTAAACAACGATTGGATAAGGTCCAATCGTTGTTTAATATTGGTTGGGCTAACACCTTCAATTATAAGGAATTTATTCACAGACCGATATTCGAATTTAAACATGATGAAAATATTGCGACTTAGTATTCTTCAAAAGGTCGTAAAAGCTAAATTATATAATGACAGTTATATCTTGAAAATTATATCGACATATGCCCAGAACTTTTGGAACCTCCTCGAATGTCGAATTAATTATTCTATTTTTTTTCTGATTGGCTTATTAACTTTTTGTTTGTATTTCAGGGAGATTCAGGCGGTCCTCTGCAGGTGAAAGATGAAAAATCTGACATTAATGTATACCATATAGTTGGTATCACGTCTTTTGGAAAACATTGCGCGCAACCAGAACTACCCGGGGTTTATACGAGAGTGTCCTACTTTGTACCGTGGATCGAGTCCATTGTGTGGACAAATAGTTAGAACTTTTCAAGATAGTTAGACATTCAAGATAGGACATTTTTTACGTGTGAGTTTATACGAATGTAATTACAGTGTAATTTAATTTATAAGAACCCAATTTATTTGATTTATAAAATAAAAATAAGAAGAATTAAACTTTTGGAAACTCATTTCGTTGTGTAATTTTTATTCAAATTCATCAAATAAATTAATGTAAACAACCTTCCTTATATATGTCTCTTTCCATTAGTGAAAGCCGTATCAATATATATGTACGTTGGGTAGTTTCGAAGAAATTAGCGGAGAAACAGACAGACAACTATTTTATTTTATAATATATGTATACAGGTGTCCCAGAAGACGACGTCAAGTCGAAAACCCCCGATAGACCAAACCATAAGACCTATCAAAAAAATAAAAGAAAATCTATATTACGAAGTTTAAAAAATATAGGCATTTTATTAAGATTCTAAGAAATGTCCTTTTTGTGGTCTTTTTTTGGTTCTGTCATTACAAATACGTACTTTCTTTGGATATTTTGTTTTCGCTGTATCTTTTAATAATACAGCTACAAATTATAGTCCAAAAGTTTACAAGTAAGTTAAAAAATACATTTTTTACTGTACCCAAAAAAAGTACCACGTATTTTTGGTAAGTGATGTGAAAAGTTAGCGCATTACTAAATTAAAGACTAAAAACAATTATTCCTACCATAAAAAATTTTAAATTGCTTGGTAATTAAAAGCATCAGTTTTATTGCGTAAGTATTTATTCTCAAAATTTATAATAGACTAGCGTTCCGCCCCCGGCTTCGCCCGGCGTGCAATTTTTATATACCCTAAAACAATCCCCGTTTATCCCTCTTTCCATTAGCGAAAACCGAATTAAAATCGGTCTACCCGTTCACGCGTGATGCCGTGACCAGGAGAAATAGGGATTCATTTTTATATATAAGATTTTCAAAATACCTTCTCTAGTATGGCAATACATCTTCTTAAAAATGATCGACGGAGCAGAGTCTCCATAATATTTATCAAGTTTTTTTTTCGTTTCCCTAATATCTATTTTTTTTTTTTGAGCAAAAAATAATATTTAATCAAGACACAAAATTTACTTTTCTCCATCTTTGCAAAAATTTGTTTAATTATTTTTCTTTAATGACTGTCACAAAAAAACTAACCAGCGGTACTGGCTGAAAATCTTAATTTAGTCCTTCAAAAGAGTTGTGAACAAGGAGGTTCCATGCAAATTGCGATAATTTTAATCCAAAATAGATTTTTACCAAACTTATCACTCCGCCCTAGTACATTCCTTTTAGATTACAAACTAGTCGTAAGTTTAATTCAACCTAAATTACTATACCTAGCTGGTGCCCGCGGCTTCGCCCGCGTTAAAAAAATAATAATACCTTGACACGCGATAGATGATCCATTTATAATATTAGTAGGTATGGATTAAAAACTGGACACAATTCTTACTCAGGGTTTGGAAATTCTCGACACTCACTTAGAAAAAGCCAACATTTGTTGAACACAAAATCAAATTCTAATACTTATTTTATAAATTATAGTCTAGACTCTAAATAATTCCTATGTTTATTTCAATTAATAGAATTTTCAATTTATTTTTTTTGGCATTAAAACCTTATAAAACAAACTTAGTAATTATACCAAAGTAGTAATTAATAATTATTATATAACATTAGTAATAGATTCATTTGCTTGGTAATAAAATCTTCTAAATACCTATATGACTTACAATAACGAATCATGTTCATACTAATCATTAGGTAGTCTCAATAACCTGGTCTCTCTCTTTTTTTATCGATGATTAACAAAAATGTCTCAAAAAAAAAATCGGAGCGTTAGCAGTTTTAGTTAAAAGTTGCGATTTTCAAATTTCAAAAATTTCAAGTTTTTTATATTTGTTTTAAATAACTTTGCTTTTTTGTGTTTTTGTTCCAAAAATTGGACTGGACCTCCAGTGACCAAATAACATCTGTTTGATATTTCTTTAACCTATATCTAATCTATATCTAATCTATATATATATATTCAATTGATGTATCAGGTAAGTTTCATCAATTTATTTGAATATTACATTAATAGAACACTTTCTAACAAAAATTAAAAAATAGAAATGCAATAAGAGTTCTATTTATAAAGATTTGCCCCAAGACCTTACTTTATTTACATATTAAACTGGATATCCCATTACAATTTTATTGTTTCATATTTAATGACTTTTGTAATAGCTTCCATGAAATATACCTATGTCATCTCGATTTACCTGTAAATTTAATATTTATTTGAGAAAATCCTCCTACTGGTAAGCAACGGCTACTCCACGGTGAATTAAATTTAATGCCATGAGTTTTTTATGTAATATGATCAGGCAGGCAAGCTGACAGTCAAATTAAGGCGACGCCAGACCCTAATGATAAAAAATCCACTTATTTGTAACCGTTTTCCTTTCAAATTATCATAATAATTATAATTTAAAAATAGTCAAATCATCTGCAGGATATATGAAAGGGGATCATCATAATTATTTTTAAATTATATTTAATTATATATATAAAAAAATTACTAAGTTGGGGTCTAATATCGATTTTGTAACCGTGCGATTTGCTTAATAATCAATATTTTAAATAGCTAATTCTTAAGATCCACTATCTGAAGGCTCATCAAAAGAAAAATTTTAATTATACTTTATTTAATTATTAAATAGATATTTTCGAGATTTGCAAGTAGCGACTCCCCCTCAGCAGTCCCGTCAATTCAGTACAGAACGAGTTTTGCGGCTGGAGTCGCCTTAATGATAGGCGGCTTCGTCATCTATAAATACAAATAGAGGGGCAACATTCGTAATTAAAGGCAATACAACGGTTTCTCACTGTTATAATTGCTTATCTTAGAATATAATAATTCTAATTCTACAATTTTAAATTTTTAACAGCAATGCCTTGTAAGTTGAGTAATGATTTATTACTTCAAGAAACAGCTAATGTAAACTCAGTTCAACTCAGCTGGAACTATCAAATACTGGGATTTCGTAACTCAGAATTTCCGTATTAAGTTAATAAAACGCAAAAAATTTCAAGACCAACATTTGCATAAATAGGTATGTGGGTTCCCTAAAGTTATGAACAAGTTTTCGGTAAGGAAGTACAGGTGCTTCTAACGTAGGTCTACGTTAATTATTTATAAACACAGGGTATGCAATACACGAGTGCACAAATTTGAGTAAAGGTGTTCCAGGGTCCGCTAACACATGAAATACGAATAAGTATAAAATTTTTGTGGGTCCCTATAACCCTATTATCACTGCAGTTTCTATAAATAACTGACTTAAAAAAATACTAGACGATCAGTATAGGGAAGTCTGAAGGGGTGGTTCCTGATAGCCCCAAATCCTGGTTAGAAAAAATAAAAATTGAACCTCCAACTTTAGTAGAAAGTCAACACGAATAAAAAAAAAAACACTAAAAAAACACTACTATTTTATTACAAAATTTCAATGGATACTGCTGCAAGATTCGCAACTTAAAAAAAAAACATACGTTTAACCTTAAGTCATGACTGATGATTAATACGTATGCATCTATATGTATAGTTGTACTTCCCCTAATATATTTATTCAAACCAATACAATGTGAAGTAAGCTGGCATGGCATTAAGGCTTCGTTATTCAACCGGTCGGTCGAGTATTCAAAGTGTCTCCAGTGTCTTATGAAATAAATATGTTTTCTTTCAAGTTTATACTGATGACAATGTGTCTGCTTGTATGTTTAAATTTAAAAACATACCATTGTCAACGCCATACATTACAAGGTAAGTAAAATGTTATTATGTTTTATACCCGTGCCTTAGGCGAGGCTGCAAATTAGACTTTTTGTAATTAATTAAACCTTAATTAACCTTAACCGTTGGACGCTCTGTTTAGTTTTAACTTTGGAGATGAACTTTTCAAAGTTGGCTCTGATCTGGATCTGGAAAGTGTGGCAGGGCAACTGCGTTTGGCAGTAATTTGGGCAGCCGTCTGGCGGCTGTAATCACCCCGTTACAGAAGACCACCGTGAAATATCAGCATATGTGCTTTTGTGTGTTAGTGAGTGAGTAAGGGATGCCAGAACCCGTTTCCCTATTCCTTCTCAATCCTTTATCCTTAATCCCACTATAGTTAGTCAGCACCCCAATTGCAGCACCTGTGGCGTGGCTTGTGTTATAGGCGACCGTAAGCCTGTCTATCGATCATATTTCGATTTTCCTATATAACCTAGAATAATTAAAATAGATGTAAAAGTGCATAAGAGATACATAATGGCATTTTAATCACATAATACTTAATAATAATAATTGTTATTACAATATATAAAAGGTTATTTTCCTATATATAGAAACTAAAAAATACTGTGATTAAAGTGTTTATCAATGAATTTTGTTTATTACTATTTTTAGTTCAGTTCGAACACCTCAAGGTTTACTCTCACAGTGCATCTTACGTCAATGTGTACAGGTCCGGTAAATAATGGTCGATATTTCGTATTAGATTAGCAATCTATATAAGACTATTATAAGTTGTAAATAATGTGTTGCCCTGAAAACAAAGAAACGACATATAAAACCTATTTATACAATATTATTATTTATTAATTTCAATTTTATACTTTTATTATATTAAAAAATATCATTTTAAAAATTCTTGACAACTCCCAAACAAATTTTCATAACATAAATTATTCCTGCAAAACTCCTTGGCTGCCATTATTATATATACTATACTTGTATGGAGTACTTATACTCCAAGACTGTTTAAGAATTAAAAATTAAAGAAATAAGTATACATTGTTTCTTTACATCTATACATTTTGAATACAATATAAAACGATATATATTTCAGAAGGAGAGCCATGCATAGTACAGAAAACGAATGAGACCGGACGTTGTCGACATTTTTCAAATTGCACACACTTTGTGGAGGACCTTAGGTAAGTAGATGGATGAAAATAGGTTTTCCTCTGAGCCTATTCTAAACTGAATATGTAGTAATAAAGAAATTATATATAAAACACGATGAATTTCTATATCAAACAAGTAGTAAGTAACTGGTGCACTTTATAATAAAAATCAGTGGTAGGTACTGGTTAGTTCAGCAGATAATTAAGCTAACGGTCGTCCACTCGACGGTAGGTGGCAACCGTCACCTAATATATATTGATATTAGTACATTCTAATATCGACTCGGAAGCTACTTATAACGTGCAACCAAAAAAAATGGCCCCCCATCTTAGAATCTATACCTACTTAAAATTATAAAGCTGAAGAGTTTGTTTGTTTGAACGCGCTAATCTCAGGAACTACTGGTTCGAATTGAAAAATTCTTTTTGTTTTGAATAGTCCATTTATCGAGGAAAGCTATAGGCTATATAACATTACGCTATGATAAATAGTATTATATATGGGTGTATAAGCCGTGTCCCGTACCGCGGGCTCCATGCGCACGCCGCCGCCGCCGCCGCCATATGGACCGCAGCGAAGCGTGGCCGAGTTCAGCTAGTAAGCAATAAACTTTTTTTTATTACATATGTTATGTATATTGGCTACTAAGCTAACTAAGATTTTTTCTCTGAGCTAACTCAGAGGTTGGCGAAGGTTTCTGTCTGGTCTGGCTTTACCTCGGATATGGGTAATAAACAAATAAAATAGTTACGAGACTCATCTGTACGCTAATAAGAACTAAGCTGCAGAGCCTAACACATAGACGCAAAATTGCCTGTCTGTGTGTCATCTATAAGATGTATGTACTTCGGAGAGTGCTCTCCGATGTCTCCTTGTCGAAATCCCTGTAATTCGAACCAAGCGATTTAAAACATATTTTATAATTTACACTGCTAAGGATTGTTCTGTTTCCGAGTTCATACAACCCAAATCTTTTCAAGGTTCGAGTTAATAGACATATTCCGGGAGAGCTCGCTCCATCGATTCTGCCCCATCTGTCTACGCGGACAGATGTTGGCCAAGAGCAAACCCATCTTTAATTAAAAAAAAGAATAGGAGCACCTTGGTGTACTTAAAAGTCGATATTTTAAGAAAAAAAATACCGTCTTGTGATTCTTACACATTTGGTAACCTTTCATGGAATTCGTACATTTTATAAACCTTTTATATTCTCCAAAATAATTAACCCTGCATTTGTTGTTTCTAGAAAAAAGATAATTCCAACCGTTTGTTCATTTGTCAAAAAAGATGTGATAGTTTGCTGTAAAGACTTATCCGCTGAAACCTCAACGACTGAAGCGCCAAACAAATTTCTAACAACACTTGCAACTGTGGACAAATTAACGAGGAACCGAGGAGGTATAAGCAGAAAAAGTAAGTTTGCTGCTTTATTTGACTTTGATTTATGATTTCTTCAAACATATGAAAACATAATGTTATGTGAATGTATGATACCTCTCTCCATTAACCTCTCTAGCACCGCGAGTTCGTGGAAGCGTCGATGACTTAAAACAGAATAAGTGAAAAAAAAGAATAGATAAAAGAAAGATGAAGTTGTGGGAGTAGACTCTGTGGGGCCCATTTTCTCTTGCACCAATACATCATAAGTTGACCATTGTAAAGTAGTTTGAAGACGTGTTGATCAGTGCCGGTAAACGAGCTGCCCTTTTTATAAGCGGAGAATGATTTTTGTAAAATTTTTCTACGATTACTCAAAAAAGTTAATATCGACATGTTTTCATGCACAATTATGATGTAGGTTACCTTCTGTGAATAAAATATCGGATATTCTTAACTTATACAAAAAGGTGTTTACTTTTTGTCGAAAATATGTCACGATTTTCACAGTAATGAACCAAATTTCAGTCAATTTCACAATTTCATTTTTTTTACATTATTTTATTGCCATTTCGGAATGCAGCGATTAGGAAGAAATTGGCAAGAAACTCTCTTCAATTTGGGATAAAATCACTAAAATTAACTTAAGGCGACGCCAGCCACTAATGATAAAAAAATCCATTTATTTGTAAGTAACCGTTTTCCTTTTAAATTATCATAATAATTACAATTTAAAAAATACTCAAATCACCTGCAGGATATATGAAAGGGGATCATCATAATTATTTTTTAAATTATATTTAATTATATATATAAAAAAATTACTAATTCGCGGTCTAATATCGATGTTGTAACCGTGCGATTTGCTTAATAATCAATATTTCAAATAGCTAATTCTTAAGATAAATTTTAAGATCCATCAAAAGAAAAATTTCAATTATACTTTATTTAATTTTTAAATAGATATTTCCGAGATTTGCAAGTAGCGACTCCTCCCCAGCACTCCCGTCAATTCAGTCCGGAACGAGTTTTGCGACTGGAGTCGCCTTAACAATATAGTATTTAATTTATTGTTTTCAGAATGCCTGGAGTATACTAGTAAAGGTGAAATAATAACGTGGGATAGACCTACATGTAAGTAGCGTTTTCTTTATATATTATATTATATTATATTATATTATATTATATTATATTATATTATATTATATTATATTATATTATATTATATTATATTATATTATATTATATTATATTATATTATATTATATTATATTATATTATATTATATTATATTATATTATATTATATTATATTATATTATATTATATTCTAACGCCGCGTATTCGTCTTGGTCGCGTTTGATCCAGATGTGTACGCCCGGGCGCAAAATTTGGATCAATCTAACTAAATCCATTCACCAGTTCCATAATGGAACTACTGAAAAAAGTTTTCATGAGCTAAAATAGCTCCCAAGAGCAGCTGAATGGAAGAGATGCAGCTGCTTAACAACACAGATTTAATAAGAAAACTTTTGATTTTCTATTTTCATTAAACATAAAACTGGGCTAAATTTTTTTACTTGTCAGTTTCCATAAATTAAACTTGTTACAAAAGCGACATCTATATAAATAAAAATGGATCTTTGAAATGTATGTACGCCCATAACTTTCGAACGGGTAGACCGACTTTAATTCGGTTTTGACTAATGGAAAGAGGGATAAACGGGGAATGTTTTTGTATATAAAAATTGCACCACTGGCGAAGCCGGAGGCGGGCCGCTAGGTTACAATAGAAATGGTGCACCTAATACAGTATTTATAATTTATAATTAGAATATTTATTAGTTGAATTATAAGCCAAAGTTGAGATTTGTCGCAGAATATCAATCCAAAAAACATTCCAATATATTTACGAACTCTTTCAATATTGTTCAAAGACTATCTACCGGAAGAAATCGGAGGTGAAGATGCAGATGTAGACGAATTTGCACATATGGTAAGTCAAACTTTAGTTCCAAACTATTGAATTACCTTTCATTTCTGTAAAGATCAAGCAAACTGTCGGTTCTGTTAATGGTAGATGGTTACCGTCGCCTATTAACGCACTAAAGGTAACAAGCAACGCAATATGGTTGAAGTGCGCCACTGACCTTGATACTTACAGAAACACCAGAGTACACGTAACTGTTATTACACGGTAGCCTTCCGAAAGGGTGGTTAGTGCCCCCAAAGCAACCCAGTTTATAACTGCGGAACTATGAGTTTATTGCGGAACTATAGTTCCACGGTCAATATTATGCTTTGGATTCAATATTATGCTTTGGTAGATACATATCTCCATGCTGCAGAGACCTGCCTTTAAGGGAGTACGCCAAGTAGTTAGAATATTTTGAAGTTTATAAACATAGTGGCAAACGATTTTTTTATCTTAGTCTGAATGTATACGTATAGTAAGCATTCCTAGTATTATGTGTGGAACAATTTTGTTGTTTGTATGTTGGCTTCGGTTTTTTTTATGTTAAGGTCGACAGACAGACTGACAGTCCACTTGATGGTAAGTGGCTACCGTCGCCTATAACACAAGCAACGCCACAGCTGCTGCAAGTGCGCTGCCGACTACAGTAGGATTGGATAAGGGATTAGGAAGGGATAAGGAAATGGACTCTGGCATCCCTTACTCACTCACCGAAACACAACAGCACGTATATGCTGTTATTTCACGGCGGTATTCTGTAAGGAGGTGGTTACTGCCGCCAGGCGGACTGCCCAAATGACTGCGAAACGCAGTGTGCCCTACCACTACTTTTCAAATCCAGACCAGAGTCAATTTTGAAAATTACATTAAAATTTCCAAAGTTGACCTCGCCGGGAATCGAACCCGGGGCCCCTGAGACGTTAGGCAAGCACTCTTGCCACTCATCCAACGGAAATCCAACGGAATGGTTTTGAATACCACTCCATTGGTATACAAATATTAAAAACTCACCCATAAATATGTGCATCATTAAAGCAGTCTAATAAGAGTTATAAAAGATTAAATGAACTTATCTTCTCTATGTTACCAGGCTGCGGTCGCTTGGAAGACACTAAACGGTTCTTTGGCATTTAACTGTGGAGGAAGCCTCTTAAGCGACAGATTCGTATTAACAGCCGCTCACTGCACTAAGGCTGTTGGAACGAATTTCGTTCAAGAAGAACCGAGCATAGTGCGGCTGGGAAGACTAAACTTATTCTATGAAGATACCACATCCGTGGACGTACCAATAAAGAAAATAATACCTCATCCAAAATATAACTCACCGATGAGATATTACGACATAGCTCTTCTTGAGTTGAATCATAGTGTTGCATTTTCTAGTAATATCAGACCCGCATGTTTGTGGTCAGAAAGAGACTTCGAACAATATAAAGAAGCTATTAGTACTGGTTGGGGTACCAATGAATCAGGTTTGCTTGTTTTTATAGTATTATTAAACGAAAAGCAGCTTCTTGAAAAGCAGCATAAAATGCTGCTCTTAGTTAAACATAGCGCAATATTATTTTTCATTGGTGTGAGTTGTCTTTCTGAACATCTACCATACAGAAGAATACGAACTATCGCTTAAATAATTTAAAAAAGATTTCCCAACGACCACCGCATTGACAAAATTAGAATTATTTACAACAAAACCTTAGAACAAAGTTATTTTCAAATATGCATTGCAACATAACTTTTTTGTGTTTTAAGCGTAGACCTAAACATTGTGAATTGGACTAACTTACCAGGGCTGAACCATTCTAAAGCGCTCATAAAAGCCTATAGTCGAAACGTGACAAACCAGGCTATTTCGCTTAGCAGGAGCAATTTGTCTAACTAGGGCACTAACGAGGCACTGCCGCCTCAATAGACACCTTAAAGTAATGGGGTTCACTAGTACGGGAGAGTGTCGCTTCTGCCATGAGGCAGAAGAAACACCAATGCATATCCTGTGCGAGTGTGGCCCCCTGATGCACAAGCGCAGTCACATCCTAGGAAGCCACACAATGGCTTGTAAAGATGTGAAAAATGCCTCTATCAAAAAAATACTACTAAGTATAGGTAGAGAGCTTTAGTTTACGTGGCGATCGCAATATTTCAGCAATGGACGAAGTGATACTGGTACTCTAGCAGACAGAAATAGCCACTAAGAAGATTAAAAAAACATTGTGAATAATGCTTAACCGAGTAATGGAATACTGCGAACAATCTGGCCATCCAAAAATAATTTATTTAATTATAAATAGAAAGTTATGTTATATTATGTATATTACATACCTACTTGATGAAATTACGAATGGAAACTCTTAACCCATAAATCCATTAACCTTATAAGCCCATAAGCTTAATCTGCAAGTACTTTTTTAAATGTCGTCAGACAGGTTGACGATCCATCTGATGCTAGCTGGCTACCGTCGCCTATAACAAAAGCAACGCCAGAGTGTTACAAGTGCGCTGCCAACCATAGTATTAATATAAGTAGGATAAGGAATTAGGAAGTGATAGGGAGATGGACTCTGGCCTCCCTTACTCGTTCACAGAAACAACATCACACATGTAGTTACTTCACGGTGGTCTTCTGTACCGGGGTATTTAATACCTCCAGACTTGTCCAAATTGCTTCGTCGGCATACGGCAGAATCTGTTTTCGGCAGATTCTTGATTGGGCAGATTCTGCTTTAGAAGAATCGTCTTACGGCAGAAGTACACTCTCAGAATATTATAAAATAATTTTAGCTATAAGTAAGTGTATAATGGTCAGCTCTTCAACATGAAGGGTGCGAAACGCGGTGTGCCCTGCCACTACTAGTGAACCATGATTATAATAACGTTAAACCTGATTTAATACTTTGGTAGTATCTATCTAGGTATGTATATTTTGATTTTCGTCATACTGAGTTATTCTCAAGAGCGTTTAATTTTCATTTTAAAGGTAAAGTGGGAAATACGGCGATATTACAAAAAGTTAATTTGGATCTTATAAACGATTCGCTATGTGACAATCTTCTGGTGCCGTATCGTAACAGACTTTGGCGTGGACTTCAGGATCATCAGATGTGCGCTGGAGTGTTAGAGGGTGGAAGGGATGCGTGTCAGGTACGCAGACTTTCATTGCATTAGCTTTTTTTCAAATGACTTGCCATTTCGACGAGGTATAATAAGTACGACAATCTGTTTGTATAATGTTCTAGATATTAGTTGCTAACGTGGCATAGGTTAACTTGGTAACTGGTTGCAATTTTATTATTCAATTAGCGATCCGTCCTGGCTTCACACGAATGCAATTTTTTTTTAAATTATATACACAAACCTCCTTCGTACCTATGTCAAAATCGTTCATTTCCATTAGTGAAAACCGTATCCAAATCTGCTGGTTGGTTTAGTAGCAGAGACACAGGCGGATATCGACCATATTTTACAACTAGCTGATCACGCATATTTTACAACTAGCTGATACCAAAGTACGCGTGGTACTTTGGTATACGGTATAATTTTTTTTGTATGTTGTTGTGCAATGAAACAAACACTAAATGTTACGAGGGTTGCTACTTATGTATTGTGCCTACTAATGAAAAAACAAATATTGATAATTGAAATTGGTCTTATCGTTTTTCAAAGTACTCTCCATTATGATTGATACACTTTTGCATGCGTTGGAACCAATCCAACATTCAATAAGCTGGTTTTGAATTAGTTGATTACCCACCTTATTCGCCAGACCTAGCACCCAGTGAATTTTACCTCTTCGCAAAGTTAAAAGAATACTTGCGTGGTAATAGATATACAGATGATAATGAAGTGATTGAGGCCGTAGAAGGGTTTTTGAAAGGCCAAGAGAAATCATTTTATTTGAAAGGGTTAAAAATGTTGGAGAAACGCTAGACTCGGTGTGTAGATAGAGAAGGAGACTATTTTGAAAAACATTTTTTTGTTATTTATAAAATATATTTTTTTCTGCTTCATTCTCACTACTTTTTGATCAGTCCTCGTATTTCCGTAACATTTATCCATAATTCCTCAACATTATTTACATTAAAATTTTAAATTAAAATTAAAATTCATTAGAATAAAATCAATTGAATTCATTAGAATAAATTGGTTGAAGGAAACAAATGTGCAACAAATATATAGAGTACATGAGTAGGTATAAAAGAGGTGCATTGTTTGAGAATGTTTAAAAAGTTAACTGTCCTATCTGTCTGCCAACACAATCAAAATGCAACGTCGGACGCGATGCATAAAGGGAGGCAATTCTTTTGCACACGATGCAAAAGATGGAAACCATTAGTGCGAGCCTCCAGGATCATGCCCGAAGCATTGCAATGCCTAGGCATGCCCAACATCCCTCATGTGTTGTTATACTGGACTCAAAGGGTGTTGAATGCTTTTTGGGTGAAGCTGACCCATAGAGTGCATGTGTACTGTGCAGGTCTGGCAGTACTTACAGACACGGCTCGTTTACTATTTTATTATATGTATTGATTAGTAGGTCTAATGATGTATAAGCTTCTTTAAAATTATAGAGGTCATTAAAATCTTAAGGTCTTTAAAATTATAGAAAATTCAATTTCGTAATTTTTCTTCCAATCCATATTGCAATAAAAAATATCAGAACGGTCATGACTACGAACTTTATCAATTCGTCATGAGGCATTTTAGTACAGAAGTTTCTCTTAGTCATTTTTCGCGACTAAAAACTCCCCATAAATGTAAACAAATTTTTCCTCATACTCTCCTTTCATAACGATGGATACCTCCGTTTGGTAATTAGTAAAAAGGCAAAAAAAATATGGTTTACTATTTATAATAAAATAGTGTCATCAAAGAACGCAAAACATCACAGGAATCGCCGCGCTACCGCCCGTCCGCTACTAGAGACAACCCTTTACATATAAATCTAGTGTCAGGGGAAATTACCGTATATTACCTTCCGACTTGTACATTGTTTAGGTTTTGTGTTCCAAGACAATTCGACTCGTATTTTTTAAAAACTAAAAAAATTGCATTTAATTACTCGTGATTGATACACCAGAATTTTTTATTACATTATTACACCAAATCACAGCACAATGAGGCATTTCTATCACTTTTTTGGATAATGTTTACTCCACAACATGCAAATAGTTACTGGCGGCCAAATGAACCTTGAATTGCGCTCAGCGCAATTGCGCATTACGTATATTATCATTACTGCTGTCTCTAGTAGCGGCGGCTCTGTGCAAAACATAATCACACTTTAACTACTTATCATTAATAAAAGAATGTTTGTATTTCAGGGAGATTCAGGCGGTCCTCTACAGGTGAAAGAAGAAAAATCTGACAATAATGTATACCATATAGTTGGGATCACGTCTTTTGGAAAGCAGTGCGCGCAACCAAACCTTCCCGGGGTTTATACGAGAGTGTCCCACTTCGTTCCTTGGATTGAGTCCATTGTGTGGCCAAGTACTTAGGACTTCAGGAAATTTGGGATAGAACAATTTTTACTTACTTACAGTTTAATAATTTAATTCCAGTAGGACAGAAACGCAATTTATGTAATTCATAAGATAATTAATTAACAATAAAACGTTTAAAAACCTGCTTCAATAGTGTCATTATACCCGAGTGTATGAAAATATCTTTAAGTATTTAATATTACTAGAGCAGCCATTTGATGCTGAAATAAAGGGTGGGTTCTCAAAAGAGCAGAATTTAAATGGACAGATTCTCAAAAAGACAGAGGTTACCTGGAAAGTACTCCGGGAGTATTGAAAATTGGTAATTTTATAGATTTCGATGTGCTTTTCCGTATTTCTTGTTTGCCACCTCGTATCTATGCCGCCGCCATATTTAAAAAATGCCGCCTGAAAACAGTTTTTTGACAATTTCCCTTTTCAGATTCATTTTACGATAAAAACAGTTACATAATAAATTAAACTAGAGAAAAAAATCATATAATTTATTTAATTACCAATTTTTTTTTTTGTAATATTAATAGTTTCATCGTACGAGCGCCGTAAATTCTACTCCAACAGACGGCAAAGTAGAAATTCAGAAAGAGCACATCGAAATTTAAAAATTCACCGATTTTCACCGAACTCCCAGAAAACTTTCCAAGTAAAACTACCTTTGCTTATCGTATTAATTAGAAAATATATTTGTAACTAGCAGGTGCCCGCGACTTCTTTCGCGTTGAAGAATGAAAAATATAATACCTGAGAAAATATATGAGCATTAAAACACCCGACATCTTTATCGCTGTGAAGACTGGTGGCGTTACCACGACGATAGTGGTGTCCATTTTTTTACATTTTTAGACGATTCCTCGAGAACCTAACATTTTTCCAGGGTAAAAAGTGTCTTGTATGTTAATCCAGGTAATAAACTATCTGTGTGCCAAATTTTATTCAAATCTGTTGCGCCGCTTTTGCATGAAAGAGTAACAAACATCCATGCATCTACACATCTTGTAACGTGCCAAATTTGTTGGTATTGCGAATGAAGCATTATCTAATTTGCTAGTAGTCTGGACACTTAGTTTCTGAATAACACACATACAGTCTATGTTCCTAAACGACCTAACTGTTCTTTGTAATGTTAAGTCGCATATGAAATCAAGCTGCGATACCTATGGCCGTCGGAAAAAAAGTGGAGGCGAAGTTATAAAAGGAGGCATTCCCAAGCAGCACAAAACACCATTATAACAAACGTATAACACAAGTTCATGCACAAAACATTATAAGCAAATCTTATATCAGCTGTATTTCTTTTGTACGACTCTTTTAGGTAAAATTTGAGCCCCCCTTTAGACAGCGTTAAGCTTTATGAAGGCTGTTTAATAGCATTACAACTATTGTATTACAACATTAATAAAGTCAGTAAAAAGCATATCGACACACTAACGGCATTTTTTGCTATTTTTACACAATTAATATAATAATTACAACTTATGTAATCTTTTACAACGCTTATGCTTTTATTTCCTTTTGTTTTGGAAAATTTTGGAAAATTTTTGGAAAAATAAAAGGGAAAAGTCGGAAAGGTAGTTTTATATGAAATTGACAGGCCAACGACAGTCTGTCTTAAAATGCAATGAAAATCTTAATCGTCTTTCTAAATGTACTTAGAAATTAAACTGAGGTCTATTCATAAGTATTCATAATTCATGCAAAGTTATTGACAAATGCAATTGACAAATGCAAATGCAATTGCAATTGACAAATACAATAAAATATTAAAAACTAGCTGAGCCTGCATCTTCGTTCGCGTGGTATTCGGTATAGCGCGTAAATTTTTTGTTTGTAAACCAATTGGAATTAAACAAACATTAAATGTTACGGGATGCTTGCTTCAATACTCGTACATCAATGAAAACCGCATTTAAATCAGTTCAGCCGTTTCTAAGATTAGCGTGCACAAATGCACATAAAACAGACAAAAATTCTAAAAAATATTTTTTGACCTCGGTAACATAAGTACAATTGTTTTTTTTTTAATATTTAATGTACAGACACGGCTCGTTTACCATATTATTATATTTATAGATAAATTATTCAATATTCACACTACCTACTGGTCTGCTTACCTTGTAACTTGTGCTTGTTGTAGCAAATTATAAAGTTTATGTAACTAGTCTGGCAATAAATACGTTAGGTACCTAAAAACTTTTTCTTTTTTCAACTTTTTTCAAATGTTGAATTTGGAAAGCTGCTTTATGTCAAAATTTCTTTTGATTTACGACATGGAATGGGTCTTGCAATGATTGCCTTACACAGAGTAGGTATGGAGCCGTCGGTCATATTCAAGACACTTCAAAAGCTTGGTATCAGCCGTATGTTCGTATATCGTACCATCGACAGATATACCAAAACTTCCTCTTTCGATGACCATAAAAGATCGGGGCGGCCGCATGCTGTTAGAACTACACAGGCAGTATGTTAAAACAAGACCTGAAACTCAGAGCCTGTCGTCGATATACAGGATATGCCCTAAATCAATCCTTACAGATAAAGGAGTGAATCGATCAAAACGCCTTCTGTCTCGATACGCAGGTAAAAGACACAAAAATATCCTCTTCTCCTCACAAAAAATTTTCACTATTGCAAAGCACTACAACAAGTAAAATGACAAAGGTATGCTCACAGTTCTAAAGAAGCTGGCCCTAGTGGTAGGAAAGGTACAACGTGGTCATCATCCTGCGGCAGTTATGGTTTGATGGAGGGTGTCACAAAGCTTCATTCTTGTGAAAAAAGTGAGAAGACTTCGGCCTAAGTGTATAAAGAGACCTTCTTGGATCATGTTGTGAAACCTCTCAGCAATACACTTTTTTAAAATGTACAGTGGACTTACCGGCAGGACTCTGCACCTGATCACAAGGCACAAACTACCCGAGCCTGGCTTGAAACCAAGGTTCCGAACTTTTATAAGAGCCGAAGACTGGCCCTCGTCTAGCCCAGATCTGAAATTATGGTCAGTTTTAGAGGATATGGCCTGCTTTAAACGACACGCCGCCATTGAGTCTTTTTATATACATAAACATTCCCCGTTTATCCCTTTTTCCATTAGTGAAAACCGAATTAAAATCGGTCTACCCGTTCACGCGTGATGCCGTGACCTAGGGAAATAGGGATTCATTTTTATATATATTTGTAACAGAACTTATGTTATATACATATATTTATTCAAAACATTGTATTTGAAGGATTTTAATAACTGTATATTATGCGTTATTAGTCATCACAACATAGTCATTATGAAACCCCGCCCCCATACAGGTATAACACAATTTTTATTTACCATTATTGGTTAACAAAGTGTACGTATTTCCTTGATTATCTTCTCCGTCGAACGAATACTCGTTCATTGAGGCATACAGTCGTTGAACCCGCTGCTGGTCGCAGTCTGCTTCAGAAATAATGTCGTAAAACCTAACAAAATTTTATTCTATTACATTACTCGTTAAATGTGCTAAAATGTTTTCGTTTAAGATTTCAGTGGTTACAATTTGGCTGATTATTTATATAAATCTTGAAATATGTGACGCATATAAATATTACACGTTGTTTGGTAAGTATTTTTGTAATTTTTTGATGTTATTGTCTCTATTCTCTATAAATTGTGATACTTCAAGCTTCAAATGCAAAATTTCTTCCATATTTTCTAAATTCAAACAAATATATTAATTTAACGTGTATTAATTATTATTTATATAAAAAATACTTAACGTTTTAGCGTTGTGGTGCAACATGTATTAGGTCCTATAAGCTTTAATAAAGGCATTGAACGTCTTTAAGATCAAACCAAAACACTCTTAATTTACATAAAACGAAAACACCGTTATAACAGAAAAGATACAGAACAAGACAACAAGGAAAAACCGCTTAAATGAAAAATACATCTTTTAACAATTCGACATTATTTATATCTGATTGACACAAAGTGTGTATTATCTTTTCATAAGTAGTTTGTTTAATTCATTGTAAGTAGTTATTTTTTTTATTTATTACTATCGTGATATACTTAATTTATTATTACAAAATTATAAGAGTAGGCCAGCAAGGCCTCGTCATAATACAAAAGATTGAAAAATACAGAAAAAAAATTATTATCAATAAAATTGTTATTACTTATTTACAATATTTATATTATTATTATAGTATACTAGCGACCCGCCCCCGGCTTCGCCGGAGGTGCAATTTTTATATATATGAACATTCCCCGTTTATCCCTCTTTCTATTAGTGAAAACCGAATTAAAATCGGTCTACTCGTTCACGCGTGATGCCGTGACCAAGGGAATTGGGGATTCATTTTTTTATATAGAGATTTATTATATGTTATGATGTATTATTTGTTATTGTATAATATATCTTAATTTAATCTATATCTATTCTATACATATAATAAAATCGTAAACGAGCCTTAAACATTTTTTCAAATAAACAATTTATACACGTTGTACTTATGTTACTGAAGTCAATAAAATACGTTTAAATAGTCGTTTTTTTTAAACGTCGTCGTTTTGTCAGTCCATAAAATTTTATTAAGAAATTGCGGAACTTCACGATTGTTCTCCAACATTCTTCTGCAATCTAAACTGGGTGCGTAATCATGAGAAAACAAACTTTGTACACGTTGCATATGGTACGGGCGATATCGAAATCGTTTCAAAATCCGATGAGAATACTTTTCGGTACTCCAGTAGCCACTTCAATCGCACGTCCTGAAGTGCTGTGATCATCGTCGTCGTGTCCTTGTGATCTCCCACCGGCCGTAAGAGCACCAGCCAATCGTCCTTGCCAGTATGATGTACATTGATGAACTCGTGTTTATCTGAGTAACACGCCGCATTTGGGTATCTTTCGCGATACATTCTGACTGCGGTAACAAGTTTAACAACGGTAAGTTGCAGAATTCTCAATAAAATTTTATGGACTGACAAACAAAACTACGTTTAAAGAACGGTTATTTAACTTACATAGAATACTACATTTCACTCTCCCAATATAAATTTAAAGTAGTGCATCGGAATATTAAACGGAAAAATAATCCTAACTTCGATTTGTTGAGTTCGAAATGGTTCAGATTATTAATTTAAAAAAAGTCGAAATGTTAGCAGCATGTGTCGTTCTTGCAGCAGGTTTGGCGTTGCAACAGCTATAAGCAACGGTAGCCACCTACCATCAAGTGGACCGTCAGCCTGTCTGCCGATCTTAACATAAAAATAAAATAAAATAAAGGAATTTGGACATTCGGAAACTGTTATCCTGACGAACATGATATTTAAATAACTGTAGGTACTTAAATAATTACAGAAGGGCAGCCATGCTTAATGGAGGAATCGAAACAGATAGGACGGTGTCGTCGTCTGTCACAGTGCACAAATGTTTTAAATGAACTAAAGTAAGTACATTACGTTTTCCACTCATAAGTTAAATGAATTCTTAATAAAAAAATATAATCTCAACATTATACCTACATTACACGACTTGATTTCTCTTTATGATTATGTAACTATTCAGAATTTTCTCATAAGTAAAATATTCTTTAGAAATTACACAAATGCTATTAATTTAAGCACAGTAGTTTTCAGTAAGTACATTAATAATTTGATATTCTGGTATCATCAGTTTTTCAAGTTATCAACCACAGAAAGTCAATTTGCTTTCATTCTTCCAATGGAACGGATGAAAATTTTTTTATGTGCAAATCATAACCTTTATCATTTACCGCTCTTTTCATTATTGAAAACCTGGTTTAGAAGGAGTTTAGCGGAGAAACAGACAGACGGGGGCAGTGACATTATTTTAATATGATAATATTTGAAAGTTTGAAATATTATATTAATATTACATTATATTATATACTTTTGTGTATTGAACATGATTAATAAACAATAGGTAACTTTTAGAATCAAGAAACATCCAACTGTTTGCTCTTACGAGAAAGAAGAACCGATTGTTTGCTGCAAGGAGTTGTTTGCTGGGCCTTTCACGACCGAAGCACCCTATATATTTCAAACTACTAAACCTTCTTCGAACACTTTATCGAGGGTCCAGGAAGACATAAGCAGAAAAAGTAAGTGGTTTTATTACTTTTCTCAATTTTTCACAAATGGGTTATATATTTTTTGTTTTAAAATATTCCTAATAATTAGCTTGTGCAATGAGATACACACAAGTACCTACTTTAGCTTGAAATACATGCACAATATGAAGCAGAGCATTAGTTTTTAGGAACTAAAAAATGCATACAATAAAAAAAACCACCTGTTTAGTAAAACCGACTAGCGAATTTTGTATATTCAACCATTTCGAGATATTCAAAAATATTTAAATATCAAACTACTAAGCACTCGATATACCTACAGGGTGATTTCGTGGATCAAACGAAACAGAGAGGTGGAGGTAGTTATTTGTAATAAAAAATCTCTAAGTAGGATACTAACTCGATCCTTATTCTTAGAACTTTATTGTGAAAAAAAATTTTTTACCAAAAAATGATCCTGTATCAGGAAAACTAGCCTATTTAATGACGATTAAAATGAAGTAGATATAACACATAGTTATTTGTAGCGATTAACTGTCCAAATTGAAGTAAATCAGAGGAAATAGAAAAATAAATTGATATCGAATTTATTATTTTTTATTTAAGTAGTACCTAATAACACAATAAATCACAAAAGATGTTCGAAATACTTCCTCTAGCGACATCGTCTAAGGCCGCCTTTCCACCTGCAAGAAAACTTCCGCGAGAAATGTCCGAAGTCTGTCCGACAGCAGCTTGCAAGTGTAAACTCCGTAGCAAGAGCTGTCTGCTGTCGGACAGACTGTCGAACATTACTCGCGGAAGCTTTCTTGCAGGTGGAAAGGCGGCCTAATAAAATTATTTTACAACCTACGAAATGCGTTTCTGTTGCGCTTTACATTGTTTTTCGCTATCTCGATTTTATTATCTGCACTGTCTGGTACTCTTTTACTTATAAAATCTCTTTCATGTGTCCCTCACAAAAAAAATCTATCGGGTTTAAATGCGGAGATGTCGGCGGCTATTGGATTGTTCCACCTAGACCTAGACCATCCAATGATTTGGATTCTGAGCGTTTAAATTTTCTCGGACCGCTCGAGCGTGGTGTGGTGGAGCACCATCGTGTTGCATCCACAATCATGTTCTCAACCAAAACGTCTGGAATTCCAGCTTGACGCAAGATATTTTGTAGAAATTCTAAATACTGAGTGCCGTACAATCTTGGTGGTGTTTCAAAAGTTACCAGCTGTATTTACAAAACAATGTAAATCGACCTTAAGGATATTTTCGTTACTTAAAATTTTAAGTAATTTAATAAAAAAAGTTCACTAGGTATTATTAAATAATTCTGTGATTTATTATAATTTATAAAAAATTTGTTTACTTATCTATTTTAAATATCAACTTAAATACATTTTGATGGATACTAATAAAGTTATTAGTTAAATGTCATTAAGAAGATTTTTGTGTAAGTAGTTTCTTAATTTCAATATCTTAATTGAAGTTTATATGCTACCAAAAAATCTATCTACTAATTGGACCTATTTAATTGATTGTGTTTAGAGTTTGTTTCTAAATTCATTTATATTTTTTATTTGCATTAAAATGTTCGTCTTCTATGTAGAATGAAACGCTACAAATCGCCACATAAACACACCATACAAGATATACCTAAGCAGTCTAGCAATCAGAGATGAAAAGTTTTCTTATGCTTGATGATTGATGGCTATTGCCTAACATGCGCTCTCCAGAAATAGTCATGTGTAAACAGCAAACTTTGAAAGAAATCATTGTAAAAGCGTGTTTTAGAGCATCAAGATAATATTAAATACTGACATAACATTTATTCACGTTACTATAAAATTGTTCTTATTCGAATTACGCTGACGTCTCGCCAGTCAATAAAATATCTGAATGGCTACATCACTCTGCAACAACACAACATTTCTAATGGTTTAGAGACAAGTTTCACACTTAGAAGACCGTTATAATAGGAACCACGGGATACGTTCAATGAAGTGAAGATACGTTAATTCGCGAAACACGACAAACCCATAATTATTTTGTGTGCCATAAGTAATACAAAAGTTCCCGCGAAAATGTTAGTTACCGTTTTCTCAAACTATAAATGAGAAAGTGACGTAATAGTATATTTCATTACAAGTGCGGAAAGGCTGTCATTGCAAAGAGTTCCGACAAATGTCTAGCCGAGCCGAGGTGCAGCCGAAGGCGAGGGTTGACAGTCGGAACAAGTTGCAATGACGGTTCCGCACGTGCACTGAACGACTATTTTTAATACAGTTGCGAAAAAATGAAGCAATTTAATAAAACAAACAACTAAACTCGCAAATAAAATTTCTGGAAAATGGCGCCAACCGTAGAATACTTCAAATGTTCAAAGCTTCAAAAGCTTGTTACATAACGACCACAGAGACTAGAGGTAAGAAGTACTAATATATAAGGGTGATAAACTAAAAAACTGTCAAGCTACAACCGTTAAATAGTGGTTCATAAATTGGCCAGAATGGCACTTGGTGTTTGGTATGATTAGTTAGATGCGAGGTTCATGAAGCCATAATAAATAAAATACTACTTCAGCACCATACCCCAATGCTATTATAGCGCCTCCTATTTAATGATAGCCAACCGACACTTTCTCGCGTGTTGGTTCTTCTTACCTCTCAGATTAGTGGATTATTACTCAGAGAAAGAGAAATTCTTAGATTAGTTGATAAGTAGATAAGGTCGAGGAATATTCAGAATTGATCGGTTGTTGACCAATAACTATCGTTGTATTATTCAAATTTTTGTTATTTTTTCAGAATGCCTGGAATATACTAGTAAGCCTAAAAAACCCGCACTTAAACCGGGTAAGAAAAGTTTTATGTACATACTTATTTATAAAAAAGTGTCTAGTCGTTCGCTAAACGGATGTATAAATCACCTTTTAAACAATCTATTTATAATCAACTGCTTGAATTGCATGCAATTGCTTGAAGGGAAACTTTATATTTTATTAAATAGAGAAATAGCACTTCAATAGAGACCACTCGCTCGCTGGACCTAAACTCAAAAGAGCCGTTGGCTGTGAATGAATACTGATGGCGCTCATTTAAATTAATAAGGCCTGGCTCTAACAATAAGGCCTTAATAATATCTGAAGTCTCAGGCTGTCTTGTAAAAGTAATATTGAAATATTTAAATTTTAACACCGATATCAGTATAATCGCCGTAAATCTTCTTGGGCTCTGACCTCGAGCAGGCATCTTTCGTTTGCCCACGTACAATTGTGAAATCCGAATAAGCAATACGGCGCAACCTATTTCTCTCTTGTACAAATGTTATCATTGCGTCTCGCTCATTCCGTGACTTCTCTTCCCCCTCCCCTCCCTCCCCCGTCGCAATACCTCACAAATAGTCCGAAAATCGGTTACTCATATTTGACATGTAATATCGTCAGAGCCCAAGAAGAATTGCGCCGATTATACCTATTGAGTTTACGGCGTCTTATAGTTAGTGCCAATTTGGCTGCACTAAGGCATAATGACTAATGACTAAGCATAATGATGAGTTAAAATTGTCAAATGGATCTGTTAGATGAAGGGCAAACAAATAGGTAGAAACGTTATACAAACTTCTACACCCGTAATCAATCCCGGCTGTAGAAGTAGATGTTAAAGCCGACCGTAGGTAGCCGACCCAAGGTACAGGTAAACCGTTATCAAGTTATAGTAGGACCCTTTCCTGTAGATACTTATTCACTTATAAGTATTCATCTAACATAGTGTATTTCCATTGAAGGTGAATTCGGCATTGCGGCGGTTGGAGGTGAAGATGCAAAGGTAGACGAGTTTGCACACATGGTAAGCCTCAACCCACAAATACACTTCGATTCACGTATGTGGTAGATGTAGCCTTAAATGAAATATTAAATAAAATTTATAATCATTGTATTTATAATTAGGTATAAGGAAAATTCATGATGATATGCATAGAACAATATCTTTCAATTTTTCTTTATTAATGCAAAGTTTGGCTGACAGTCCACGCGCAATGATGACAGCTAGTCCATTAATGCATTTAAGCCCATAGGAGGTTACATGTACACAGCCGATTTGAGTAAAGGATTAAGGGATTCGATATAAAGGGATATACCAGAAAGATTCAGGAGATAAGAGAACGGGCTCCAGCATCTCTTGCTAAATCGCTGAAACACAACTGCACTAGAGCTGTTTTTCAAGGAGAGGTTAGCACCTGCCGCTGATATTGTGTTGATTTCACTTGTTTGAAATTTAGTTTCTTTAGTGCCAAATTCTGTAATTTTATTTTGCAGGCAGCAATTGCTTGGTATACACTGAGCAATACTTTAGCGTTTAACTGTGGCGGAAGCCTCATAAGCGACAGATTCGTGTTGACAGCCGCTCACTGCATTAAAGCCGTTGGAACTAATTTTCTTCAAGAGGAGCCGAGCATAGTACGCCTTGGAAGCCTTAACCTTTTCGATGAAACCGTAGGAAACCGGCCTGTAGACGTTCCGATTAAAAGAATAATATCTCATCCAGAGTACAAAGCACCAGTAAGATATTTTGACGTAGCTCTTATTGAATTGAATGACGCAGTTACATTTTCGAGCAGTGTTAGACCTGCTTGTCTATGGCCCGAAAAAGACTTTAAACAGTATAAAGAAGCTATTGTCACTGGTTGGGGCACCAATATGTCAGGTTAGTCTGTTTTAATTTCTGCTGCTACTAGTCTACCTTAGATTAGACGCTTCTAAATAAACAATACTTGCAAAGGAATACAAAAAAGACATAAATACTAATTTAAAACGGTAGCAATAGCAAAAGCACGGAAGCTGCCTGCGGCAATCGTAAGCTTCGCTTTATAGGGGAGGCCTATGCCCACCAATGAGAGTCCATTAGTTCTTATTGATAATTAGCTAAACTCGGCCTCGCTTCGCTGCGGCCCATACGGTGGTGGAGTGCGCGTGTGGCGCGCGGTACTGGACACTGCTTATATATAATACTATTGATCGTAGCGTGATGTTATATAGCCTATAGCCTTCCCCGATAAATGGACTATTCAACACAAAAAGACTTTTTCAATTCGAACCAGTAGTTTCTGAGATTAACACGTTCAAACAAACAAACTCTTCAGATTTATATATTAAGTATAGATGATTATGAAGACTTATATATTATACTAGCGAAAATTTATTATTAATAATAACAGATTTGTAATCATACTATAATTATTATTATTTAAATACAATTTTTTAAAATTCATTCCTGATATAGGTTCCATATAATTTGCTTGGTTCCAATTACCGAAAGGGCGTTCGGTAAATAGTACCCATAGTCTCCGATACCGAAGCCATAACTTCTTAACCATGTTAATATTATAAATACATTGTAATATCATCCTTATTTCATCAATCGCTAGTATCGATATTAAAATGTATTTTTTTTGTGCATTTTGTAAAGACCAGCACTTTCTAAACGTTTAAACCGTTAATAGTTAATTTTATATAATTCTAGTTTGGAGTCAATTGTCGAATTTAATTTTTACTAGACATTTATATGGAATACTGCTGGTGAGGATACCTTTAAAAATACTGGTCGTTCTAGTACACACATTGATTTTTTCAATCATTTCGCAAGAAACATAGTTTACATTTTTTATAATGTTAAAAAACTGTATATTAGTTAATTTTTTAACTATTATACTGTGAAATTTGATAGTTTCAGTGAACATCGCCAATTTGTTAATAAGTATTTTAATTCCCATTCGTTGAATTCGTTGAAACTCGGAACTCGAAGGTTAATTTGTTAAAGCGTATACCTACCTACATAATAACTATGATCAATAAATGTTAATTGTGTTTTATCTGAACTAAAAGTTGTATTTCTATGTTTGACATCCCTCCAATAATGTTTGAAGTCACAAAACCACAAAATACTCAACAGTTAAACCAACTAAAGTTTGAGCATCACTAAACTCCACAATTTCATACATTTTTTTCCTAATTCATTGATATGGCGTAACAATTCGGTATTGTGTGCAAATCATGTTTCTTAGTTCGGCAAATTGTACAAATCAGGGAATGCGATAAAAAAAATATCTCTAACCATGTCATAAATTTCCAGGTACATCTTAATGACGATAAACTTATCAAAGTTACGATCATGCTGTTGATCATGACCGCATAAAAAACCCAGACCTCATTAAAAAAATAAACATACATCCAGGTCTCAAGCGTTCGCGGAAACGTACATTTACCTTATAGCGGTTCATATATAATGTTGATTATGTAAAAAATTAATGTTCAAAAATAGTATAAGTTTTATCCCTTTAGTAGTGTAAGTTAACAAGCACAATGAAATTGATTTTACAGGTGGCCAGGAAAATACAGCGATTTTACAAAAAGTTAATTTGGATATAATAGATGATTCGCAGTGCGACAGTCTCCTGACGCGGTTTCGCAACAGGCTTTGGCAAGGACTTCGAGATCATCAGATGTGCGCTGGAGTGTTAGCGGGTGGTAGGGATGCGTGTCAGGTAAGCATTCAATTTTATTGGCTGTATTTTGAATGAGATATAGATTCATTGGCGATTGTTGACATGGTTCAATTTTCCATCGAAACACAACATCGTAATTGTTATTTTACGGTAGTCACCTTCAAATGAGACCATACGCTTCACGTACCTATTCAATGGCTTCTATAACAGCCAATGACAGCAAACATATACATACATTATATTATATTGTATTATATTATATTATATTATATTATATTATATTATATTATATTATATTATATTATATTATATTATATTATATTATATTATATTATATTATATTATATTATATTATATTATATTATATTATATATTATGTATATATTCATATATGCATATATAATTCAGCTTACAATGATTTAACCCCACTCGATATTAAGAATTCAAGACATCAATGTTAACGCCACCTTTTCTATTTGCGATAGTCAATGGATAAGGGACAAAAATCGCTAGGCCTACTATTTCCATGAAAATGGTGAGATATATCCAAAATATTCACTATTTTAATTTTACAAATGCAAAAGTGCATACACTTCAGGGGTACAGAAAAAAACATATTGTATCAGAAAAAAATATTATTTGTTCTACAGGGAGATTCGGGCGGTCCTCTACAGGTGAAGGATGACGAATCTGACAACAATGTATACCACATAATCGGGATCACATCATTTGGGAAACAGTGCGCCTTACCTAACCTCCCTGGAGTCTATACAAGGGTGTCACATTTTATTCCTTGGATTGAAGCGATTGTGTGGCCAGATAACTAGCGTAGGAAGGTTGCTTAGGGAAATTGACAAGTTGCCCATTTAGATACTCATTCGAAGAAGTCACGTTTTTTAATGACTAAAATGTTTTAAGACTAGTTTTAAGTGTATTTAAGAGTTTAGAGAGTACCTAGTGCGACTATACGAATTTTATTTATTTATTTATTTTATTTTTACTTTTAATTAAGCCGATATACGAATATACGAATGCTGTTTGTTCTACCTTATCTACCCTTGATACTTAAAGTTTGTATTAAACAATAATTTAATTGCAATTGGGAATTTATTTATTTATATTAATTAATATTTTTTATAGATTTTTTTTTGTATATGTATGTACCTACACGTTTCGTAATATGTACAATTATTATTTAAATATTCCATTAAATATTGTGTTAAAAAAAATAAAAATACTTAACTCCCTAAAATATAGCTAGACTTAAGTCGACCATAGTGGATAGGAGATCGGGAAGGGGTAGGGAAATGGTCTCTGACATCTCTTACTCACTCACCGAAACACAACAGCACACGTAGTCAATACAGCATGCGTGCTGTTGTGTTTCGATGAGTGAGTAAGGGATGCCAGAGTCAAGGCCGTAGCCAGCCCCCGAAATGTAATAAAGAGATATTTCTTTGGTAAGTACCAATGAGACTGCAGACATCGAGAAGGCAATTGATTTGTTCGCTGCAATAAAGAAAACTAGAAGTCTTAATTTAATTTTGTAATAAGGTGTTAATATTTCTAATAAATACGTATACATGATAAGTAAAACCATGTTGTTTCTTTTATTAAAACAAATACGTTTTTCTACTGTTCCACCAAACCAACCCCCCAGAAATTGTTTTCTGGCTCCGGCATTGGATATCCTATCCCTTTATCATATCAAGGTCAGCAGCGCTCTTGCAGCACCCATGGTGTTGCTTGTTTTAATAGGCGACGGTAGCCACCTGCCATCATGTGGACGGTCATGCGAACTCTAGCTATAATCAACACCTCATCACATAGAGAAGATTCCTGAACATGATACATATATTCATATATGCACATAGGCTGATACAACTGCCTACAGATATGGGCCATATCCCTGGTAGTAGAGGAGACCGTGAAGACCGACCTTCACCGAACCCGCACTTAAACTCTGTGTTAAAAACTATCAGTTGAGATAAAACTCATTCGGTTATCAAAAGAGTGAAGGTGATGAAAGAAAATGGATTAAAATTAATTAAATTAAAAATAGCTATGAACACTTTTCGATAGGCAAGTCATTATAGGCATATTTGTTTATAAATTATACTTGATAAAAAATATGTCTCATAGAGTTATCAAATCGGTGAAGGTCGGTCTTCACCGGCTCTTAGACCATGGTGAGAGTAACCGAACTCGGTTACAACTTTCGTGGAAATTGTACCTTAAATTCTTCAAAAATTTCAGGAATACAAAAAGAGTGACGAAAATGAAAACTTGGGAGAAAAATAAGATCCCAATACATTAAATAAAACTTCTAAAGATGCAGTGAAATATTTTAATTTTATTGAAATTCAAATTTTACTCCATTACTATTTAATCTATTCACCAATTCGGTGTCCAAAAAGGCAGCTCCTGTACTCACCACTCCGCCTCTGAAAATTTAAATATTCCCAATTTATTATTGACAACAATAATGGATAGCGGCAGAATGAATGTACTTTCATTGTCAGACCGACAGACCTTAAGTTGTATATCAATAGATTAAGCCCGTCAATGATATACTATTAGGCGCATTTTTCACACTTTCGAAAACAAAACTAATTCAATAGTAAATACACAATAAATTATTAAAATAAAAAATAAAATAAAATAAATCTTTATTTGCGCGAACAGTTCTGCCCTTGGCGGGTACGTATGTTCTACCCGCCAAGGGCATGCAAATATTTGTGTTTAATTGTTTGTAAACTATATTAATATTAATAAAAGAATTAATGTTTCTTATTATAAAATTCTTTAACATCATAATAACAACAATCTAATAGCCATTTTGTTAATGTTCTTGTAAATTTCTTGATATTAAATTAA
Organism: Bembecia ichneumoniformis; assembly: GCA_910589475.2. Taxonomy (NCBI): domain Eukaryota; kingdom Metazoa; phylum Arthropoda; class Insecta; order Lepidoptera; family Sesiidae; genus Bembecia; species Bembecia ichneumoniformis. The sequence goes on along the minus strand of OU342528.1, from coordinate 16,612,484 downwards.
AAGATGGCGTTACACGAACTGCTCAAATACATTGCGCATGAGAATTTACATTTTGATTTTCTTCACCTTTTTGAGTTAAAATAAGAATGTGCAACTTCCCTAATTTAAGTGGAAATGTGTTTAAAATTAAATGCTTACTTTGGCATTTTAGATTGATCTTTTATTAGCGTGATTGCTGCTAAAGCAAATATCATTCCTGTTGTTTGGTAACCGGGATCCAGTCCAGATACCTGTAAATAAATTAGATATTCACCGATACATAAAAATTCATGAAGCCTTCACGTAGTTTCATATATCAAACTAAAAAATATTGAGTTAATTTATTTGGCGATTTGTTGATGTTAGTTCATAAACACAAAATGTTATTACTTCGAACAACTTTAGTAATTTAAGCAAAAATTTAGAAGTGCCTAAGACGAACTTATCAACTCTGTTGGGTGATAATAACATACAAACTAAGCAAATTTGATGTACCTTGAACATACTACCGTATAGTTAATATTCTGCTAGCTGGTGCTAGCAATTACTATGTAAAATTATAATACCTAAATAACGGCTGACATCTTTATCGCTGTGACTATGGTGGCGCCGTCACTGCGACAATCGCAATATTTTTTTTAAGTTTTTAGAAGGTCCCTAGGAAACCTAACATTTTTCCAGGATAAAAAGTATCCTATATGTTAATCCAGGTAATAAACTATCTTGTGCCAAATTTCATCCAAATCCGTACAGTAGTTTTTACTACCAAACTATCGCATTTGTAATATTAGTAGTGTTACGTGCGAGGTGAGTAAAAAGGCCGTTTAAGGGTGAAAGGAGTCGATTTGTGGCAGTAGGATTAGTAGTGGCAGGGCACACTGCGTTTTCGCAGTCATTTGGGCAGCCCGTCTGGTGGCAGTAACCACCCCCTTACAGAAGACCACCGTGAAATAACTGCACTTGTGCTGTTGTGTTTCGGTGATTGAGTAAGGGATGCCAGACCCCATTTCCCTATCCACTCCTAATCCCTCATCCTTAATCCTACTGTAGTCGGCAGCGCACTTGCAGCAGCTTTGGCGTTGCTACTGTTATAGGCGACGGTAGCCACCTACCATCAAGTGGACTACCATCTAGAATGGTGCTTCGGTTTCAGGAATATGAATCCTATATCGTAACTGCAAAGACCAATTTGCTTTTGCACTTGTTTAAAGGGGTGTGATCACCATCCATAGGTAATATCCCCCAACGCCAAGCCGCGTTCCTTCGAGAAGGTTCTTAACAAGATTGGCCATAGGATTAATAAATAGTTAAAATATATTTATGCAAACAGTACCTACCTTTAAAGTCACAGAAGAGTCCGAGCCTGAATTAAGATTGCCTTCAGTACTTCCTTTTCCGGTCAAAGTGAAACTGTATTTGGTGTCAGCCGCCATTTCCTTTGAGGGACCTTTGTGACTCACGTAGCCGCAAGTAAAGAATCCGGGATATCTCCATAACAAGTTTCGAAAACACTTGAAGTAACACAGATAGTAATAAGCAAAAAACGCTGGGACGATAACGAAGAAGTGAAAGAGTAATGGCATCGTCGTATATATTTTAAATGGCACTGGCTTCTTTCCTCTCTTCTCTGAGAGGTATCTCTGTGACATTTCTACGATATCGTGATCTGGTCCTGGATACGGGAACCAAAATCGACCTTGGTGTCTGTGAAAAAACGACCTGAAAAAAATTAGCTCAATTGTAGTCATTACAAGAACGCATTTAAATTTAGTTAAGATGCAACGTTAACATTGTTCTCAAACTTCAGTCATGCAACTCGATCAAGAACAAAATCATTTGAATCGCTAAGTACCCATGGACCAACTCGGTCACACAACTAGTTGTGCTGTCGGGACCTGCTTGGATTATCGACAATAAATGGCGACAAACATAATGGTTTCCGATATCTATGCGACAAATATTTTTTTTATTTATAGTTAAAAGAATAAACTGACAAAGAGCTATAATATACGAGAATACTTAAACTTAATGATATCTGGTATGATGGGTTGGTTGCGTACCTAGTTTATGAAACTACTGTAGGTACATGAAATACTACTATAGCGCCTGCCATTTAATGGTAGCCGACCGATACATGTGTAGAGTTGGTCCACCTTACCACTTTTCTCTGTGGTTTCAATGTTTGACACTTACTTGTTCATTTGTTCTGGTGTAGTTTCATATTTTATGGGATCGGGAAAAGTTTCTTTCTTCATTTGGCTGTACTCTTTGAAATTCCTTAATTCGTACACTAGCGAAGCCCAGGTGCCGTAATGCAGAAGACATTTGCTCGGGCCAGGCAAGTATGCCCTTTTCGGTATATCAATTGTCGTGTAACATTCAACCATCTTGAGAGACCCTGAACGAGAAGTTTTTTTTTTATGTTAAGATCGGCAGACAGGCTGACGGTCCACTTGATGGTAGGTGGCTACCGTCGCCTATAACACAAGCAACGCCAAAGCTGTTTCAAGTGCGCTGCCGACTATTAGTGGGATTAAGGATAAGGGATTGGGAAAGGATAGGGAAATGGGCTCTGGCATCCCTTACTCACTCACCGAAACACAACAGCACATGTGCTGTTATTTCACGGTGGTCTTCTATAAGGTGGTGGTTACTGCCGCCAGACGGGCTGCCCAAATGACTACGAAACGCAATGTGCCCTACTGCCACTACTTTTCAGATCCAGACCAGAGGCAAATTTGAAAAGTTCATTTTTCAAAGTTGACCCTGCCGGGAATCGAAACCGGGAACCCTAGAACAGAGCGTTAAGACAAGCACCCTAACCACTCATCCACTGGGCTCATCAAAATTTACTTTTTTAATTTACTTAATTGAAATTAAGTAAATTAAAAACGAAATTAATAATTTAAGTATAGTAATACTTAAATTACTAAATTCGTAATTTACTTAATTGTATTCAAATTTAAGTTTTACTAATCTTAAATTCAATAATGCCAATTTGCAGCATAACTAAGTAACTAATATAAACTAAGTTAGAAGTCTGGCACCTTCTTAAAAGTGAAGACTGTAGAATATTCACTCGTGCGTCTGTAACGGTCTCAAATCTAATATCACCTTATTTATACCCTTTATCAGTGTCAGAAGCTCCTTTACATCCCCCTGATGTTGCTTGTGTTTATAGGCGAGGATAGCCAGATGGCTATCCTGGCTATCCTCGCCATAGGTAGCATAGTAATGGAAAGCAATCAATTATTGTCACTCCAATGGGGATAATCCCTACAATAGGATAGGGATATTGTCTGCCTTCCATTACTATTAAAAACTAATGTACGTATTCAACGTAAGTAACTACTTATTCAATGTTATGTTAGACTCAAAGACCTTTAACGCTCATTGAGCGTAAAAATAGCTCACAATGTATAAAAGGTCACATCGCGAAATTTGCGTCGTGACACCTTAAAAAAAAGGCCATGACGCGTTCTGGCAAATACAAAAAGACCATATAGCGAAATTCGTGTCGCGACTTTCATAATATACAACCACAATGCGTTGGACATGGGCCTGCCCCGTAATTTTCTAGTAGGACCGGTCAGAAGTAGCCTGGCTCCAGCGTCAACCAGTGGCCCTTATCAAGCCGTATGTCCACCTCGTGGTTGGAAGTCCTACGCTTGTCGGTTGATTGTTTTCGATTTAATCCCATATAGTTTACAAATTTACCAAATACGACGAAACCTGTGAGTTAGAGAAAACTATTTTTATTAATGTGAAGTGGTAGTAAAATTTAAATTAGTAAAATTGGTGACATAATGGACATAAGGGACGGATTAATTGCGAAGAAAGAGCTCGGTAAATATGAAGATCTTAATTGGCATTTTCATAAAACCTTTGAATTGCTTCTCTAAGTGCATCAGCCCCATGACACCAGGTATTGATCCAAATCCACAAGCTGTTATAACCAGAACTTTTGCATCTTCGGCGGCTTTGTTATAACTTCTAAACGTCTTCAGCATGAACTGAAAGCAGATATCAAAAATATAAAAACAATTAACGAGTTATCTGTAAGCCAGTCTCACTTTAATAGACTCTGGTTTACTAAACAAAATAAAATAATCTATATATATTAGAAAATAAAGTCGATTTCTGCTTCTGTCTACTTCTCTGTTACCTTCTAAACCCTCCAAAGGATTTCAAGTATACCGAATTTCTCAATGTTCAAGATTATGTAATGAAATGTTAAACATTCAAGGCGACTTACGTGTAATTCTGCCGTTATGTCAAGGTAATGTGTACCGGTTTTGATACAAGCTCTAACAACCGGCTCGCCCAATGTCGCATAAGGCCCCGTACAATTCATTAACACTTTAGTCCTCCTAGTCATGTTTGCCAGAGATTCTTCGTCTGAAACGTCACTTTGGAGCATTTTAACTTCAGAAGTATTTACGCCTGAAAAATGTTAAGATTATTTTATAAATAAGCAGGCGGAGACTTCATCCGTAGATATTACTTGGATAAAAAAACCATTCTTGGATGTTTAGGGGAGACCTGGGAGAGTTGACACAAAGGTAAGTTGACACAACCTCAATATCTCGGCAACTATAGGCATTAGAAGGTTAGCAATAACGTGGTTCTAACCCGCTGCTCCGTCGCTCCGACTAGTCTGTACACCCCATGACCGCCGCGCTACGGTTGTGGAGCTAGAGTGTCTGTGGCGAAAATTGCACGAAAAGTAAGTATTTCATCATTTCTTCGATGCCATTTATTTCTATGTTCTATTATTTATTTTGTGATATGTATGGATTTGTTTTAAAGAGTAATTAACTAAGTTTAATATATTCAACTCATTTTTAAATTAAGTAATGACGTGTATTTTAAAATAACAATGAAGCGTAACTAACCGTCAGTTTCAAGGGAGAGGTAAGTTGAAACACCTTGTTTCAACCCACCTCGTTTGTTTCACCTTTCCTCGGTTTCAGTTTAATATTTTGAATTATTTGTTTTTGTAGAATCCTGAACAAATATAAGCCCAAGACGGATAGAGGCGAAGTAAGCATCGAAACATATGTATGATTTGGCCGCCGAAGAGGAAAAAGTCTTCGCGATAATGCAAAATCGTATAACTTAAATTCTTCTTCTTTCCACTGCTTCATTAAAAAAAAATCCAAGCAAAATGTTAACGGCGATATTATGTGCATAATCTTATATTGAGGTACTCAAGAGGAAGAACAAATATTGGCCGAATATTTTGTAAATTGTGCAGCAACTAATTATGGAGTGAGTACTAAAGATACAAGGCGACTGGTTCAAAAGCATAACAAGAAATTCCCACTTTCTTGGGAAAGCAATAAGATGGCTGGAGAAGTATGGTTGAAACTTTTTATGCAACGACATTCTTCACTCTCTTTGCGAACTCCTCGAGCGAACAGCTTTGCCAGGGCGACTAGCTTCAATGAAGCAAATGTGAAATTGCTTTTCGACAATTACAGTTTTTAGTTTTGGATAAGCACTTATAAATTTTCACCCTCTGATATTTGGAATATGGAAAAAAATGAGCCGTTACGGGACGCCTGGTAGATGTGAAACATCGAGTGAAATAAAATGATGACTGTTTATTTATTTATTTAACGTTTTTATTGAATACAAAAATTTAAATATTTATTTCAAGTTGCAACAACCACCAACAATCACAACAACCGTACACACTACTACGCATAGACTGTATATGTATATATCATCCTATAGCGTGGTGACGCGTCGCCACGGACTGCGTCGCCATGCTATCGATCAGTTTCACCCGCGCCTATAGATGTTTCACATCAAAAACAGGAATTGCAATAACAGTCCAAAAACCTAACAGAGTAATCGCCCTCAAAGGAGACAAACAAGTCAGTGCGGTGACATCAACCGAGATAGGGACGTTGGTTACAGATCTGTAAATGCTTTAGGACTAAGGATAAACTAACTTATGATGAGCCTTATTACTAATTATAAATAAAAATAATATTAGTATAAATTCAAAGATTTTACTGATGATTGATCTAAAGATCTAAACTACCTATTTATATTGACATTAAAATGTTGAATAGTATTATATAAGTGCAAAGATTGTACTGCCGATTGATCTCGAGACATTTATTTTGATATTAAAACGTTTTTAATCTCTTCATTGCGTTTTTTTTGTCCTTAAAAGGTTAACCTCTCTCTATGTGTCAACTTACCTAGATACCTGTTTCAACTTATCTCGATGCTAGGAGGGTTGAAACAGACTGACTTGATGTAGAAAAACCATATTTTTAAATAGTTATAACTGTTAATTAATTATTTTTTTGAGATTCTTAATTAAAGGATGAAATTGGCTTTCTAATAATACATTCTTCGCAAAGCCAGCTCATTTAATGAAGTAGTAATGTCCGAATACGTAAATTTTGTGTCAACTCTCCTAGGTCTCCCCTACATTATGAACTTTTTCAAGAATAAGTACCTACTACTGTTAACATTTCCTGCATCGCTCCTGATATTGCTTGTCCAGTAAGCCAGCCTGCCGCCTTTTTTAATAAAAAAATGACAGTTTTCTTGATATCTTTCAATATTTCGCGTGTTTGATAAAATGATTTTTAGAGAATAATTTCAATAAAAAATGACTATAATTATATAATACGAAATTAATTTTAATCAGAGGTATATCATACAATAATCATATATATTTGAACCATAATTCGCGAAGCTACGTCATCTGTCACGTCACCATTACAACCATGTCTGAAGAGCAAGTTATAAAATCAGTGCATGTGGTATGGTGCCGAAACGTAGCGTCCCACGGCAAGACTGAACCACAAATTTAAAGTTGCTCAGCTAGCTATGGAGCGAGCTAAAACTGTGGAGCTATGCTCGGAGTTGTTTTGGTGGATAGAATCAGAAATTCTGAAATTCGCCGAAGAACCAAGGTTATCGACAAAGCCAAGATAATTAGGAAGCTGAAGTGGCAATGGGCCGGTCACATTTGTCGCAGAACATGGGTTCTACCCGATGGAATAGAAGAGAACTCGAACAAAAGAAAATCAGGAATACCTACCTAATAGAAGCAGAATTAAAGAGCTCTTACTCAGATATAGATAAAAACTTAAAAAATATATCTTTCAAAAACACTAGATAAAATAATTGTGCAATACACTCGAAATGTTTTCATTAAACCTATATCTGGCTAATATGGAGATAAGTGCACAGATAGTAAAGCCTTTATGCACTATAATTCAAATATATTTTAAAAGGTTAAGGAACAAGGAGTCCCTTCAATGAGTAGCAGATGGACTGTAACACGACATCTCTCGCGCTGTTACCAATTTATGGTGATGTTCTGTAAGATAATTCTGTAATTCATAGAAGATTAAGAACATAGAAACATCGCTTCAGAGACCATCAATGATTATACCACAATTTAACCATACTTATATTCAATTTATAATCTTTTTATGATTCAGCGCTAATTATTACCTACACAATTGAGTAGCTACGTAGAATCAAGTTTAATTATATTTTTTTATTCATAAACGTTTATTTATAACCTTGGACATTTATAAATTATATTTGCGCTCATTGTAAAAACCTTACGCTGCAACGGAATAGAAATAAGATAAATTTCATTTATTTTAGTTTACATATAGAAAAGATTCCTATCTACTACATCCATACTATTATCTTATAAATGTGAAAGTAACTCTGTCTGTCTGTGTTACATTTTCACGCTTAAACCGCTGAACCGACCATCATGAAATTTTGCATACACGTTATCAGGAATGCAGGAAAGGACATAGGGTACATTTCATCCAGAAAAAAGTACTGTTCCCAAGGGATCATCTAACGCCTGGCAAAGCTATAATTGCAATAAAGGTGTTAGGCGTTACATTGCTCATATATTTAGTCAGGAGTTATTTTTTATTTTTCAACCCGGGCGAAGCGGCGGACACTAGCTGGTCATATATAAAATCCACTAATATTTTTATATCCAAAATATTTGTTAACGTTGTTGTTTTTTAACTAATTGTTAGGTGTGAAAGAGTGTTGCCATCGTTATGCATACCTTCCTAACGTAACTGAGTGGGCACGTTATTTACTTTCACTGAATTACCAAAACTATTTCATGTAATGTTTTTATAATAGCTACTTATTAAATTACAGTAAAGAATTTTGAAAGCGCTTACCCATCGCCGCTAATTCTGCCATCAAGTTCTTCATTTTCTCCATCGACCTTCCCGATATTGCCCATTTCAAATCTGTGTACACATTTTTTATTAAAAGAGCCAAGTTTTTTGCCGCATATCCACCAGTGAAACCTGTTGCACCGAAAACGACAATATCCAATCTTTCCATCATTCAATATTATGAAAGGTCAAAATTTTTAACAACAACGTTTTCTTTTTAACACAATTAAAACCTTTTTTTATTACTTTATAATATGCACGTATTTAACGGCGTATTTTATTAATTAGGATTGTAAAAAAAAAAAAAAAAAAAAAAACAATTCACTCGCCGAAGCGTAAAGGAGTGAGCGTGCAACGCTTTCAAAGATCGTTTTTATTATGCTGCTACAAATTATTGCAGACCATTCAAACCAATGATACGACGGTCAACAACACCGCTTATCATTAGGAAATACTTCAATGTCACAACTAAATATAAATAAAAATATAACAAAAAATCTAAGATTACAGAATAAAATATACTAGATATATTTTATAAAAAAAAAAACCAATAAAATGAAATAAATGAAATAAACCAGGGTAAATGGGCATTTACTGGGTAAGCGTGGTCCACCTTCCGCCGCATCTGCACCTCAATCAGGTGAGATAGTGGTCAAGCCCTACCTTGATTTAATAAAAAAAAAGGTAATTAATTTTAAAAATAGATACCTATACCTAACTACCTATTTAAATACATTGATAAATATTACGTAAATGAAATGATAAAAGCTATTTTAAACACTTAATTTAAACTCTATATAATATAATTAATTGGTTTATTGCACGGTCATTAAATAATTATTTTCAAGGCTAAAGGTTATTTTATTTATTCAAATTTCTTCATTTTTTACATTATGATGAAAAATCCGAAGAGAATTATTTTTAAAATAAACCCGTGGAGTGGAGCCATCATTTGAACATTAATTTAACATTTTCAATTGTGACCTTATGTTCCACATAAACTTTATACTTGCCAAGAGAAAAATAAGTAGGTAAGTAAAGAGACTTTTATTTTTACTAGTTACACACTTTTAAAATTTCGAGTAAATATTTTACGTTATTAACTTTACTGTTTTACTGTGACATTTACTGTTATCCCCTTAAAGAAGTTCGGTGACCGCCTTATTGGAACTGAAATCTAGTTAACTTATTATTTCTGGAATTTATAGCAATTTTGAATTTATTTGTTTACCCATGTATGTATAACATGTATTCAATATTTACATATTATAAAACAAAGTCCACCGCCACGTCTGTATGTATGTTCGCGATAATCGCAAAAACTACTTAACGAATTTTCATGCGGTATTCATATATCAACATAGTGATCCTGAGGAATCTATAGGTTCCCGAGGGTTTGCAAATTAGAGCATAATGCACAGGTTATCACCAAGCAGTTCTACCCAAATCCGATAGATGTCGCCACTTCATCTAATTCTATTGTAGTAGAATAGATGGCGCCATAGTGTTTTATTTTTCAACTCGGACGTAGTCGTGGACTCCAGCTAGTATTATATAAAAATAACATAAATATATAAACATATAAATGTTATATAAGTAAATACGCTTTGGTTGCTATATTTACATGTAAATTAAATAATAGAACATAATTTTGATAATACCTATTAAATTTCTCTTTTTCGTATTCAAACAGAAGAAATGAACAATTGACATTACTTTAGTTTCTCGGTATAATAAATGTTCACTAGGTTGCAATTCATCCATGTTAAGTCTTCCCTGAGAAAAAAGTTAGGTGAGACCTAAGTATATGGTATATTTTTAATAATTTAGATATCTAAAAAAAAGTAGATACCTACTTTTAGGTTTTATCCACCAAGCAAAACCAATTTGGATCACGGTACAATACAAGTACCTACCTACCTAAGCAATTGAATAGGTATGTAAATATATGTGGAAGGCTCAGACCGACAAAAATTGTGGAAGGCTAGAAAATGGCTAGAAATTATTTATTAATGAGCACGCAAATGTCGTCAGCAGACATGCAACAAGCTTGAATAATTCATAACGCACCTATTTATTAAGCATTCGTAATACTATTCAAAATTCGATCCATGCGCCCGGTTTCTGAATATATTTTTTTTCTTTTACATCAATCTCAATGCTTCGCCTGCGTGTAATATTTAGCCTATGTCCATGCTGAAATTCTGTTCTAACTCCTGGTGAAAGAACTTTTTAAATAGTAGTTTCGATAATCATCGAATAGTTGACGAGACCGTTGGATGAGTGGTTAGGGTGCTTGGCTTAACGCTCTGTTCTAGGGTTCCCGGGTCAACTTTGAAAAATCAACTTTTCAAATTTGGCTCTGGTCTGGATTTAGAAAGTAATGGCAGGGCACACTGCGTTTTCGCAATCATTTGGGCAGCCCGTCTGGCGGCAGTAACCACCCCCTTACAGAGGACCACCGAGAAATAACAGCACTTGTGTATGGGATGCCAGAGCCCATTTCCGTATCCACTCCTAATCCCTCATCCTTAATCCTACTGTAGTCGGCAGCGCACTTGCAGCAGCTTTGGCGTTGCTTGTGTTATAGGCGACGGTAGCCACCTACCATCAAATGGACCGTCAGCCTGTCTGCCGATCGTAACATTAAAAAAAAGTTTCGATAACCTCCTGCATAGAAACTTTACATTTTTATATTAGTGCCTATAGATTTTCATGCCCTTGTATAGGATAGAACATATATTTATACCTACCAGGGTGGATCAAAAGTTCTTAGAATTTGAGTAAAAAATAAAAGAACATTGGTAGGTATATATATTTTTCCTGTCCTGTCACCTTGTCCTGCGATACACTTTAGGTGACGTTTTAATTTTTTTTTTCCTTCATAAAAGCTCTTTTCTTGAGTATCGAAAAACCCCACTACAGCAGTCATGACTGCGTTATCACTGTCAAATTTGGATCCACAGACATGCTCTTTCAATTTTGGAAATAAATGGAAATCACTAAGGGAGCTAATAAGTCCGTAGAGTAGGGGTAATAATGGTCAAAAATCTCAAAACCAGCTTGGCTGATTGCTGTGAGGGCCAATTGAGATTGATGAGCAGGAGCGTTGTCATGGTGGAAGAGCACACCCACGATTACCTTGGCGATTTTTTTTAAATGCTTGATGCACTTTTAGGATCAATTTGGTGTAATAGGCACCCATAATCGTTTTACCTTAGATAGTCGATAAAAGTATTCTTTCCACTTCGCGAAAAACAGAGGCCATAACCTTACGGGCTGTCTATTAAACTCGAAATTTCTTTACTGACAGTGACAATGGGCTTTTCCAGACAATACTTTGTTTTCTCGTTTTCGGATCAAAATGATGGATCCATGTTTTGTCCATTCTTACAAAACGCCGACAAAATTCATCTGGATTACCTACGCTCAATGATTTCTGGTCTTTGTTGGCGTCTGTTAAAATTCGAGGGCATCCATCTTGCCGACACTTTTTTGAAAGTCTACTAAAATTAATTGCACTCTGCCGAAAAAAATGCGTAGGGTCTCTGCTCTGCTGGGGTTGCTGCTTCTATCTTCCGATACCTTATCTTCTACTTTTTCCACATTTTCATCTACAGTGGGAATGTTAGTCTGGACGGATCATCTTTACAGGTTGATATGCCTCTCTTTAATTTAGCGCCCCAATAAGCAATAGTGGAATAAGGTAGAGCTTCAGTCCATAAAGTCTATTGGATGTCACCAAAAAATTCTTTAGTAGACATTTTTTCAGACAGCATGTATCTCATTTTTTTCCAAATGAAACGTTTTTACCAAATCATAACAGCTCTTTGTGATTATATGGTGTTCTATGATTAATAACATCGAAACAAAATGATTAAAACAATTGAAATTAGGCATTTAGAAAGTGTCAAAATTCAGATTAAATAAAATAAAAAAAAACTTTTTGACTCACTCTAGTAACTGTAACTGCTGTAAGGAAATAAATGAAAATTCTGTAAACATGTGTTCGAGCATTAATTTTTTTATTAATTTATTTATTAGTATAGACAGAGAGTAAGTATAAGATTTCCAAACATATATTATTATTTTATTAAACTTAAGCTAAAGTACTTAAGTAACTAAAAATTGAAAGCACATAATTCAGATTCAGACCCAAAGGTGGGGACTTTTCAGACTTAAGACTTAGGTCTTAAGACAATGTAAACTTTGCTACATTCATTTTGTAATTACATTTTGTAACATTAAGTAGGAATTATATGTACATATACCAATAAGCACAGGGTAGGATGTCCACCCACAAGGTGGACAGATGACTGATAAGGGGCCATGGGTCGATGGTAGATCCAGGCTGCTTCTGACCAGTCCTTTTGGACATTTTGTGGCTGAGATAATGATAAAAAAATATAAGCCAACAATTAAAAAAAAATTGTTAATTTATAGTCTATGGTTGATTTGATTCACTATTTGAAAATGAGTCACTAAAATGAGGGAATTATCATTATTTTATTGGATTCTCATCTCACATCACCTACATTCGGAATTATTAGGTCAAGTTTACAAGGAATAATAGGAATACAGTGTATAAAGAACATATTTATTTCATTATAAATGCATCTTAAAATTATATCCTTATGTAGCTATTGACTAGGTAACGTTGTTTTATATAATTTAAATTTGCCTACAAACTTTTTAACTTCTTCTTTAGGGTATGGTTTAAGAGCTAAACAGGTAGGTATGTTTTCAGGCTGTTCAATCCAAAGTTTATAGTCAATAGAATTTTCTGACAGTTTATCTGCTAACTTTCTCAGTGAATCCTCATTTGGGACCTACAAAATAAAATTACCTTTAAGATAAGTGATTATATAGCTATATGATTTCGTCATTCTAATAAATTTTGTTTCATGAGAATAAACTTGAAGTTGTGTTTTGTTTTTATTGCAATCATAAAGTAAAAATCATGAAATGTGTTCAAGCCCAGTTGTTCTTCAGTTAATACTTACTTCTAAGACAACTTTGTGCATACTATCAAGTTCATTTAAATATTTGGTAGTGTTTTCATCATCTCTATAAATATGAAGAACAGCTGAGGAAGCATGACATGCCTGTGCTACCAAAGCACCAATAGACCAACCCAACTCTTTCAATAAATCACTCCTCAACATAACGTATTGCACAATTGTATTTGACATTTTGAGATGACTGTTTCTTAGAATCTAATTAGTTTTTCATTCTTCTTTATATTTCAAATAATAATTACCAAGTAAACTACACATATATATAACATATACGTAAAACTAAGGTACTAAACTACTATACAACTATACAATTAATATGATCTGTGCCCACAGCACTTAAGCATTAAGCCAAAGATGTTGTATTAGTTTAAGCAATAAGCATACAACATGCATACAACTGTGGCTCTAGCATGAGTTTACGATACTACACTCGCTATTTTTTTTTTTTTCCCGAGGAGAGAAATCTTCAAAAGATACCTTATGCTCAAATGCCGCATGCAATGCAAATGCCCATAGAGGTTATGTGGGACTCTTACCGCACTAAAACTCACCTCGAAATGGGTGTGGTTCTAGTCCATAAGGGACTTTGGAACCGTCACCGGGCGTCGGGGGGGCGAGAAGCGCCCGGCCCTTACAAATAAAAACTTAACTAATGCTTAAGCTATGAGGGACCGGCTAGCCCTGGAGGGCCACTTGCGACGGCCACGGCGACAGCCGCGACCGGTACAAGTGGTCCCCGGGCCGGGAGGTCCCTCGCAGGCGCTGCCAGGTCGCGCCTCGGAGGTGAGAAGGGGCGCGGCGGTCTTCCTCTTTTTTCACGATGTCGGGGTAGCTGCACGTCGTTGTCATCACCAGCAAACGCCGCGTTTGCTGCAGTGATGGGGTCATCCTGGTCCAACAGGATGTGTCGGGGTCTTCTTCTGAAACGAGAAAGAGTATTATTGGGATCGGGAGTATAGATGAGGGAACTGACCACTAGTGGGTTGGGGTGACGAGGAAGTTTGTCGTAGTACTTCAAGGCGAAGTCCTTGATGCACTTGACAATTGAGGGGAGGTTGAGGTCATGGTGCAGGTCGACGTTGCGGATGAACCATGGGGCTCCCACGGCTCTCCGCAGAAAACGGTTTTGAATGATTTGAAGGGATTCGATGTGGGTAGGAGCAGCGTGCGCAAAGACAACGCTAGCGTACGTCATGATCGGTCTGACGCAAACTTTGTACAATGTCACCTTATCTCTAAGGGCCATTGTACTCCGCCTGCTTATGAGGCACGTCAGGCGACCCAGGACGAACGCTGCCCTGTCCCTGACACGCTTGATGTGGGGACCGAAGGTAAGTCTCCGGTCGAGTGTAACACCGAGGTATTTGGTCTGATGGACCCAAGGGATGACGCGGCCCTGGAGTGAGATTTGACCGAGTGAAGCTCGGTCAATATGTAGGGCATTCTGAACGCGAGGAGTTTGAAGTAGATTCCCGCGTGAAATGAACATTGCTGCGCTTTTCTCGGGATTCACCTCAATTCTCCATTTCTGAAACCAATCGCCGAGAGCGGTCACGGCGGTTTGAAGCATGCGAGTTAAGAAGCCTCGGTGTCGGGTGGAGAAGTAGAGGGCCGTGTCGTCTGCGAAGAGAGACAACTCGACCCCCTCCGTGCGTGGTATGTCGTTAGTGTATAAGGAGTAGAGGGTTGGTGAGAGAACTGAACCCTGAGGAACGCCTGCCCGTAGGGGGCGGGGAGAGGAGAGAGTGCCTTCAACTCTGTAACGAAAGCTTCGATCGGCTAGAAAGTCCCGTACTATGAGTACGAGGCCCTCCGGCAGCCCGAGTTGATATAGCTTGTATATCAACCCGGCGTGCCACACCTTATCGAAGGCCTTCGCCACATCGAAGAAGACGGCACCGGTGCCTGTCGGACGAGGGCTTGCGGTAAGCCCGGTAAGAATGTGCTCAGTTAGTCGATGCACTTGATGAACGCACGAGTGTCTGGCTCTGAAGCCAAACTGCTCGTCGATGAGAATGTTATTAGAATTGATATGACGAAGGAGACGCGTCAATAGGATTCTCTCGTAGAGTTTCCCAATTGAGCTGAGTAGGCTAATTGGCCTATAACTGGCGGGGAGGGTTCTATCCTTGCCCGGCTTTGCAATACCGATAACGATCGCTTCCTTCCAGGCGGCTGGAAAGACGCGATCGCGCAAGGCTGCATTGAAGATGCTTAGTAGGAGCGAGAATAACGTCGGCGGAAATCGCTTCAGTAGTTTGTTGGAGATTCGGTCTATACCCGGCGATTTCTTAGGGTTCAGTTGTCTGAATAGGATCTGCAGTTCAGCAGGGGAGACAGGTTCGATGGGGTCATCAGGAGGTTGTGATGCCCTTTGCTCCACCTCTTCCTCCACCCGGGCGACGTGGTTGGCGTCGACCGGTTGAAGGCTGGGCGAGCATTGGGCCTCGAGGGAGTCGGCAAGGTATTCGGCCTTCTCGTCGTCGTCAAACGCCGGAGAGCCGTTGGGTCGTGCTAACGGAGGAGTTTGGGATAGGTTAGATTCCGTCTTCATCGTCCTCGCCAGCCTCCAGTATGCTAGATGTGAAGGCGAGATATCGGATAGAAGACGGCTCCATTGGTCACTACGGAGTTCGACTATGCGCGATTTGACACGGCGTTGCAGTCGCCGTAAGCGAGAACGGTTCTCGGGAGAGGGAAACGAGTCGTATGCACGAGTAGCCGCATTCTTAGCCCTCAACAGCCTCCTCGCGTCCTCCGGGAGTTCCAGACGGCGATCGCTCGCCGCCGGGATCTCTTTAGAGGAGTCGCTGATGCGATCGTGGAGGTGGCTGTTGAGCGCTCTGATTGCTTCACTTATGTCGTCGGGTCTGTCGAGTGTCTCAGGGATCTGCTCTAGGTGTTGCGAGGGACGCGCGAGTGACTTCTGTAGTTTATTCCAATCGATAATCGTGGTGGTATCGCGAGAGCGGTCGGTTTGCCGTCCGAGCTTTAAAATAACGGGACGGTGATCTGAATTGAGCTCGTGAATGGGCTCGATTGAGAGAAAAGACAGCGATATGTTTTTAAGGAGAGCGATGTCGAGAACGTCTGGTCTGTGGTTCGGATTGCAAGGGAAGTGGGTGGGCGTTAATGGTGCAATAATGTCGAAGTCTAATTCGTCTGTTAGTAGGTCGAGTATTGTACCGTTACGTGAAACTCTACTACAGTAGCACTACCATGAGTTGCTATCGAAATATTCCATTACTTTACGTTAGTCGATAGCGAGTAAACGAGCATCGAATAGTATTCAATATAAGTCGCACCATGAGTCTCGCTAAAGTTTACTTTACTCGCTAACGTTAACTCGATTGTTTATGTAGTATTCTATCGTCATGTTGGTATAGGCTGCGTATGTGTCTAGCTTCACACTTAATAAAGCTATCTCTTTTTAACTACACTTGAAAGACAGAGAAGGATATATTGTGATGGTTACGTCATACGGTTACTGTCACTCAATTAGTCAGTCGGTATTTAAATTTTACGAAATATTTTTGCTTACGTTTAATGTAATTAAGTTTATAATAACACGATATGCTTAGAATTAGTGCCACACAATTCAACTTGATGGTGGAGTATATGAAGAGGTAAGTTTAAACTTAAGTTTATTTTGTAAAGTTGTTGCGAATTCGCATAATCACAAAGTACAACAAAATGAGCACAAAACTCACATTCCATTGCTAAAATAAAAATATTTGCCATTGAAATTATAATAAGTGGAAAAATGAATGCCCTTTCAATAATTACTAACCTATCTGCAACCCTCTTAAAAATCTAATAGTTGTAATGTTTTCTCATGTGATTTTAGGTATGGAAAAATATAAGAATGTAAAATACTTATGTATTGTTAAGAAATTCTCTAATTGAAATAATTTCTAATCTATATTTATTGAATATTATACTTTCAATTGTGAGTTGTATAACAGATTATTTATGCAGCAATGGGACAAATATATAAAAATATAACCAAATATTTGTTATTTGCAACAGGTTTTACAATAAAAGTCCGAGTGTGTCTTACACTTTTACTACAAGATAATGTGCTGTATTTCATTGCATTCACTAGTTTCATAGTTGACATAGAAATTTCATTGTGTGAATGAAGTGTTTTAATTTTTCTTACAGCTGAAGATTACAACAGACAGGGAACCAGCTCTGAGACGTTGCTGAGAGGTGGGCAGTCTGCCGAACTTGGAGAAGATGAACCTCTTGTCAGCCACGTCTGAGGTACCTGTCCAGCCAGTTACTCCGAATATACGACCAACCCTTTTATTATTTGTTATGTTAGTTAATTAAGAATTTAACTAGTTACTTGTTACAAAAATGTTTGTTACGGAAATAAAAAAATTCTGATTTGAAATTTACAAAAATATATTTAATTCTACATAGGTTAATATAAAAGAAACGTAACACCTTGTGTATGTTCTATGCATGTTCTATGGTCATAACCATGGTTTAATAAATAAAATAAATAATACTTTTACAATTCCTTGGTTTTATTTACAATTGTATTTTGTACATATTAGAATGAATTATACTTCTTGGAATTATTATTCCAAGAAGTACATTTAAATTTTATATACTGTGTATTTTGCTTGAAAATCGTCAAAGTTAGAAGATGTCCAAAATCACAAATTAATCACATATTTTAGCTAATTAAGTAGGCAAAACCTATAACCTATCTACCACATAAAAATTAGATGCACTAAAACTTCTCATATCCGCCTTAAAACATCTTTTGAAAATTTTGTGTAGGTATACTCTCTAATTCGGCCGTTTCTACAACTACCACATCAAAATATATTCTATTTAATAAATAAGGCATTATTTAAAAAATAGATAAGTAAGCACTTCATCGATAATAACACGAATATAGAGTATATAAAAATATATTCACGAGTTTTCACGCTTCATTATGCTAGTGAGGGACGTAACCGCTATAGTTACGGTATTTCTCGAGAGCGTCTGTCGAATTTCTGACTCATGGTACCGATTTGTATAGCAAATGCTGCAACACGTTACTCGCTAGCGACTACGGTTTCGATAGGTTTTTTACTTTGCAAGTTGTGCAACTCATACTACCGAATTTAGTTCTTTGAGTGACCGGTAGAGGCGCTGTACATTTTTCCATACAAATGTTTTACGCACTCGCTAGCGAGTTCTGTCATTATAAACTCATGGTAGTGCTACTGTTCCAGCGGGTGTGTTTACAGTTAAAGTCCCCTGCCAGAATGACAGAGGGGCCGAGGTTGAAGAGAGATTCGAGGTCTCTTTTCAACAGGCGTTTATCGGGAGGGAGGTAGATAGATGCTAAAATTACTGGTGGATGACCGGACATTGCGAGACGGCAAACCGACGCTTCCATATTGACGAGAGGAGGAGTGCTAATAGGGACGCAGTGAAGAGACCTTCTGTAGTAAATTAAAGTGCCTCCTGCCCGGCCATCCCGCGAACTACCGCGGATGCCCCAAGGCACCCAAAAGGAAGCCCCGTATGGCTTCCTCTCGCCGCGTCCCCTCACAACCGAGGCCCGCTGCCTCTCGCGCCGCGCCCGTTCATTCCGCCGCAAATTTTCCACCGCTACCGAAAGCGGCATCCGCGATCGCGTTAACGCCAGCATGGGCGAGGCCCGCGCCCGTCCCTGCACCCAGCGCCGCTTGGAAAAGGCCCGTGCCTCAGCCAACAGCGCCCGTATCAACACCCAGCACTGCCTGGGGGAGGCCCGCGCCTCCTCCGACAGTGCCGGCTCCTCATCGCGTACGCCCTGCACCGGCCCGCGTTAACTCAGATAACTTAGACTTCGTAGATAAACTCTCGGAGAGTATTGACTTAGACGAAATTTCAGCCCTCGTCCGCGATTTCAAAACTTGTAAAAAGGGCTCGTTAGGTATCGTTAGCGTGTTCGTCCGCCACGAACACACACTCGCCGCCCTCCGCCGGATGCGGGACCTTTTGACTAATTCCAATGGCTACCACTAGTAGAATTAGACCTTCTTCCCTGTCGTTGGCGTTCTATAACGCTCGCGGCATCCGATCCCATAAAACCGAAATCCAACATTTCCTTACATCCCATCAGGTCGACGTGATGCTAGTGCAAGAGACTTTCTTAAAACCTAGCATACGCGATCCGCGAATCGCACAATATCTTTTGGTCAGAAATGACCGCCTCGACTACACTCGCTAGCGAGGGCGTAAAACATTTATATGGAAAATTGATAATTTGACATTGACAGTTCACGATTTTCCATACAAAAGTTTTACGTTCTCGCTAGCGAGTGTAGTATTGGTGTAGTATCGTAAACTCATACTAGAGCCTCTGTGGCATACAAGCAAGGATTACCACCATTACCACAGATTATTACATATGAGTAGTTATAGGCTGTGGGGTAAACAAAGAATACTATATATATATATATATATATATATATATAATAAATTAAAACAAAGATGTTGCATTAGTCTGTACCTATAGATGGATCACAAAATGCAGCAATATTTTATTCTTTCTAACACCTTCAAATTGTCATAAGATTGAAAGAGACATACATATATAATCTATCGGGTCGAAGTTGAGTGAATGTCTCCATTTTGACTATACAATGCAAGCTAAAGTTATAGCGTATAATAGTGCTGTGCATTTTTATTGATAACTAGATATCGTTGATATAGATTTTAAATATATGACGGATAAAAAGTATGGCTAAATGCGTTTCAGTGTACTGTTTGGTTATTCAATATAAATAAAATGTGGGTGCGTACTGGTACTCGCCGCATTGCTAATCGGTTGTATGAGATTGTATGCAACCTCTCGCATTTATTTCACCAAAATATTTCAAAAGAATAGTTATTTTTTGAGTAGAAATATTTAGAATCCATCCTTAAGGGGTAGAACGGGAGTAGGTTTTTATTACGAGAGAAAAAAAACTCGATAATCTTAAAGTTTTATTTTTAGAAACGATATCACAGATTAGATAATCTGTGATATCGTTCATCTGTGATTCATCAACATTTTAATTTAATGACTTGCAGTTAATGTTGACGCTTGGGTATCCACGTATTTATTAGTAAGTTTTCTTTTTCTGGGTAATTTCTGAAAAGAAATAGTTTTTGGTTATTAATGATTCAAAAGATTTTCATAATTTTCATAGATTGAAGCATAACTTCTTTATAACTTATAGATATTACTTACTGGTTTACACGATGGTGGTAATTTTAGGAATATTGTCGGCACTGCATACGAGTGTAGAATTTTACGCTGATATCCTTGGCGAAAGCAAGAATCTTCAAAGTTCATCGAGCATATTCTTGTAAATTGCGAAGCTCTCCAACCGTCGGCTTTTCTTACATTTTTTGTCCACGTTTTTTTTTAAATCGATGTCGGTGGGAAATCTGTTATAAATTGGTAAAAATTACTTTCAACCTGCAGTGAATGCTAGAAATTGTCAACACTCTACTAAAAATAAATTAGTTATCGATATCGATAAACTTATCAAGATCAGACTACAGCACTATAAAGCAAGACAAATGTCAAATATTCCGATTAACTTTGGTTTTTGTAAATTTTAGTTATAAACACCAGCTTTTCTTTAAATAAATCAACCTTAGAGCTGTGTGTGCATGTACAATGACACATTTTTAGTAAATAATTATAAAAATTTGTTTACAAAACACCAAAATTAATGAGTACGAGCTGTGCGACTTACCGGTGAAATGATATGTTTCCATTATTCTCCTTCAAAACACCCACTCTACTTGGACAAACGGGAACAGTACAAGCCATTCTTGGCAAGCAACAGATTTATGAAATCACACTTTCAGATTTTTACGTATTTTAAATCACATAAAGCTAAACGCGCTTGTTAACCAGCATGATATAAACAAATATGACGTTGCCCCTTTTATGGCGCGCAGCGTTTTAAGACGTAATATTCGGCTATTGTTATCTCTTTTTAACATACGACATGCAGCCATTAGAAAGACGGGTATCGAGTATCGAAGGAATCTTCAATTTTTATTGTTCTATCTATACACTAATACAATTATCTTTGAATTAAAATAACACACAAACCTAGGAGGTGCCTTCCTATACACATACTTATCTATGGTGCCTAGGAGTAATAGCAATTATATTTATCTATGAGTAATAGTGTTCTGTGCACACGTAGGCTGTGCAGAAATTGTTTATTTTTAATTAATTCGTTATCAATCTCGACAACGGAATTAATAAAAATAACCTGTATTGGATATTGAATAAAGGAAAATAGATTCATAACTAAAAACCATGGCGTCCGGTCTAGAAAATTATGTGAATCAAACTGTATCAGTGATAACAGCGGATGGCCGAAACTTCATAGGTACTTTAAAAGGATTCGACCAAACAATAAACATAATATTGGATGAGTCCCATGAAAGAGTATTTTCATCGTCAACGGGAGTTGCACAAGTGGTGTTAGGATTACATATAATCCGAGGAGACAATATAGCAATTGTTGGACAACTAGACGAATCTATAGACAGTCGACTAGATCTTGGAAATATAAAAGCGGAACCTTTAGGAGCAATTGTACATTAAGTTAAAATGCGCCAGTTTTTAAAATCTTGTAATACTGTCATAGGTACTACACAAAAATATAAGTACATTTGTTAAAGTGAACAGACTTCATAATATAATTCTTTTTTAACCTCTTAAATATAGTAGTTTTCAAAAGATAAACTGAACTCTAAAAAACTTAATATTAGTGTCAATAAAAATTAACATGTACACACTACCAAGTAAATTTAATACATTTCTTTGAATAAAAACTTGCAATAAATAAGAGTATTATAATTAATAATAATTTCCATTGCCATCTACATCCAACTAGACTTTAAAATCAAAATGTAAGCCCTTACAAGCATATATTAATACATTAATGCCCTAAATATTAGGACCTTGTAATTTGCATCCAATATGTATAGATTTCATGAAGGTGATTGTTTACCTAGGCTACTTAGTACTTCTACATGGAATTCAGGATCTTCATGCCACTCGAACATAAAACACGCAACTCACATCAACTCGGTACAGTAAACGGGAGTTGAGTGGGTAACATGGATACACACATGACGTGAATAAATTGCTATTATAACAAAAATAAATTTGATAAGACTGAAATATTTTTAATATATTTAAATGAAAATAATTTAAATATTTTTATCCCTTAACCGGTTTTTTATTATTAATAAATTAAAAATTCTTTTTTGACATTAAAAGACATTGTGATAACGTAGAGCAAAAAGCATTCTTGTTTTATACAATTCATTAAGTGCCACAATATGAGCAAGTTTGTTGAAAATACTTCTCTTTTATTAATTGTTTTTACAAACATCAACATTAGCTATTTTTAATGCCCAAAACGGGGTATCAGTTTGACGTGTATCTGTGTGGCTGTCTGTGGAGTCATAGCTCCTAAATGAATAAGAGTGATCGTGGTCCATTTTTTTTTGTTTGAAAGCTGACATAAAGTGGTTCTTAGCTATAGTTTATGAAGATCTGTTCAGGCATTTGAAGATCATCAGCCTACTTCCTAGTAGATAAAGGGATTCATCTAACTTTACAGGTTCGATTGATGTGAAATTTGGTATAATGTTACTTTGGTGATATTTCCATGACATTGTAACCTTGATCTGATGCTGCAGTATCAAGTACAACTTACAGCTTAATCCTCAGCAACTTACAGCTTGTTTTGACTCAACAGAAAGTCTGGGGGTTAGTTTATAATTTTAATTATAGCTTGTCATATATGAATTATGTGTAAATAATAAACACTTTTTTAATGTAAAATTTGGTATTTTTTTATTATATTACAAGACAGTAAAATGTCAACTTTAATAACTCCAATTTATTAATTTCTACTTTTAATATTTTATCAAACTAATATTAAATGAACAGCCATCACATATTGTAATAAATCTACAAAATTATGTAATTACCTTACATACTTAACAGTAATAAAAATACGGAATATTTGACAAAATAAAAGATACGAATGCTAATTTAACATTTTAAAGCAATAGTCAAGAAAGGGTATTGCAATTTCAATGCAACTAATTATACACAAAATATATAAAAATATTTTAATTGATCCCAATATGGAACATGTTGTGTAGAAAGAAAACTACCTATATCACAAATACAAACTGTTAAGAAACTTAATCTTACATATTTATTTATTGTACAAAGTTGCGTAGGTCAATTTGAATATGTGTAGCCATCGTTGCTTGTCTGTTTTCCCATTAAGATTATTTCTTGATGCCTAAAAAAAATTTTTTTTTATTACACAATTCAAAATAAGTTCATTTCAACGAATATTAAATTTTGGAGTTCAAATATAAACAGAAAGTCTCAAGCATACAGTTACAACTGAAACACTACCGTAATGTTATTATTTGAATTTTATTGGGCTTAGCGTACAGAAATATGTGTTACTTCACACCTTTAACTTAAAGTTGTGATTAACCACTATTAATTATAACTTCTAGAAGATGTAATACCTTTTACTAACTACTAGAACTGTTTAGGCAGCATAATTATGGTAATACAGAAATGATGAACTAAGACAAGGGTAATGAAATGATAAAACAATAAATAATACATAACAGCGCAAACTATACTTGAATTATAATCATTTAATTGTTTCTATGATATGTGATATTTGCGATAACATCTTAACCAGCTTTTAGCACAAATGATTCAAAGGTCTCAGTACTCTCAGTTGGCTTTGGTTTAGGTGTATACTTAGTTTGGGGCCTTACAATTAGTATGTTCGTCTGGCGATTATTTATTGTTTAAATTTTTTATGAGGGTTTTCGATACCTTTTCTGCCACCAGGCGGCGCTTCGTCGGCGTCAGGTCTAAACAGCTGTCAGATAGCAGAGTCGTAGGTACTAAACGTAAATTATTGAAATTCTATTGTGTTGGTTTAATAATTTATACAAGAAAAAACATAGAAAATTGCAATTCGCGTATGTATTTTGACAGTTCATTGGACCTGACGCTACAGTGCTGCCATCCCAAATAGACCGTTTCAGAAAACCCTCATTGGACGGGAAGTCCGCCCAATTTAAATTTAAAAACATTGTACCTTCATGCAAATTTCACATTATTCATGTTTCCTAATTATTTCAACATTTATTCCTTGGCTGAAAATGAGCAAATATTAAAAAAACAAAATAAAAGATCTATAATACATTGACTGATTACACAATGTGTCTAAAAAAAAGTGCTCATGAAGAGATAAGTTCACGCAATTTTATCGATAAAAAATGCGTAAGGCGTAAATCGGCGTGTCGTTAATTTTTTATGGCCATAGCACAGAAAAGACTTGGTCTGAAAATTGCGCTCTTAATTCTTGAAATCTTTAACCATTTTAAGTAAAAAAATGTAGCATTACTTTCTTTTTAATTTAAAATTAAACGCAGGCCAAAATTCATGACATTAACATTTTAAAATTAATTTAAAATTGGCGAAAATAAAAAAAAAACTGTATTTTTTATATCATAGCAAATATCTTCATAAAAATTGCAAACGCGTTTTTATTTACTTATTTTAAACTACATATCAAATAGATTGAAGATTACCAGTGGATGATGAATATAGATTTATTAAATATCAAGAACACAAATCAACTTGGTGGTATGGCATGGCTTACGACTATTATTTGCCATTGAAATAATGACGACCTAACCTAACCAATGGAACATAAGAATTTATAGTGATTATTTTCACATTTTCCAGCCATGCCATCTTATATAGTTATAATCAGCAAGTGCTATGAAAATTAAGTGTAACGTAAATTAATTTTACCTTTGCATTTTTTCCTTATATTGATCAGTGTTGTAAGTTCGGAAGAATTGTTTGCCATATTCAAAAGTTGCTATCATTATTGCGCAGGCTGGTGCAACCTTGAATATCCTTGGAAGCAAACCCGTAAAAAGCCCTTTGAAACCGTGATTTCTGTATATATTTTTGGCTATTTCCTTCATATTCGATGCTCTTTGTTTGACTTTACTGTCTGGGAAAGAAGTATTACATTTACTTATAAACTCTCCAATTTCATCCAGAGTATGGTCTGACTGTATGCCAAGTTACATATAAATATATTTTAACAGTTTATACTTGATTGAGTAGCAAGCCAAGCATACAAAAATGTTTATAAACTCTTCATAAATATTACTTAAAAAGCAGTTAAGTTGATACTAGTTGTTGCACTGATCTGCCTAGCCATTGAAATTCTTATAAAAATATAGATATTTTAATTGCACATGCGATTGATATATTATTCTGTTCTGTTCGAAAAGTGATTATTTAAGCGATAATGAAGCCTAGATTTAAATGAATTTGAGCTCATACTTTGTTTAGTATTATATATATTGTGATTTCTGTATAATAATTAAAAGGAATGTAATTGTTTTTATACGTTTAGTTTACATAAGGTATTTATTTTAAAGATGTCAAAGAGAACGATATCCTGAGTTTCTTTCTTCTCAGGACCGTCTTCATCTTGGCTATTTTTTTCTCCGAAATCCTAGTAAAAGTAGTATAAATTTAATGAATAGCTATTAAAAGTGTTTCTTTGAAACTTATTTAATGAATAAACAACTGTTTCACTTTTTATCGGTTGTGAAATACTGTTCATAGCTTTAAAATCGGAGCAAAAAAAATGCTACCATGAAGGATACTATTCAGTGCAATAGAGAAGCACGAAGTATAGCATCTGTAACGTGGCTAAAAGAGATTTCATTTCATTACAAACAAAAATAATAAAATAGTTCAAATTAGGAACCAAATACCTACATACATACCTGCGTAAATTTCTTTCTCGCCTAATTCAATTTGTTGGTGTGTTTTCACAACATCAAATGGTACAGTAACTAAAGCGGCAATCTGTAATAAACATTTGAATTTATTAAATTGAACTTTTAACATGAGTTTTTTCTTCATGTTTTCTTCCAATTGATGGTTGGTGGCTAGTAACACCTATAACACAAGCAACGACCCGTTCACGAGCCCGTTGGACGAGTGGTTAGGCTGCTTGCCTTAACGCTCTGTTGGGTTCGCGGGTTCGATTCCCGGCAGGGTCAACTTTGAAAAATGAACTTTTCAAATTTGGCTCTGGTCTGGTTTTGGAAAGTAGTGGCAGGGCACACTGCGTTTTCACAGCTGCCGATCATTATAGAGGATTAAGGGTAAAAACAGGGAAATTGGCTCCGACATCCCTTACTCAATCACCAACACAAGTATGCAGTGACCACAAGTGGTCTTTTGTAAGGGATTGCTTACTGCCACCAGACGGGCTGCCCACTACTTGCGAGATCTGGACCTGAGCTAACTAAGAAAAGTTCATTTTCAAAGTTGCCCGAACGAACCTGGGACCCCCGAGACAGCGATTTAACCATACGAAAGCGGGGCTCTTTAAGTTTAGATATATCTAAAATAAAATCACTCACACTCCCCGCTACAGATCCACTGAAGAAGTTGAATAAAAATGTATTTTCCTCAGAATCAGGTTTGTTGAACAATTTTTTTGTGGATTCAAATGTGGTCCAATATATCCCTGTAATACAAACAAGTATTTATTTCTTAATAATTTAGGGAGAAAACATAAAGATTAAAGAATTAATTAACATATATTGTGTCTGTTTTTTTTAGATTGTAGCCTATGAACATCAATGTCTATGAAACACTAGTTGGTATATAGGTTTTAACCCTTCAAGGTACTTTTTTTATATCTTGCCAATTCTTGCCCGTAACAACAAAGTAACAATATTTTTTATAAACTTAAAAGTACATGACATTGGTCCACTCATACTCAGCCAGAAGTGGCGACTAATAAACTGCAAAACAGCCTGAAAAAATAGCTGAATGGCTTAAGAAGTAGTGCATTAAAGCAAATGAGGCAAAGATGTAACATTCACACTTAGAATAGGAAGATGTCCCCCGGTACAGCTAATCATTGTAGAGATCCCCTGCGCAGACTGCGTGCGATACCTGGATATATTTAGACAAGTGGCAGAGACATATTTTTACTAAAACAGCTAAGCCCCCGACTTAGAAAACTCTACGGCTTGTGGGAAAAAATCATAGGTGTCTTTTGGGAGCAAACTCCTACTTTATAAGGCTATTCCTAAACCAGCATGGACCTACGGAATACAAATGTGGGGTACTGCATCGCACTCCAAGATAGAAAAAATGTAGAGATTTCAAAACAAAATGCTATGCATTCTAACAAACGCCCCACGGTTTATAACCAACGACCAACTGCATAAAGATATAAAAAATGCCAAGGAAGATAATAATTAAGACAAACTAGATCATATAAACACAGGATTGTGCACCCAAATATATTGGCGCAGGGATCGATTGCTGACAGAATGGTCTGTAGTCAGATTAAAACGTACAATTCCCCAAGATATGTTAAGACGATCAATCGGGAAGCGACAAGGCAAATACACTATTTGTTCATGACAAATTCAATGTGAGATCAAGTATTTCAGCAGTAGTAATGTAAGTTGTTTGGCACGATTCGTTGCCATTTTGTATCACTTAAATCAGTTTAATATAATAGTGTTTATACTGTGTGTTACTGTATTTGATAATAATAATCAGTAACCATTTAAATGGAATGGAAATAATAAACTGTGTGCGAATCAATGTTATAAATACAGATAAATGAGAAAGTGAGTTTGTTTGTTACGCTTTCACGCCTTAACTGCTCAACCGATCATTATGAAATTTTGCATACACATTTTCAGGGGTACAGAAAAGGATATAGGGTACATTTTATTAAGCACTGTTCCTAAGAAAGGGTGGTTGTGAATGAAGTCACGGCTTAATAGTACATAAAGGTCCATTTATATCTTCAGACAACAAACGTATCGCACACATAGCGTGTCAGACAAAATAATATTATTTCATATGATTGATATGTAAGAATTTATTCATATCTAGCGTAACGAGTCCGCTCAGACGCCATCAGACACTGTCCACGCACGGACGGCATTCGCGGAAAGAATATTTTGTCTGAGCCGAAACATGTCTGAAGGCCTGTGCCCCAGAATCGGAACCGTGCACTTGTCTGTTTTTGTTTGATATGGCACGTTTCCGATACGCTAGGTGTAAATAGTGTCTGACGGTGTCTGAGACGGTACGTGTCTGATACGTTCATTGTCTGAAGATATAAACGGACCTTAAAAGTTTAAAACATTGCTATTATTAGCAGTTATTTGAATTAGAATGCATTACAATTCTTCGACACATCCTTGTTAGGTTTCAATGCAATATACCTGAAAAAGGTACATCACGTAGAAGTGTTGATCCTAGACCACGGAATAGACCTCTGTAGCCTTCATGTTTTATTACAGTACGTAAAGCTGCTGTGATTTCTGTAACAAATATGTATTACTTTTTTATATAACAATATATTCACATGATTAGTAGCAATATTGTTTTAACGCAACTTCTTCGGAATGTAAAGTTATCCCTTGTGAAGTTCTTTGTTAAGTTTGTGAATTTAAATTGAAGAGATATACTTCATTAGAATTTTTCTCAAGAATTATCCATTTGTTAATAAAAAAATAACAACCACATAAAATAGCGACCTACTATTTGTAACAAGTCTTGTAAACTTGTATCATTAGCAGTGCCGTCTTAAGTCTATTCGGCGCCGGGGTGCGGGGCTCAGCCTGCGCCCTCAGCCACCCGGACGTCTATGTCAAAGGGCGCAATTACTCGCCTATGACAGACGCACAGGTGCCGCGCCCCGCCTCGCGCCCATTTCAAATGAACTTACACTTTATTGACTTAGAGATCATTTTGCTTCAAGTGCGGGCGACCGGGGGGCAATTTGTCAAAGGTTATCACTATCTTTGGATTAGAGATTTTGCCGCGCGCGTGTTGCATTTAATAAAATTGTTAAAGCGCCTACACACGGCCCTAAAATCGGTGGCAATGTCGGGAGAGTGGTAGTGGGGATGAAATCGGCCGCTACTCTACACACGTCCCTGCCACTAAGTGTGAAACCGACCGTGCAACAAAGCGCTCGTCTATCAAGATGCCGCCGACACTCTCAAAACATCAGAGAATAGGCATCACTCTGGCACTTTCTACAGTGCAACCAAGTCAAAGACGAAAAAGGAAGAACTGGTTGATGAAACGCCATGAACTTTTTTTTTAAATATTATTATTAAAGGTGACAGACAGGCTGACGGTCACTTG
Source organism: Bembecia ichneumoniformis (assembly GCA_910589475.2). Classification (NCBI taxonomy): domain Eukaryota; kingdom Metazoa; phylum Arthropoda; class Insecta; order Lepidoptera; family Sesiidae; genus Bembecia; species Bembecia ichneumoniformis. The sequence continues at coordinate 16,582,998 of OU342528.1, read as the reverse complement.
ATGGTAGGTGGCTACCGTCGCCTAAGGACACAAGCAACATCAGGGGGGTGCATGTGCGCTGCCGACCTTGCAGGAATTTGTTTACTGCTAGTTTGAAGAAGCCCATATTGTAGCTAGATGGAAACACCTTAGAAGGGAGAGAGACATTTGGAAGCAGCTGAAAACTTTTTAAGAATGGATATAGAATGTGTTGAGGAACTCCTTGAAGAGATCATTGACTTTCGTCCAGGCTTCTCGCTTCTTTTCCTTCGCCATGTCTTCGAACGGAATACAAATTAAAAATACAAAAATACGTCTTGTCGCCGCTGCAGTCGCAGACACACTGCGGTGAAATCGGCACCGATTTCGCTATACACGATGCGACAACGCTCCCTAGACGATAATCGCCCCTAAATCGTGGATTCGACCGACCCGATTTCAGAGTAAGGAGGAAACTGATTACGATTTGCCTACACATGAGGCGATCAAGGGAGCGATCTAGGGCGCTCCCCACCACTTCCCCGATATTGCCACCAATTTTAGGGCCGTGTGTAGGCGCTTTAATAAAACAAATATATTGTTGATGACTTTTTTTTATATTTAATTTTGCGCATACGTATTTGTCGTAACAAGCATATGAAACTATGCAATGGCGTTAAGTTCAATGAAATATCTAAATACTCAGCGCTCGGCAGGCGCCCCCGGGCGCTCCGCGCCCGGGTGCACCGCACCCCTTGCACTCCCGGGTAAAGACGGCCCTGATCATTAGAACCCATTCACTTTACACCTGCAATTTTTCAGTTTCAAGGTACCTACATAAGAAAATTTATGGCATATTTTCAATAACCTGATAATATGATTATACATTAAAGTATATTTAAAAAGGGTTTAAAATTTATATAAATAAAAATGAATCACTAAATTTTGTTGCAAGTTTTGCACTTGCAAAACTCGGTAACGGCTAGACCAATTTGGCTAATTTTCTTTGTCAAATATTCGTAATACAATAAATTTCCAAATGACTCATAACAAGTAATACCATACCATACATAATTATATTAGTAACTATATTGAATTCGTTTCTCAAAAGAAAATTTTTGAATAAACCCTACTATAACGTAGCAGCTATCATGCTGACAAAAATATGTAGATTTTTTTTTTTTTTTTCAATTGTCTTGATATTGCATTTATATATTTTTTTAATCTTCCGAGGAAGTTTCCAACTAAGAGAAAAATTGGAAAAAATGGCCCAGAAAATACAATCCGTGCGAAGACAGGCAGCGGGTCGCTACTAATTTATAAATCCAAAAAGTGTGGTATAACTTCCATGACTAGACCTAAAAATATCGTGAAACAATATCAACAGAAGTGTTATGTATTTTAAAACAAATATCAAAAGTAATCAATGGTAATCACCTGAATATGATAACTTCTTGGATTGCATCTTGGTTCTAATTAGTTCTAATGGACTAACAATCGTCACAGCAATCATTCTAGCTGTTGCTCCAGATATCAGAGGTATCCACATCGGCTGGGATTCTGGCAACCAATAAATTTCAAACATTAATGAAGCCTTACTTGTGTCCCATATATGACCATCTACATTTCTATAAATCATGGATTAAACATAATGTAAGTAATCAAATAACAAGCAATATTCAAATGTGTGTAGTTTAGGACACCTTTTTCATATGAGTTAAGAATTAACTTTTATCTATACGTATCTGATACCTAGCTGGTGCCCGTGACTTCGTACGCTTTGAAAAAATTAACGATATAGCGCCTCATGAAATGTATAACGCCTGACATCTTTATTGCTATTATATATTTGCCAGGCGTCAAATATATAGCCTATGTCCATCCTGAAATTCTATCCTAACTAATGGTGAAAGATTAACCTCCGGTTGAGTTTGAAGATTACCTCATGTATACAAACAAACAAATACTTATACAAACTTTATCTCTGTATAAAATTAGCAAGGACATAAACACAGAAGTTTTGTGAGGATGGATGTATTGATGTTTGTTACTCTTTCTCAAAAACTACTGGAGAATCTTTGATGGAACTTTACATTAATATAGTTCAAACATCAGAATAACACATAGACTATAATATATAAATAAAGATTCACAGACAAAATAGCGGGCAAAAGCTAATTATTTAGATTAAAAATTTTGGTTAACAGTACAGTAAAGTAGTAATTTTTTGTACCTTTATTAATTTACAGACATTTTATTAATAAAAAAATATTTGTATTAATGAATGGAGTAACTAAGTCTTATACTGTTTTCGCTGTAACATGGTTCAAATTACATTAGTGAGAACCATTCCTTTTCTCTCTCATATGGACTTTAAACAACATATTACACACACAACATTTTCTTGTATGTAATTTATTTAATTTATTAAGGACGTACTTATTCACAAATATCAATGGTTTTTCGGTACCATTTATATATCCAGGAAGCACATCTGTAGAGATACCATGGTATAAAATAAAAGGTAATGTATTCATCTCTAAAGATAGCTAATAAAAACTGGACAGCCCAATACAAAATTTTCACATAAATACATTTTTACCATCGCAAGAATCGCTAAAAATATCGAAAAATGGTGTCTGGATAGGTACATAAATAGGTAAATCCGCTGCATATTTTAACATGAAAATAATAAGAAATTGTAGCTTATACAGTCTTCTATACGTCTAGCTTATTATTTTGTACTCAAATAAATTACTTTTTCATTTCTGAGAAAGAATAGACACTAAAAAACGCACTATATTTTCTCCATACATTTTTCTAAGGGATCGCACTGCGTCGTAGATTTCGTTCGCCATTCCCCGCTCAGACGCGGTCATGGAAGCACGGGTGTATCGCCTTTTTTCTTTACCTACCTAACCTTCAAGTATCAAGATTATTTTGTTAATGTATAGAATTGAACGTAAAGCGACTTCAATGTTTGTTGTAGTGTGCTGGCGCAGTTAGCTGAATTCGAGCGCGTCAAAAATGTAATTACGTCCTTAATGATTCCAAACTTTACGCTGATTTTAGTGTAAAGCTAAAATATTATGTCATGATTGTAAGTTGCAGAGACTGATAAGAGTGAAAAGGAACAGTTCATCTGATGTCATTTGCACAATAATACAGCAAAAACAATATTGTATTTTCTATGCAGAATATTTACCTATTATATTAAAAATTAATAAAAGTTATAATTATTTTTTATAAAAAAAAGTAAAAAATCTTCAATGTTTACATATTACCTTTTTATCACAATATCAACCAACAAAATATTACTTATGCATTTTGTTGCACAATGGTAAATTAGGTTACGGTTAATTGATATATGTTTTATTTTTGTCATATTCATGTTACCATTATGCTATTCATCATCTCAGCCGTAGGATGTCCACTACTGGACAAGGGCCTCCCCCCAATTTTCTATGAGTACTAATCAGAAACAGCCTAGATCTGTCGACTTGCGACCCTTATCAGGTCACCTGTCCACCTTGCAGGTGGAACTACTAAGCTATGCTTGCCGATCTGCTGAAGTGCTTGCCAGCCTTACGCTTCACTTGCACCTTCACTGGGGCCATCGGTTCTCTGTTCTATGCTACCTGCCTACTACCACTTCAACTTACTAATCTGCTGGGTTTACAAGGCCCCAAAAACTTTTGTTTTAAGGCACTGAGAAATTTTCAATGCTATTACTATAATCATATTGCATACTTACTGTCACCAGATATATTGTTGTTATAAAATGTTTTTATTTTGAACCTAAGTTGTTCATAGGAAACAAAATATATTACTGTACAAGGAAGTGCTAGAACTAAAGTGGGACTCAATCCTGACCACAATGCGGGGACTCCTTCCAATTTAGCTATTTTATAAAAAGCATCCTGAAAATTTAAATTTTAAATATAAAAACTTGTTAAGGTTTATAAAATTCATATTAAAGTATGTGCTCCAAAAACTCACTATTGTGCCATTAAAGTGTACTCGTCTAGGTATCCATGCTGTTTCACCACAAGGACAAAGATGCTCCATTAAACCATTACAATATAAGTAGCATTTATTTGAGAGTAATGCCTTCTGTTGAGCTTGTAACCTTATTTTAACAACATCCAAAGGAGTCACTGTAAAAATAAGACTCTTTATATTTGGCACTGTAAACAAAGTTTATTCTCTTACTAGCTGGACTATATAATTATATTATACTAGCCTGCAACTTCGTACGTGTGGTAGCGTGTTTGTTTTTAAATGGATTGGAATGAAAGAAAAAATGTTACGGGAAACTTGCTACATCAGTGAAAATCATATTCAAATTGATTAAGCTGTTTCTGAGATTAGCGTGCACATGTGCACAGACAAACAGACAAAACTATTTTTTTATCTCGGTAACAAAAGTATAATGTGTAGAAATTGTTTTTTTAAAAAAGTATTTAATGTACAGACATGGCTCGTTTACGATTTTATTATATGTATAGATAATTTTTACTTTTCTAAAATAAAAGTAGCCTAAGTTACTCTTTACGATATCGGCTATCAGCCAGTGAAACAAACACAGCAAGCAGCCTTTTTGTCTGTGGTTGTTCCGATTAGCAGGAACAAACACAGACAAAAAAAAATTGTTATTTGTTACCTGTAAGTGCTGTATATTATATACTTTGCTATACATTAAGTAAAATGGAGTTATTTTCACATTATAAAACTTCAATTTTATTTATTTGTATAGATTACGATGTACCATTCTGGTGGAGTTTCTTTAACAAGGATACATACGGTTTATGAAAGCTATTTGCAATCATCAAGTAATGTCAGTCAGGTTGACTTATGATGAGAAAACAGCTTTAAATGCTAAGACAGGAAGATAATCATCAAGGTACGCATTGGAGTAGAAACTGATTGAAAATTTTCAGTGAACATTGCATCATGCAATTAAACTTACTGAATAAAGAGGTTATAAGAGCACCAGTACATGCTGATGCCATTTGCTGTACGGGCGTAATACGGAATCGGGGATCATCTTCTCGAATCATTTCACACGATAATTATGTTAATATTGTTTTCTAAAAATTCTAAAATTAATTGGTTTGTTATCCTAAATAAAAACACTGGCAAGTGCCAAACTATAAATCGATGAAATCGAGAAGTGGAATGTGACCAAAGATGTTGTATTAGTCTGTACCTAATGTGACGCCAATATCTCAAACTTAGAACAAATTTTTAACTTGGTAGTATAATAATCGATGAGGTTCTATATACTATAACTAAAGATGTCGCTGTTGTAGATATTAATAGGCAAAATTAAAAAGCTTCTTTATTGTAAGTAAGCATCATTGTTACGGTGCAAGACATCTATATTATTTTTTTACCGTAACACTTTGAATAACTAAATGTTACCATACAAAGAATAACTCCTAATTTGTAAATATTGTGATATCAATTTCTTATTCTTATATTTCACAAAGTAGTTCCAAATACATAAAATTGAATATAATTTCTCACGTCATACTTTTATTACCACTTTCGTATTTAAATAATAAATTTTAATATTACATTACGGAAAAATTGGTAGATTTTTCTCAAGACAAGTCGAAATATTTACAGCTTACAGAATACCAAAATACATTCTATATAGCCGTAGATAGAGAATGAAACATATATTATGGCACAAGATTACTATGGATAGTATTGTAAAACCATTGTAAAACTGTGCTATGGATACTTGGATTACTGTGTGCTACGAACAATAACTATTATTCAAAGAATATAATACTCTCTATTTACTTTATGAATAAATGTATGAAAAATAAATAACAATTGTTTTGTTAAGGATAACAATTCCCAGGACAAAGAATATATATACTCTCTAGCGAGAGCTAATATTGTTCTGAGACTATCTGCAAGTATTTTTATTTTTATATATTCTGAGCTATGGCTATGGTTTATTACTTTTCACTGAAAAGTAATAAACCATAACCATAGCTTCAGTTTTCAGTTTTGAAATAAGTATGTACATTATTTTTATCCTTCTTGTAGATTTATAGTATTGTTAGTATCGAATGTATAAATGAGAGAACTAACCACTACCGGATTGGGATGGCGAGACAGTTTGTCGTAGTACTTCAAGGCGAAGTTCTTGATACATGTACCTACTTGACAATTGAAGGGAAGTTTAGGTCGTGGTGGAGATCAAAGTTCGTTGCGGATGTATGTACCATGGTCGATTTTGGACAATTTGAATGAATTGTATATGGGTGAGCTGGGTACAGCGTGTGCAAAGACAAACCTAGCGCACGTCATGATTAGTCTGACGCAAACTTTGTAGAATTTCACCATATCTCTGAGCCATTGTACTCCGCTTGCCTATGAGGCACGTGAGGCGACTCAGGACGAGCGTTGCCCTGTCTCTGACACGTTTAAGTAAATCTAAGGTCGAGCGTAACACCGTGGTATTTGATCTGATGGACCCAAGGGATAACACGGCTCTGGCTGGAGTGAGATTTTACCGAATGACGCTTCACTGCACAGAACACAGAACAGAACAATATACCCTCTAGCTAGCGAGAGCTTCGCTCACTCAGTCAATGTCAATATGTCTATTTTTTTTTACCGATCGTTTCGTTTATGCTAATTAATTTATGGTGACCGCAGGACTGTCAATGCCAATTGTCACTTTCGTTGTCATTGACAATATATGTCATGGAGAATAGAGGTAACACAGAACACTATTACCCCAAGTAAGGAGCTATAGTACGGTCATTCTATGAATGCGTTTTTGACATTTCTTTATGTCCATTGCATAAAGTTCATTTCCGAATAAACGATACAGAAAATGTATGGAATTGACACCTGTCAGAACAGCACTCTTTTAATGGCCGGAGTATAAGCTAAGTTATATATGGGTGTTAAACTGAAAACTTTCCAGCTACAACCATTAAATTACAGTGGTTCATAAATTGGCCAGAATGGCGCTTCTGTAATATTTAATATGATTGGTTACATTATTATACAGCACCTAACGGTGTTTTATATTCGGGAACTGACAATGGCAACACTATCCGACATCCGTCAGTCAGTCGTTTTTTTTGTATAGTGTTGAAGTGTCGAATGTCGACCTGCGTTTTGGAAGGGCGTTGTAATATCTATCAATTTTGAAAAAATAACTGGATTATATCTGATTACGCGGAAGTTGAAATTCCTCCGGTTTTTTCTAGTTTTGTAGATGAATTATATTTTTTGAGATGTTTTCAACTATTCCAAGAACTGTGTTGTGAGTACCGAATCATTTATTTTTGGAGTTTACATAACATGACAGCTGTGTTTTTTACACTCTTGTATACATTTTTTATAATTAAAATCAACCCAGCAATAAAATCTATTATTCAGAAACGATCTAGGTTTTAAATTTAAGCAGGTACTATGGATATCTAGCGTCGCAACTGCTTTCCGCTTCGTAATAAATTCGCGTTTGTATTTTTTTTTGTCGAACTTTTTTTCTCTTCGTTTTCATTTTTGTTATAAATGAAAAGTATATCAGGAAGTGTTACTTTCCATGTGTTGTCAAACATTTGAAGGCCTTTTGTTGGCGTCACAAGTTATCGCCAGGCAACTTTATAATGATGTAGTAACGTTTTTGTCAAAAATATTGACTTAGCAAATGTTGTGTATTTGCAGTGTTAATTTTTCAAATCATTGCTTCTGTTTTATATGCCTCGTGCCTTGGAAAGTATTTGTAAAAATTCTGGTATTCTTCTAAAGAAACTAAGTAGAATTTTAATAAAAACATTTTAATCCAACACTCTTTTCATATTTTGTGACTCATCATGTGTTTGTAGTTAGTTGTGACATATATTATAGGAAACTGTTCCTTGACAATTAGATATGAATATTTAATCAATCATTAGCCATAATATATAGATCCAACACTTGATTCTCTGTCATTAAAATATTAGGCATTTGGTATGTAGTGGCACTTTTTAAAAATGGTGACTAGCATCAGGTAACTGCAATTAATTAAAAGGCTATAATATTATACAATATAATTTTTTTTATATAAAATTTTACATATATATTTAGATTAATTTCTTATAAATTTTGAAATTTTAATGGGATGTACAGACATACTTGGACAATTACATAATAAGAATATCATTTCATACTAGATAGGTATGTGATTATTGATAAAGTTACTGATATCAAAATAAAACATTTAAATAAAGCATTGTAAGTATATAGTTGTCTACATTATATTTAGCAAATTTAGATATACATTATATAATATAATGTATACTTAATATATTGAATAAAAAATTTACAGTTACTGTTGGATTATTTACAAATATTTTATTGAAGTAAAATTTTGCCATCGGTCAAGTGATTTTGGTGTTAGCTCTCTGATTCGAGGATTGTAGGTTTTGGAGCACTTGGAGAAGATCACTGAAAAAAGTTTCTATTTTCGGAAAAATATCCTATTTATGACAAATTTTATAAAAAACATGGATTTCTTATTGATGGTGGCCAGTTTTCTTTCGTTAATATTCTGCGACCCTAAGAAAATAAACATGAATATGTTTGTTAAAACCATAATATACTACTACTAAATATGTGCTAACATGCACATTGCACAGTGCCACATAAAACCTTTCATTAACATAAATCCTCAAATATTCATCCACAATGGAGGTTGAATTATATTTGTCAAATAAAGCAATTCAAATCACATCTTAAAATTTATTCGGAATGGGTGCTAGGCAACTTGAAATTTATATAAAAAAATCTTCCAAAAATATTTTTTTAATTTAATATATATATATATATATATATATATATATATATATATATATATATATATATATATATATATTTTACACATGTACACATGCGTGCTATTGTCAAGTCGTACTATTGTCCTCCTGCCTTGTTTCTTATTTTAGTTAATTTACTAAAAGTTTGCTACTGACAGGTTGCTAGTTGTAACATTAGGTATGTTGGTTTTTTTTGTTGGAAAAAATAATGATAAAATACTTAACCTAACTAAAACCATTATATTCAAAGCTATTATAGATCTTGGAATTTACTGTGAAAAAGTTGTTATTTTTCTGTAACAATATATAACAATTTAAGTAATAATTGGTCAGACTTTTTTAGTCAACGAATTTTGGGTTCTGCTTTAGTTGCCGAAATTAATTTAGTAAATGTACTATATAATTAATAAAATGGGTACATCATCTGACTAATCTTAAAACGATCTGAGCTAACAGCAACAAAGTAGGTACATCCTGTTTTCGCGGCTTCCGCTCAATTATTAATTTCGTCCAAGATGTAAAATCCGATTGAGATCATACCTAAATAAATTTACTTTTTACCCACAACACGCGATAATTACGATATAACCAAATTAACCTTGACAGTTCTTTATGCAAATACTAACCTCGACTACTGGTTTATTTATAATGAGTAGGTATGTCCCATTCAAAGTTTTGGCAACGAATGGCTTCCATGCGTTTTCGTTCACGCGTTTCTCAGTTTGTTTGAATTTTGCGCGTGCAGTGAAAATGACGTTACTTTTTCACGGCTACGTCTATTTTTGTTTACCATCGGAACACTTTCGTGTTGACATTGTTAATGACAGTAAACACTGATAAGAATTGTGATGAAACGGACTACGAGTAGGTTTATTAATTTAATGTGATAGAGATAAAATTTGTAACTTCGGATGTAAGAGAAAATCAGGAACAGATTTATTCATATTAGCTCATCAGATACCATCGTTTTTGTGGCGACTAATTTTGTGCCCACGAAAGTCGACGAAATAACGGTCGCACGGATTGAGATTCTCGCGAATGCGAACTAGATATGCCAATTACATATTTGCATAGAGGGGTTGGAAGTTGAGATAGATCACAAGATGCGGCTTCATGAGTGATGGGTCGCATCTCGTCGAGTGAGCGGTGAACTGTAGCAAATTAGCCGCGAAGCCATGACGAGCTCTTGGTAAGGAAGGCAAACTCAGTTGTTATCTATCAGTGCATCGTCCGCTCACTGATGGTAAGCGAAACGCCACAAACTGCATACAGTACGTGCTGTACAGACACTCTATGTCGATGTATATTTAAATCGAAGCCTCCCTTCAGCCGTTCAATGTTAGCCCAATGAGGACGCAGCTTAAGCCACAGCGAAAATCATAAAAAATATTTAGATCCAAATAGCGACTCAAATAGCACTACGGTTTTTTCAACCGCTCGAGACGCACACAGTACGATTAAAGACCCGAAACTGCCCGCGATTTTCACAGTTTGAAGATGGATTTGACGAGCCCATTGGATGAGTGGTTAGGGTGCTTGCCTTAACGCTCTGTTCTAGGGTTTCTGGGTTCGATTCTCGGCAAGGGTCAACTTTTCAAATTTGGCTCTGGTTTGGATTTGGAAAGTAGTGGCAGGGCACACTGCGTTTCGCAGTCATTTGGGCAGCCCTTCTGGCGGCAGTAACCACCCCCTTACAGAAGACCACCGTGAAATAACAGTACGTGTGCTGTTGTGTTTAGGTGAGTGAGTAAGGGATGCCAGAGCCTATTTCCCTATCCACTCCTAATCCCTTATCCTTAATCCTACTAGTATGGTCGGCAGCGCATTTGCAGCAGTTTAGGCGTTGCTTGTGTTATAGGCGACGGTAGCCACCTACCATCAAGTCTGCCGAATACTGCTCAAAAAACCGGCCGCGGTTAACGAATAGTGCGTGTGCACCGGCTAAGTTCTAGGGATTACATTTTAGGGATTTTGTCGCGGTTTTTACCCTCGAGTCATTTGTAACGTTTCACGGTTTTAAAATCAGTCGCGAAAAAAACCGCAAGTGCGACTGCTTGCTTTAATTTTTTTGACTCACAAAATCACACGGTTAAAAACAGCAGTTTAACCGTCGTCGTGCGACCTAAGAAACCGTCGCTCTGAAAAACTAATGACAGTAAATTATCGTAATTTCTTTTCATTTTAAGTGGCTAGTTTCAGATAACTGTTAATATTCTCAAATTAAACACAAATTGGTTGATTCTACAATACAAAACAATATTGTCACTGTCAGTGTTTTACCGAGTTTGAATTCCTGCAGTTAGCTGACGAGTTGTCAATGTGGCCCGAGTGTATTTTGTCTCTAGTTAGTCTACACTAGCTGGGCTTACAAATACACTAATACTTGTAGGGCACACTCTCTACTAGACAACGGACTACCCTGCAACCTACAAGTTTAGTGCTTAGAGTCTGTCAAAAAAAAGGCTACCTACCTAATTATTAGAAATATTTTATTTTATGTTGTCTCCAAAGAGACAACAATTTTTCCTTGATAATTAATTATTCTGTAAGCAATAAATTTAGTCAAAGTAATAAAACATTCACTTGAGTGGATCGTGTTTGTAATAGTTTTAATGCGCGTTCAAACAATAATGTTTATGCAGGGAAATGAGCAATTTGCTGAATACTCCATATAATAACAGGGTATGACAGTGAGTAATTAGTGTATAATATCATGTAGTTACGCCATACCTACTTAATGTAATGTAATGGCAACATCGATGAATGGCGAGCATCGATTCGAGGTTGACATGAAACTGTTTTATTAGTTCAAACAATGAACATTGTTTGCACCATTAGTCTCGTTGAATACTTAACTAGGTAATTTCTATTGCACAATGAAAAGTCTACAAATAAAGAGAGAGAAAAAAACACCAAGGCGCAATTGAATTTATCTATACGTCTTATAAAATCGTTTGTCTTGACTGAATATCAACGCACCGCCAAAACTACTCTAAGTCTAGACAGCTGAAATAGTCAAGGTCACAAGTTTAAATTGGTGTTAATTCTTTATAAAGCTCCTAAAAATATGTGCGATAGCTCATTGGATTCGGAATGATGTCTAGAAAAATGTATTAAAGTGTTGTACCTACATAGGCAATTGTAAAATTTGTAAACAAATTAAGATTAGAAAAAAGGCATTTAGTTTTTCCGTAATAACTCAAAAACTTAAAGCGATAACGAAAATCGCTAAAAGAAATACTTAAAGAGGAGGAAATTTCCGATAAAAAAACTATTAGCTCTCTGATGTCTTATCTTATATATAAAAATGAATCTTTATTTCCCTGGCATCACGCGTGAACGGGTAGACCGATTTTAATTCGGTTTTCGCTAATGGAAAGAGGGAATGTTTTAGGGTATATAAAAATTGCACGCCGGGCGAAGCCGGGGCCGGACCGCTAGTTATTTATAATTATAATAGGTTGGGGAAAAAGTTTCTTCACATTTTATATGAAAACACGAGACATTTTTTTACAAGTTTATTTACATTTAATTACAGTATATATGTGTGTCATTTTGTTCGACGACTTTTTGTCATCTTATTGGTAGTGACATGATGCTGTAGAAATTTTGGGACGTCTGATCAAAAAAACGCAACAAGTAGTTTTGGCAGTTCTCTTTTGATGTTAACCTGACCCTGCCTAAAGAATTCTAAAGAGACCGAAACAGGTGGAAATCTGAATGTGTAAGGTTAGGGCTTTATGGTGGATGCATTAACATCTCCCAGCCAAACTCTCTTAATTTTTGCCGAGTCGTTAAATATGTTTGTGGTCTAGCGTTGTCGTGATGAAAGACCACACCCTTTCTATTGATCAATTCCGGCCGCTTTCTCTCAACTTTTTGCTTTAAGCTCATCAGTTTTTGGCAGTAGAGATCCGAATCGATGGTTCTTCCCGGCGGTAAAAGCTTATAATGAACAATGCCCTTCCAATACCACCATTATTGCAAGTTAACCCGGATTTTGACACAGTCTGTGAAGCCTAACCAACCTCTGACCACGACCTTTTTCGCACGTTCTTGTCGTATACGTGGATCTACTTTTCATCACCAGTTATCAATCTCTTGATAAATGATGATCGGCTGCGGTCGGCCATCTAATCCTTCTAAGGTCGGCTGCGCGCTTGCAGCATATGTGGCGCTGCTTGTGTCATAGGCGACGGTAGCCACCTACCATCAAGTGGACCTGCAGCCTGTCTGTCGTCCTTAACATATAAAAAAAGAATTTTGTCTAGTTTACTACCTGAATTTTTCTTTAATTTTATTCTTTGACACCTATAATGGTTGTAAGTCTTTACATAAAAATCGTATTGTCAAATGTCTGTTTGTTAATTCGTTTGTATAACGTGCGCTGAAGGAAGCAAATTAAACCAATTTTGTTACTGGACGTAATTTTAGTGTTGGCACTTATTAACCCGACTTAAATTGACAAATAAAAAACACGTCGTTATTTTGAGTCACTTAGTAGCAAGGATCAACTTAACTACTGGTCTAAGAAGAGCACGAACTATTGTTGGATGTACATACTTGATTGTCTGGTGAATACTAAATTATTGTCACATATGTTTTAATATAGGAATCTCGTCGACCTTGCTTGTGAGAATACAATGTAGATGCTCTACGTGTTACACAAACTTACTTCCTGATGGAAGTTACAAGGCTATGTAGACATGCATTCAAGTGCCTGAATGGAACACTGAAGTTCTATAATGGAATATGTGACCTAAACTGTTTAGCAGATTAAAATATTTCTACGTGATTGCCTTGAATTCTTGTAACAATTGTTTCATTTCTACATGATAAGCAAATTTTCTAAACATGCTGTTTTTCCCGTCTTTTCTGTATTAATATAATGTACGTAACACCTTACAACACCTACCTATATTTATGTATTAGATCGGGGAAAAAGTCTTTTCGCATAAGGTATAGGTATAGTATGTACTAGTTGTGCCCGCGGCTTCGTACGCGTAGTATTCGAAATAACGTTTAACTTTTTTTGTTTTTAAACAGATTGGAATAAAATTTACGCTAAATATTACCGGAAGCTTGCTACAATACATCAGTGGAAACCACATAAAAATCGGTTAAGCCGTTTCTGCGATTGGCGTGCACAAAGGCATATAACTATTTTATTAATATGAAGGTTCAACAGCCTAAACTGAACCCTACTTAATATGACTGATCATATTGATCTGAGGTCAACTTAAATTGAAACTCTCAAAATCACGTAAACTGACTATTTTTAACTTTATATAAACTTTCAATCATCATCATTTTACAGATGATAATACATAGTTAACTAAAGTTTCAGCCAATTCAACCAAAGAGTTATTTTATTGCATTTTTATAGAAAAAATGTTGGACGTGATTCTTTAAATTTACATAACTTTTTTGTTTGTAAACCGATTGGAATGAAAAAAAAAAAAACAATTTGTATACGTTGTATGTTCTTATGGTCCCTAAATAAAAAATAAAAAATAAAATAAAAGCTTAACCGATTTGAATGCGATTGTCACTGATGCATTGTAGCAAGCGTCCCGTAACATTTAGTGTTTGTTTCATTCCAACCGGTTTACATACAAAAAAGTTACGCGCTATACCGTATACTTACCACGCGTAGGAAGTAGCGGGCTTAGCTAGTTATGAATTATTATATAAATTCGTGAGTGCCGAGATGGGAATTAACCATATAATATTAATTTGTTTAACATAGCACAAGGGAAAATTTAAATAAATATAAATTGCATAACTAATCTTTCGGTATATTAAAAACATCATTTGAGACAAGTGACAATTTGCTTTAGTGTTGAATCGTGTTCTGTGCTAATGATTATTGGCCCACCACTTAAATGTAACATCCTTATCGTGTTGGCATTGATTAAAATATCAATTGCTATCTGTTGCTAAAAACGATGCACAAATTTAAAAAGTTCGGATAATATGCATTATTATGTACCTATTGCAGGGAATGGTTAATAAGGAATATAAGAAATCATGTAATCAAATCACGATGAATCATTTAATGAGTGCAGTGACCTCGATGTGACGTCATGCGATGATATAATTTGTTACCGTTAGCGTGCCAAGATCTCTTTGAACCTGCAAAGAGAAAAATTGCAATCAGTGCCGTCTAAGTTGTACTTTTACATGTAGTACCTATTGCTATATCTCTTATTTAAACATATAGGTTTGTATTTTAAAATGTAGATAGATATTTCTAGTACATACCTTCCAGTTACATAATTGAGCTTGGATGTCATAGACTACTTATTCTATTATGATTTAATTGACTTACTCATTGTGGAGCAACATTTGAGATTAGGTAGGATAATGTTAAAGCCCATTTCCCTATCCGCTCCTAATCCCTCATCCTTAATCCTATACTGTAGACGGCAGCGCACTTGCAGCAGCTTTGGCGTTGCTTGTGTTATAGGCGAGGGTAGCCACCTACCATCAAATGGACCGTCAGCCTGTCTGCCGATCTTAACATAAAAAAATAAAAAAAACGATATCTACTCTAGATTAATTATTGGTCTCCAATCAGATACAGCCCGTGCACAAATGTTATGTGGCAATTAATACTACGCCGGAGTCGACGTACACTGTTCTAGTCTCGGTGGCGGCATAAAAAGTTACACTTGGTTGCTGTAAAAAAATAAACAATCTCATTTACCGATATTTATTTCCACACTAGCAGAGCCCGCAACTTCGTACGCGTGGTATTCGATATAGTGCAATTTTTTTTTTTTTTTTTTTTGTAAACCGATTGGAATGAAACAAACTCTAATAGTCAATGCACACTAGAGAACCACACCAGCGGAGGCCAATCATTAATGTATGATTAATTCATTAATAATATGTAGAAATAGCATAATAATAGCATAATAGGGCTGCATGAGAAAATGAGTGCATTTCGGAGTAAAAAATTTGACAGCCAGTCTGGAGACAATAAACATATTACCTACATAAATAAGAAATAATAATATGATGTGCTATTGTGTTTCAGTGATCGAGACAGAAATGTCTGAACCTACTTCCCTATCCCCTCGTAATTACTTGTCATCTATCCTACTGAGTTTAGTACATTAAAATCAAGTGGACTGTCGGACTTTACAGAAAAAAGGTGGTAATGTTCTTCTGTCCTCTTATGGTCAGAATGCCACCATCAGCGGTGGTGGTGGGCACCTGCCAAGTAGTTTATGAACGGTCTGCCTTTCTCCAACTTGCTCTACTAAACAGAGAAATATTCGTTCTGTTTCGTTTTCAATATTCATGTACATACAATTAACTTTGATTGAATTATTGAAGCGTTATGGCCTGGAATTAAAGTCGTTTTCCCTGCTTACTATGTTTTATTGAGAATACTCTGTCTGGCGTCTGTTAATGGGTCTCGTTTGTGTTGAATCTATTATTTTTTAAATTTATTTCATTTACTAAAACCATTAAAAGTATGTCCATTGCTACTAAGGCTGTGTGAGTTTGACGTTCTCTCGATGGTCTTGTCGTGGTCGTGAAATGATTCACTATTCAGAGTTCTGCATAAATGTCCACAAAATATATTAGTCAGATATCATAATTTCTTATGTAAACAATTAAGATAAGTAATTGTCATAATACTACTATATAATCAGATGATTTCACATGACAACATTCTTTATTATTATTTTGTTGAATATGTAATTAAAGGTTTGAAAATATATAAATATTAGAATAAATGTGAATAAAATAATAATTGTCTACAATAATTTTCATTTTACATACTTATGGGTTTTGTACAAAACTGTAGATCACTGTCAATGGTCCTTACTATTTTCCTTATCTCAACTTGTTTTTACATGCGTATATACACATAATCATATTGTGATGTGTACTTACATACACGTCACAATATGATTATAACAGTAACAAGGTTGTGAAAAGATCTCCAAGCAATATCGCCAAACATTACTAATTTATTCAATTCAATCTGTTTACAATGATCCGTATTAGCATATGACTTAACTATGTTAGTAAATATTAAATGCCTATGTACAGAGGTATTAATATAGCCCCAATAACTAGTCATACTTTTTTTCTAGTCATCATCGGGCAGTCATACTTTTTTTTACACAACGCTTTCAAAATGCTGTTCCTAGCGTTCGCTCGTGCAATTAAATTTAAAATAAGTTGAAAAATAATTTTGTACATATTTATGAGGGGACGTTCAAGTATTAGGCTCGGCGCAAACGGACCACCGACCACAGCCACTGGTGGCCGGCGACAGCCACTTAACACACTTTTTCATATATTTTGTATAGACGCGCCGCACACGTGTAGCCGGTGGTGGCCACTCGCTACAACAGCGCAATATATGAAAAAATGTGTTAAGTGGCTGTTGCCGGCCACCAGTGGCTGTGGTCGGTGGCCCGTTTGCGCCGAGCCTTATACGTAACGCAAATTCGAACAACGCGTTACGTAACATTGTTTTTGTTATTTAAATAAAAAACTAGGGAATTAAAATCTCCCAAGTTGGCAACCCTTTTCGTTTATGTTTTACGGGGAATCCCTCGATTGTATTAAATGTCATTTTTATTTTTTTGTTCGCCCAATTTAGCAACCCTTTTTCGTTTATGTTTTATGGGGAATCCCTAGACTGTATAGACTGTACAGAAAAACGTTTAGGGCGCGTTACATGGGGGGAGAGAATGTCAAAAATTTTCAAAAATTGCGTTACGTAATACTTGAGCGCCCCATTAAACAGACTAATAATAAGTATACCTAACTAAGGTGTATGCCTTATACACTCATATATTGCCTTATTACAAATCAATCAACAATCTTCTTATATATAAAAATGAATCCCCATTTCCCTTGGTCACGGCATCACGCGTGAACGGGTAGACCGATTTTAATTCGGTTTTCGCTAATGGAAAGAGGGATTAACGGGTATATAAAAATTGCACCACGGGCGAAGCCGGGGGCGGGCCGCTAGTTAGTTAATAAGAAAATGACCTCAATGCTATCAGATTAGAATTGTTCTAATATCTAATATTAGAACTTATCGTTCGTTATGAAAATAAAACCAGTGCTGGTATAATGTGTGTGTCATTGTGTATTTTTATGAATATTTGCAATATAGATCATAGAAACAGTATACACCTGTACTGTTATACTGTTTATACTGTTTCTATACTGTTCCGTGCTTTTAAATAAATAAAATTAATTTTAAAAACTTTGTTTCAGATGTTGCACGAATACTTCAATAACATCGAACCGTGCGCTTGCATACGCTCTAACAAAATGTACAGCGTTTTTTGAGCCTTCCATTCAATGTCGGGAACACCACGAAGTCACGGGTGATATCATATGCCCGAACGTAGTGAGAGGTATCGACCATCTGAGAGACCCGCGCCTGAATAAGGTATAAGATTTATTAAAATGGAAAATATTTCTGTCGAAGATGGCAAGGCTTCCTATTAAAACTTCCCTCTGTCGTATTGGTTTTAAATTGAATTAAGATTCGATGATAGCATTTCGATATAGGAACTTCGAATTTGTTTACGTTTCAAAACTCCCCCATACTTTGATCGGTAAATCGCTGTAGTCGAAATTATTTTAGATGGTTCATTTGACGAGCTGTTGGATAACTGGTTAGGGTACTTGCCTTAATGATCTGTCCCAGGGGACCCTGGTTCGATTTCCGGCAGGAACATTCTTTAGAAATGAAATTTTCAAAGTTGGCTCTGGTATGTATCTGGAAAGTAGTGGCAGGGCAGTCAATTTGGCAGCCCGACTGGCGGCAGTAACCACCCCCTTTCAGAAAATCACCGTGAAATAATAGCATGTGTGCTTTTGTGTTTCGGCAAGTGAGTAAGAGATGCCAGAGGCCACTTCCCTACATAGTTTGAACATCGGATTGTCATGTAATAATGACGTGTAACCAGTAATTAACGTTTTTAGGGTTCCACACTATAAAAAACAAATACGGAACTATTTATTGAATATTTTTATGGTCCTCCTATTTATAGAATTGACTCGTTTTTCAAAGCTACGAATGAGCAGAGATATCAAGATCCTTTGGAAGTTTAAAAATTCAAAACCTTCACGAAGTTCACTGGTTCCAAGTTACCCGGTGTGATTAACCGGTTACCTGGAATAAGATTAAATTAAATTTGCAAAGATATCACTTCACAAATAAAGGAACAAAATAAGTGGTTGATTTTATTTCTTATCTGTCCAAAATAAAAATGAATTTGTTAAGCGCAAAACTCGAGAATGGCTAGACTAATTTGACTATTTTTTTGTTTGAATATTCTTTGAAGTTCGAGGAGAAAAAAGTGGGGAAAGTTCCCCCAGGAAATCGGCGGGGTCGGTTCGCCTAGTATCACATAAAAATAGTTTTTGGTATTTCAAAAATGAACATGTGTTGATGTTAACATCAACCATTCATGACAGTGTATCTTAAGTTGACTTCAATAAGTCTACCGAAAAAATGTCGAGATTTTTGCCTCTCCTGACTTATTGTGTTATTAACTTACATTATATAATATAGTTTTTTTTTGTAAAGCAGGGTGTGCGTCCTTGTATGTGCATATTAGTAAATATTAATTTATTAATTAGTAACTCAGGATTATATCAGATCAATACGTATTCATTTTTTAATCCTCAGAGATTATAAAAACGAATACATATTGATCATGTGTGTTAATCTTTGCGTTTTCCTCTTATCATCGCAATAAATCTTGTCTATTGTGTTACATGATTCCTTTTGAAGCATGGAATTTAATGTCTTTATCAAGATTGAGAAGTTATCAATACAGTCGGCATCATGTCATGATAGGTGATTCGTCATATTTAGATGTAATCGGCTTAGCTACTACTTATCTATTCTAACAGTTATCGATTAGGTAGTTAGGTAATATTAAAAATATTAAAGTAATTAGTACCTAATCATATAAATATAAACGACTACTAGGCCCCACCGACGTCTACTGCTTTCCCGTGACTCACTGTGTCTTCTAACTAGTACCTATAGTACGGTCATTCTATGAATGCGTTTTTGACATTTCTTTATGTCCATTGCATAAAGTTCATTTCCGAATAAACGATACAGAAAATGTATGGAATTGACACCTGTCAGAACAGCACTCTTATAATGACCGGAGTATAGTAGGCTGTTCGGCATAAGGTCTTTCGGTACATGACTACCACTCGAGAATCTCTTTACTAACAGCGGTTGTCTGTTCTATGAGCTATGTGACCTATGGAATTCTTCGTTACGGGTTTTATATCTCGGGAAACCCCAGCTCGGGGTTACACTGCGAGATCGAATCAGGCATGAGGAGATCCGTAGACGAACGAAAGTTACCGGCACGACCCGGCGGATTAGTAAGATGAAGTGGCAGTGGGCAGGACACAGTACGGAGAGCCGACGCCGCTGGAGCCGGAAGCCACGGACCGGCAAGAGCAGCGTAGGACGTCCACCCACAAGATGGACAGGCGACTTGATGAGGTTCGCGGGTAGGCGATGAATCCAGTCTGCTTCTGACCGATCCTATTGGAAAATTTGGGGGAAGGCGTTTATTGAGGGATTATGATGCTTTATTAGATCAATCTGGCCGTTGGACTTTCAACGTTAATTACATTTACAAATTTCATCTAAGTAGGTGTTACACATTGAGTAATTGTATTCGTTAAAGTAGTTTTGTATTCTTAACGTGATGTAATTTTCAGTTGAAAACGTTTACCTCAAATGTATCAAACTCTCGACCCACATTTTGCTCTATTTGTAAACTTAAAGCCCGTAGGTTAGCTGGTAATCGCTTCTCGTCATTGTTTATAGTGTGTTCCATTTTTAGGGTTTGGCATTTACACTAGAGGAGCGCCAAGCTCTCGGCATTCACGGATTGTTGGCGGCAAAATTTAAAACCCAAGAGGAACAATTGGAAATTTGCAGAATTTCAGTAGACCGATATGAAGAGAACTTGAATAAATATCTCTACCTCGTCGAGTTACAGGTGACTAAACACGATCAAGGTACTTCATTCCATATAATTATCTCAAGGGTTTACCGGTCGCGGTGGAAATAGGCTTTCAAGGCGATTCTGTCTCGGTTTCATTACCCGTATATACGCTTACTTATCATATTAATTTCATTAGCTTAGAACCTATAGTCATTAAAAAACCTATTTTCATAAATTATATTTTATAAATTATTAATTTAATTAATTTCCTAAATTTACCTGTGTTCGTGTGTTCCCATCTCAAAAGCACTGTGTAAATTATCGCCATATCTCAAAAATGGCTTCATAATTTTTGTTCCTTGCCGTTACCTTTTTAAAAAATGTAAGTGTGATAATGTACTGTATATTCCATTGGATGGGAATGGAGTGTCACCTACTAGGAAATAGTCCTGTGTAGCCCTAGGCATGTCTAACGCAAACAATGTGTGTCTCTCATGGGATGTGTCTTTGGTAAGCAGTAATCACTGCTTGGTTGAATTGCGTTTTTGATTTGTTAAAATCAGAAACAGAGGCAAAGAATGCATACTTTTAGACATTATTTTAAATTTTCCCGCAGGGCTTAACGCCTAACCGGAAAAATATATCGTCTTGTTCCAGACAAAAGTCTGAAATCAGTAGTAATATTATTGTGTTTAATTACTAGGGCAAGATTAATCTGAAATTTGATACGGAGTTATATCTTAAGATCGGTCCTAAGATCTTAAGGAATTTGATCTTAATCTTAAGATATTTTGTAGAACTTTGCCCTTCAAGTATAATTTTGTCTATAACATGGTTAAATGTACTAACAGATTACTAATGAACAGCGAATGCAGTACATTTACAAGTATTTTTAGCTTTAAATAATTTCCGTGAAATGAAATCTAAGATTTCAAAACACCGCGCAATATGTTTAATACTTTGCTATGAGATCGTCGCGCATCGGGTCAAAAATAGTTCAAGGTATCGATCCGGTTATGAAGTAAGAAAATATTTGATTGGAATTAACAGGATCGAAGCTTCGATTTCGTTTTTTTTTTATCAGTGACGGTCAAGTCAGAATTACGTGAGAATCGGAGACATATTTATTCATTGTCGTTAGACACCGTTCTTAATATATTTATTCAATAAAGTAATAATCTTAAGGGTCTAGAATCTAGAAGGGTCTTAGTTTAGTTTTAGTTTTTAAGACAGAGACTAGATCAGAACGAACACAATTCTTACGCACAAACTAACAAAATGAGCGGAACTTAATTACCTGTGTATTTAGGTGCAATATTGCATGGCAAATTTTTATAGCTTCTCGGAGATAACCGAACAGATATAAAATTAGAACGTTTTTCTTAAATATTGTGTAAAATATGAAAGTAGCCGATAAAACTTTAGAACACAGTTAAGTTTGAATTGATAAGCTTAAAAACAAATGTAGTTGTCGCTGAAATTTTTTATTACTGTGACAAGACAGGTTTTTTGGGCAGTAATTTGCTATTTATTTTTCTTAGAAAATTTAAATATGTCTTTTATGCACTTTACTTTTATCTAAGTTTAAAATTTTACTCCAAGAAGTCAAACTAGGCGACGCTTTTCTGTTAAGTACTCGCCTTAAATACAATAAAATGAATTGTTTTTATTTTTAAGTTGTTAAATGTTAGAATGCCACATCCAGCCTACACATCAAAGTTCGTTATACCTAGTTACCCCGTGTTCACGTTTCATCGCATCGACCTCCTTTCGCATTTAATATTATAATAGGATTGTATTTACAGTGTTATTGAATTATTGTAGGACAGAAATGAGAAGCTGTTCTTCAGATTGTTATCTGAGAATGTGGAAAAGTATCTTCCCATCGTATACACGCCCACCGTAGGATTGGCTTGTCAGAGATTTGGACTCATCTACAGGAGACCTAGAGGCTTATTTATCACGATCAATGACAAGGGACACATTTTCAATATCATCAAAAACTGGTAAGATTATTCGTAAATTTTACTTTTTTTTATGTTAAGATCGGCAGACAGGCTGACGGTCCACTTGATGGTAGGTGGCTACCATCGCCTATAACACAAGCAACGCCAAAGCTGCTGCAGGTGTGCTACCGACTATGGTAGGTTTAAGGATAAGGGATTAAGAGGGGATAGGGAAATGGGCTCTGGCTTCCCTTACTCACTCACCGAAAGACAACAGCACACGTGCTGTTATTTCACGGTGGTCTTCTGTAAGGGGGAGGTTACTGCCGCCAGAGGGGTTGCCCAAAGGATGCCACTACTTACTTTTTATTAGATTTTACTAACTTTAAAAAGTGTGCATCAAATAAAAGTTGATGCAAATATAATAATTATATTATATGAAAATAATATTATTATTTTCGTCTCATTTACTCGATTAAAGATCGTTATACTGAGTTTATGTAGAGATGGTAAAGATTTTTTATTGTGACAAACGTTAAAAATATTGTTTTGATTTATTAATTGAATATAAACTTTAAATATATAATGAGTGAATTTATATTAATACACAAATAATAGTCTAATTATTACGTAATAATTGGAACCATTAAATTAGTGCAATGCTGCGTTTTGAATGAATATGTAAGGGACGAATGGACATTTTAATAAGTAACATTGTTACTTATTATCCCAAACACATAGTTGAATTTAAGTTATTTGGATGGATCAGGCCAGAGCCAGATGTCCGTGCTGTGGTATTCACGGACGGAGAAAGAATTCTCGGCTTGGGTGACTTGGGAGCTTACGGTATGGGAATTCCGGTGGGCAAACTGTCTCTGTACACTGCCTTGGCCGGTATAAAACCACATCAATGTCTACCGATCACACTGGACGTTGGAACCGATAACCAGGTAACATTTTTCCTTCAACTAAAACACAGATAGTGTAATTACCAATTGAGATCCTTGTGAAAGGTACAAGGGAAACTTGGAGTTTTCAATAGGTCTTGGGTCAAAAATACCTCTGCATATCTCAACACTGACTACACTAGATGACTAGACTAAACAATAAGAAACATTAACTGTTAACATTTAATTATTGAAATATTTATTTAGTAAGAAAACAGTAAAAAATGAAGTTTTGTCTGCTTTCGCAGACAAATCCGAAGACATGAATTTCCTCAATAGGGAATATGCATATTTTTTTTTATATTTTCATACGATAGGTTATATCCTTATATAACCGTAAAAAAAATATTCAGCGCCAAAAAACAGAAATTTGGTTACAAAAAAAAAGTTAAAATTAAGTAACAGCTACGGGCACTTTAAACACCCGCCCTTTTGGCGCGCTTGTCGTGACGTCAAAGTCTACAATACAATCAAATGTTAAAAATCACAAACATCTACACGCTTGTTGACATTTCATAGACGTTGACGTCACATTCCATAGACTTTGACGTCACATTCGATCTGACCGTTTCAAGTATTTTGAATTTCCCACATTTTTATGCACTTTTTAATAATTATTTTCTTAACGAAAAAGAAATAATATTAAAAAATATTTACATAGACATAATTCTAAAGCAAAAATGTTGATAAAAAATATATTTAAGCCTTTTTTGAATTAGACGCATATTCCCTATTGGGTCACAAGTCACATTGGTTTAATTTCTCTGTTTCACATTAGCTATGGTTCTCTTAAGTAAAAAGAATTTTTCATCATTTGTTTTATCTTACAAACATCGACATAATATTGCATTTACACCTCAAAGAACGTTGCAGTAGACAAAAGAAATATTTGTTCTTCGCGCATAGTTCTTACTCTTTAGGTCTTTCCTGAACCCTGGCTCATCGATGACGATTGTGATTTTTCTTGAAATCTGCGAATTGAGATTTATTTTTAGCTTTCTTAAAAAGTTTACATCAGTATTCGTAAATATTCCCCTGCCACAAACCGGCTCTAACTCAGCATAATACTATCATCGCTATTGGTGTCGTCGTTGGCGACGGTTCTTCCCACGTAGCAACAGACCCTAATCTTATCTCAAAGACATTGATTGTGACTTACGCGCGCGGCCGCGCGCTAATCAAAATACGTAGGAGAAGAGTAAAAGAAATTTCGAGGTATTGTTTCCACATAGGTATTGTAAATGAAACTGCGTCGTTCAAACCGGACCATATTTTAGCAAATTAGACAATAAATAGGTTATAAGCAGTTGGCCGCTTAAAACGGAGTCTATATGGATATAATTTCATAGTAGTCTATATGATATCGAACTTGCGTTCGCGTTTTCGTCCTTAAAAACGGTTAGTTGTTATATCCGGTTTCTTTTGTATGATTTTTTTATTTTAACCTAATTAATCAACATTTCTTGATATTTAGTCTGGTCATAACCAGCGTTTCCAATAATTCAATGAAAGTAAAAATAGGTTGCAACTGAAT
Source organism: Bembecia ichneumoniformis (assembly GCA_910589475.2). Classification (NCBI taxonomy): domain Eukaryota; kingdom Metazoa; phylum Arthropoda; class Insecta; order Lepidoptera; family Sesiidae; genus Bembecia; species Bembecia ichneumoniformis. The sequence continues at coordinate 16,557,804 of OU342528.1, read as the reverse complement.
TTATGCCGATTGGCCTTGATATAACGATCAAAGTAAATCATCGCGTCTCGTTTGTAACTGGAACTAAAAGTAGCTACTCTCGAAACCTTCTGTAATTCTATCGATTGTGTCTTAAGGTTGCTTAATCTAATCCATTCGTTACGAGTTTTCGATAAAACAATTAATTTGGTTTCATACTTTTTTTTATTCAATAAAGTTGGGAAAAAGTCATATTTACATTGACATAAATACAAAATCGACTTTATAGATTTCGACAAACAGGCTGACTGTCCACTGGATGGTAGATGGCTTCCGACGCCTATAACACAAGCAGAGCCGCAGGTACTGCAATCTAGCTGCCGACCATAGTAGTATTAAGGATGAGGCGTTTGGAAGGGATATGTCAATGGCTCAATGGCTCTACATTATCTATATCTATACATATAATAAAATCGTAAACGAGCCGTGTCTACATTAAATATAAAAAAAAATTGTACACGTTGTGCTTATGTTACAGAGGTAAAAAAAATTTTTTTTTTACCTTAACCGGTACGGAACCGGAAACGGCTTAACCGATTTCAATGCGGTTTTCACTGATGTATTGTAACAAGCTTCTCGTAACATTTAGTCTTTGTTTCATTTCAATCGGTTTATAAACAAAAAAGTTAGGCGTTATACCGAATACCACGCGTACGAAGTTGCGGGCTCAGCTGATTATAAATAATCATTGTCTTAAAAAATGCGCATCAATAAATCGTAAGATGGATACACATAAGTCCTCCTTATAAATACAAAAAGATCTTTGTATTTGCAATACCATATAATAAGACAGAACTACTACTGTGCGAGACCTTGCTCTTCACCCAATAAACGTATCATAATCACATAATTCACACTATCCTGTCTTGCTCCCTTGCCTTAATACCAAAAACCAATTGTCAACCTTATCACCTCACTATAGAATCTGATTTAAGTTTTACAATAGAGGCGTATTTTTTTCAGGATCTGTTAGAGGACCCGTTGTATATCGGTTTACGACAGAAGCGAGTCCGAGGCAAGGAGTACGATGATTTCATTGACGAATTTATGGAGGCCTGTATTAAGAGATACGGTCAAAACACATTGTTGCAGGTAACTGTTCGTTTTAATTTTAAGGTTGATCGCTTATACAGTGTATTTCCTTGCCATGAAACTATAGCAGATTAATAAGAAAATGCTTTAGTACTAGTAACTATATAGATCATTTTCCCGTAAAAATAATATTTCGGCATGTCAACTTTCAATAAAAAATTACTAAACAAGAAATAGATTTATTTGGGTTCAGACAGTTTTATGTAAGCATCATTAAGACGTTCTATCAGTAAAATTCAATAAAAATATCCTTTCAAACTATTTGTCTCAGACCTAATAAGAACTATTAAGAGGGCACTTTCCAACTCTAACCGCTTACTTATTCCATACTACGTAATTCCAGTATTACTTATTTATTATAGGTCGTAGCAATACATAAAAAAACATGACATTTCTGGGACGCATTTTCAAAAACAACACATTGTGTTTATTTAAAAATTAACTTGATAACTATGCTGGTTAGAAATGCAATCACTTAGAGATACTTAAATATTTACACCAAGGTTTATTTATTTCAATGCAGTATTGTTGCTTAGCATGCAATCTATTGATGTAGAGTCTGACCGTGGATAATAAACACTGCTAGTTTCCGGCACAAAAGAAGTCATAGCCATTTAACGAAGGTCACAAACGTTTTTAAGACTAATGGTGCACTCGTGACTAAATAGTTTTCTAAATAACATAAAATGTTCATAGATCAATTTAAATTTCGCAAAACACAATAAACACTAGACCACTGACAAATTTTAAGAAATTTCATATATTTTAAGTAGATACTTTAGTTCAGAATAACAATATATTTTATTGAGTCATACATGATTTGCAGGACTAATTTTGAGGTTCTTGTTGTCTGGTAAACAAAATTAAACTTCTTTTTTCTCGAATACGAAAGTCACGCTACTACTGCACTCATTGGTTTCTGTTCGAGTTTTGTTCTGCTTACTGACCTACCAATATACCAATAGCGATACTAACTAACTCCCCTTTTTTAAATCGAGGATGAGAACATGTACCTATATTAAAAAAGTGATAATTAATTAACAGTCTTTTAAAAATAATTTATAGTTCGAAGATTTCGCTCTGCCGAACGCTGGTCGTTTGTTGGAAAAATATCGTAACAAATACTGCACTTTCAACGACGACATACAAGGGACCGCCAGCGTGGCTGTCGCGGGACTGTTCGCGGCCGTCAGAATTACAAAGAGAAAACTCAGCGAAAATATCTACTTGTTCTTGGGAGCTGGTTCGGTAAGTTCTCGACGGTGTTTAGACCGTCAAGCTTGAACCGTCAGATTGTCTGCCTTCATTTTTTGCCTCTTATTTATGTCTCCACACGTTTATAATATTCCAGGCCGCGAATGGTATAGCTAACCTAACCGTGGCAGCCATGATGCAAGAAGGTCTGGACGAAAAGCAAGCCCGCGACCGCGTATACATGTTTGATGTAGACGGTTTGCTCACTACAAAGCGTCCAGGCGGGGTGCCAGACCATGCTGTAGCGTTTGGGAAGGACGTTGAACCGGAGAAGGACTTTGAGAAATGTGTAGCCAAAATCAAGCCAAGTATTCTTATTGGTAAGTTACTAAATGAATTGGGTATATATTATTGTAGACACGATGATAAGACCACATTATACGCTTGTATACAAAATATAAATGGTCCATTTTGGTATGAACAGAACAAATATGTCACTCTTAGAAATTACTATTGATTGAAAACTCAGTGCTTAAATTTAGTACAATTTAAAATCGAAACTGCACCAATGAATTTCTTTCATTGTAAATTGTAGTCACTTGGCGACATTACCAACACGTTCGTTGGCTCCGCGACTCGCTTGGTGACTAACTAGGCACCTATCTTGGTACGTAGCTTGCAGTTTGGACAACGCGATAGTATGCAATACGTCTGTTCACAGTCACTAAACGAGCAGCTCGGCTCTTAGCACTAAGCGAGGGTCTTTGTAATGTGCCCTAAAGGAGATTGCTGAGAATGAAAGAGCTAACAAAGGCGAACACACAAAATATATCAATATTCAACTTTGATCCCGAACCATCTGAAAGAATAGTTTGGGTTGAAGGCGAACTCATTGTGTAGAGTCGCAGTGGACTAAGTTAAAATGGACAATCTCCAGTGGGACGTTACATCCCAAGAACATTAATAATAATTATTAGTAAATACCAGACACGCAATTCAATTGTATGACACCAACCTGAGCAGTAAGGCTTGTGCTTCAGGAACCTAGTACACCCACTCCAGAATCGTTTTCATAGTCTATCTTGTCATCATAAAATCTGGAACCCTCGACGTGTTCAAAGACAGGAAAAATATTGCATGCTAGCTGTGTCTCATTTTCACTAGGGTTCAATTTCGTTTGACTTTCATATTCTTGAATCAGTTACCTCAGCGTAATCTCGATTGAATTAGCGACGCGGCGCTGGCTTCACACAGAGGTGAAATTTTCAAAAATCCTTTTTTTCTGGACAGATCTATCTTGTGTTGATAGTCAGACAGGAAAAACGTTTTTTTTAAAGTAATATTTAAGTATAGATTAGATTTTTATTTAAGTTAATAAATGTTCCAGGTTGTTCTACTGTCGGTGGCGCCTTCACACCAAACGTGCTGAAGCAAATGGGTCAAAATACAGATAGACCTGTTATATTTGCTCTCTCGAACCCCACCAGTAAAGCCGAGTGCACGGCGCAGGACGCTTACCAATATACGGAGGTAATTCAATCTAGTTTTGATTAAAATTTTCATCGATATAATGGACTGTATATTCCATTGTTTTAACTTTTTCCTTACCACATACATCCATACAAAGTAACTCTGTATGTCTGGCTGTTATCTTTTCACGCTTAATCCGCTGAACTGATCATCATGAAATTTTGTATACACGCTGTTAGGGATGCACTAAAGGATACCTTTTATCCCGAAAAAGTACTGTTCCCGTGGGATCATCTAAAGCCTGTCAAAGCTATAACTGCAATAAAGATATATTGGCCGAAACCGCTGTACTACTCCTTAGGAATGCGGGGTGAGGCTGGAGGAAGGAAAGAAAAAGTATGAGTTTCAAATGAGAGCGACATTGACAGACAGATCTTTTGATATCGACTTACAATATTTTAAAACGGTTGAGATAGAACTTTCTCTGTATTTAATAGTAAATATGTGAATTTTACGTATCAGGGTGTATTTAGATAATTTAAAAACATTTAAATTTTTATAAAATGTTAAATTATTTATTTAAATATTTTAAGTTACGAAAATCACAGTTAAAATTAAAATATCAAAGAATTCCTTTGTCTGCTATTCTTTTCATGAAATATTCCGCCACTAAAAATTGCAGTTTTGTTGTCACGAGATATCGCACGACCGTCTTCTTTGTCTCTTGTGCGACGGACAGACAGCGGAGCAGCCTACTCTGCATCCCCGCCTCGCTGCGCACATACCTAAAGCGTGGTACAGCGGGTCTGGTCAAACTATAATACATATTATAAATATGTTGAATATTTGTGAGGATTGATGGATGTTGCATGAAAGATAGTTTTTTATGTATAGTTTTTACATGAGAATAATACACAGGGTATAATATATGAAGGACGAAAATTAATGTTTTGTAAAAAGAACAAAAATAATTTTACACATTATTGGTCAATTAATTAATACAATATGACAACAAAGTGGGATGTACAGCATCACCTCTTGTTTAAGGTAAGTTAAGGAACTAAAAAAATAAACATTAAACACAATCTTAATAGCTATGAAAGTTTCGTTAAATCTTATAAGTTTCGTCTCTTCTGCTCGTTATTAAAGGTAATAAATAAAATTGATCATAATTTGTAATAAAACCAAATCATAATTAATATCAAATTTAATTTTCAAAGAGAAATTTTTAGTATGTAACATGGATAGTCACTCTTTAGGAATAGTCACTCTTTTTATGCTTAATTTTTTTACTGTGTAGTTTACTGTGCGTCATTTATGAGGATTGCTCGTAACATTATGGAGCCGCTGAATTATTTCAATCTCCCACCTGCAACTTAAAGCTCTTTAAAGTGGTTGTCTTCAAAATTTCAAAAGTAAATTTCAAAATTTTTGCAGAGTTAACACCAAACATGCATTCCTGTAAAATCCCTTGTGTCTTCAGCTGAAGGTAACTAACTGCTTGCAATCACAATGACAGTCATATCTTCTTCCGTCCTATTTTATGTGGGGCCGATATGAAATATGTCTACATATAAATAAAACAATAATTAAAACTAAATGTGTGTTGTCCATTACAGGGTAGGTGCGTTTACGCGTCGGGCTCCCCGTTCCCGCCGGTGGAATACAACGGAAAGACGTACCACACCGGCCAAGGGAATAACGCATATATTTTCCCCGGGATAGCGCTCGGTGTAATAGCAACGGCTACGCACCACATTCCCGAGAGTATGTTCCTGACTGCAGCCAGGGTGAGTCCAACTTTCCAAACATTTTCTCTGTCCAACAACTCCAGATAGTTGGATATCTCTACTCGAAGTTTCAATGCCTTAAAGTTTGCTCTGGTTTGATTGCTTCTTTCATCAATTCATTCATTCCAAATAAGTCGTGAGAACTGAACGCAATATCTTAGACAGCCGTGAGAGTCAGCAAGTTCATAACAATGACGACTCGTCGGTTTCATAATAGAGAAAATGCAAATTTTTTTAAAATATTAATATAAGATAGGTTATACAGTTATATAACCGTGAAAAAATAATCAGCGCCGAGAAACTAAAATTTGCCGTTTCAAGTATTTTGAATTTCCCACTATTTGTTTTGCACTTTTGATAATTATTGTCTAACGAAAAATAAATAATAAAAAATATTTACACAGATATATTATATTATTATTATTATATCTTATTATATCTAAAGCAATAATGTTCATAAATAAATATGTAACCCTTTTTTTTAATAACACGCATATTCACTATTGTGCATAGCATTAAAAAAAAGACGGTACTCTAGTGTAATGTTATTATTTTTTGGTTCTATAATATCATAAGATAGTTCTATAATATCATTTAAAGTTAATGGTGTAAGTTGGTATCAATATTTATGACAAAAAGTCTATTTTATACGTGGACTTCAAGATCGATTTCGCAACGATGTGTGTGACGATATTTCTGTTCCTTAATTCCGTTAAGGAGAGGACTGCTTTATAAGATGTCTAATGCAAGGTATAAACGTATAAATTTCAGACGCTGGCCAACTACGTAAGCGAGAATGATCTGAGTATCGGTCGTATTTATCCATCTTTAAGCGAAGTGAAGGAGGTATCGCTCGCCATCGCCATTGAAGTAGCCAAGATGGCTTACGATGAAGGTAATTTAGGCATATAATTTTATGACCAGGACCCTCGTGACGTATTCGTCTACAAGGTTCATTAAGGTTAAACACTAGTGACACATTTGCAATACTTTATTTTTGCATATACTTTATTGCATTTATTGTTTAAACAAATGTCAAGTGCGTAAAATGTCCATGGGCTACTGGTACTCGGTACTTTCAAAAGATATGTCCATATTTAATATTACAAAGAGAGCGGATTTTTTAAGTTTGTTTATATTTTCAAATATTTGGAGGGTAATCCGGAACCTAGGCTTATAATTCTAGTTTAGATGAACATATGTATATATATTAGGCTACATATTATGTATATTATATAAGACCCTCAATTGATGTCGGGTCGTTTCGGTCTAGCTAAAAGTTACAAAGTAAAAAAAAAATTATTCAGCCTCTGAGTCTAAGGAGCGTATAAGTTGAAATATTGAAGTTCGTTGAGTTGTAACCTAAAGGTTTATGTAGATGTGTTTAGCAAACCAAAGCTTATTTCTTGGGGATAAGCTCAATGAACTTTTTACGAGAACAGTCCTAGCGTTTTCCCTTGAGCGATTTTATGTTTAGTACCTTTTTATAAATTACTATTTAATATCGCTTGTCAATGAAGAGACATCATGGTGTGTCGTGAAAACTTCATAAAGATTAAACGGGACCATGAAGTTATTTTTAATATAAAATATTAAAAATAACTTCATGGTTTAATATAAATATAATGAAATACTTGCTGTTAACTTGATTTATTTTATTAATTAACAGCCTAAAATGCTAACTTTTTTTGAATAACAAAAAAGTGTTGAAGATAAATGTAAAAAGTAAAGATTTATGTGTGCTGAAAAGTAATTAACGCTTGAAGAGAAAGATGTTTTATTTTATGTTTATTGAACGCAAGCTTCAATCACTCCTCTGTGTGGAAGTCGACGCGGTTTGTTTTAATTTTGTTTCGCTAATTATTTATCAATGGCTATTTTTTTTTTAGTTTTTTTATATTATAATTATTTTTATATTATTTTCATATTATAATTAGTTTGTAGAGTGTTTTTTACATTATAGTCTCGTTGAATTTTTAAATCTGCATTAAATTTGTGCCTGGCGCCATCTTAGTCATTCATTTCATTGATTCTGTATAATTTAATTTTTCCACATGACAATAAAATGGAAATCTTGCTTGTTAAAATAGAAACGATAACTTATGCATTTACCACTTTTCATTTACAATAATAAACATTTGGGATTTCGTTAGGAAATCGTAGAATTTTTAAAAATCCCTTGTCCACATAATGCATTTGTTGCCCCATTCAATTGCGTTAGAATAAGCAGTACATATACTGGAATGATTTTATTAGAATTTATATTTTTGAAAATTATAATTTTATTACAAATTCATTAATATTGTCATTATAGAATGTCATATTTTAATTTTGTTTTTTGTTGAAAATGAATCTTAATCATTTGAGCATTATAATTTCTATTAAATATCGATAATAGTTTTTTTTAAAAAGTATTTCCTTTACATTTACAATTGAGAATAATTTTAAAAGATTTTTTTTATTACAAAATGCCTCAGGCGTGAGTAGAACAGAATTTGGGAAAAATAAAATAATGTTTTAAATGAATTTGTGTTAGTAGTCTAACAATCCAATTAGAACTAAGTTACTACGAAATTGTATATTTCTAAGTGAATACAATTTCTAATATTATTATACTATTTGTTACATGCGTAATAGTAGTTTTAAGCAAACTTTAAAAATGTTCTGAAAATAAAGTCTTACTAAACGTAATCTAAGTAACATTTCGCAATGTAGGTATTGGCTTTCGTCTGGCAATATATTATTTTTTACTGGTATATAATATGTTCTGTTAATAAATTTTATTAGTAAAAATAAATGCTATAAATAATACTTCAACAGATTTAGCATTTCTTCATCTTCAACAGAAATGGTGTTAATAGATGTAGTTTTTTTTTTCAATAACAAAAAAAAAAACATACATTCGTATTGGGTTGAGTTATTTTTACTACATTCTACGATTTTTCTTAATTTAAAGCGCTTAATTTATTTATAATGTTAACTGAATTCTACTCGCAACTGAGGCAAGCCAGTTTTTTTTTTGCTTTTAATATTCATACTGCTAATTATTCTCGATATTTAATTGAACTTAATTTACTTAGATAATTCTTGAAGTGAAGTGGCGATTTAATTTATATACACAACCTTTTATACACTTTATAATAAAAGATCTACAGAAAGAAGTATTACAGTCTTCTTTTTTTATCTTTGGAAATATTACCTGTCTGCTTCGAGTTTCCCGTCTTCGAATATTTACAAAATGAAATTACACATATTTTATTTTGTTTATTTTTTAACATGTAAATAATATATACAAAAAAAAATATTTTTGGAAGATAAATATGAAGAAAAATATAAATGAATTAATTGTTTTTCTTATATTATTAATTTTTTTTGTGATTTATTATTAAATGTAAGTAATAATAAAAATAGCGTCCAAAAGGCTGTGTCGAAAAACCAATGTGTCAGTATTAGGGAAAATCCTAGTTTAGGTAAATATTTAATAGTTGAGTTAAAATCTTTTATTTTTTATAGTAAAACACCGATTTTAAACCGTACGACAGTATAGCGTAATATAAATTATAACAATTATGTAAATTTAGTCCTATCGGCAATGGATATTTCTTGAGGTGCGATAAGAAGGGACGTAAAGGAAAACTCGAAACAAACGTGTTTTAAGTTATGCGTTCATTGTCACAAATTTAAATTGTCACTCTATATGATAGTCTTAGTTACTTAGTGCCTCTATTTTATTTTTCTTTGAACTATATTGGTATTTTTTTAAACAATTAAATTACAGGTCTGGCATCTGTATATCCTGAGCCAAAGGATATATCCAAACACGTGGTGAACCAAATGTACAGCTTCCATTACGAAAGCTCGATGCCCGTCGTGTGGGATTGGAAGCCAGAAGAAAAATTCAACGTGAGACCTATTCAACCAGTACCTAAAAACATTTAAACTGTAATCGATTTGAACCTTAAATGCTATTGATCGGTGTATATAGAGCGTTTTTTGCCTCGTAAATACTTAGGAACAATCCTTGTAAGTAAAAATGTATGCAATTGGTGAATACAAAAATTCTTATCTTATTACATATGCAAGCAAAAATTGCAATTTAGTGATACGATTTTAATTATGTGCCCCTAATATATATTACATGTAAAAATAATCCATCTGAACTTATCTAACCGACCGATAATTATTAGGACGTATAATTTGACGACAGAGAGTTTTTTATCTGTCGCTACGTTACTGATATGTTAACAATGAAAAAGTACTTCATAGGTAATGTAGGATTTTTTAATTTTTAAACGCTTTCCGTATTGTGTACTGCCCTTTTTTAACTTTAAAAAGTACCTAACTAAATAATAATTTATAAAGAATATCAGAATCCTGTCTACTTTGCGATCGCAAACACCAAATCGCTTTAAATATACCGATCAGTTTTGCTAATGTTAGAAGGCTTGTCTGTTGTCGACAATTTGTAAACTAAGAGAAACGGTAAGAACACAAAAACTATTTTGACTTTACGAGTTCGACCTTTTTGCTTATTGCTTATAAATCGACATGAATTAGTTCAATATTAAAATTTTAATATGACTGTTATAACCGAAGTAATAAAATATGACATGAACTTGTTTCATGCAAAATCGATTGTCACTCTGAGCACAGTAAAGACAATAAACTACAAGAAATCTATCTATAGAGTTACATTTATCCCTACAGAGTTAATCTAGGGCAGAAGAGTTTGAAATATTGGAAAATATCTACATATTGTTTTTTTCAGCAATTTTTTTTTAAATGTTTCCAACACCATTTTGACCAAAACCATCACGGCTATTTTCCTGTGTCTTTTTGGTTTATAAATTTTTTTCCGTCTCTTAAGTATATGGCGAACGTCAAAACGGCTGTCTGGTTTTCCAAGATAAATGGTCTAACAGTCTTATCTTAGAGTCTGTAATAAATCTCACTAAAGTAAAATTTTTCGTTATAGAAATTTACCTAATTTTTTTCTAAATTTTATGGAATCCTTTGTGCCTAGAAAATATGAAGTGTATAATAAATTTGCCTTCTTTACCAAAACAAAGACTTAGGAGTTAATGTATTTGATTTTAAATAGTACAAAAAAAAATTACAAAATTTGATTTTTGTATTCATATATTATTGTAAAAAACATTCTTTCTGATTATTCTGCTGAATATTTATCATTAATGTTGTCAAAATATGATTTCTCAGTGGAAAACGTCGTAACTGTTTGTTGCTAAAATTTATGTTTAGCATACGAGAAAGTAAGTTTTATTACTAATTCCATTTGGAATATATATATATGATTCGGTTATACAACGTAGCTATAAAATACCTTACCCAATGATACTGCCTCAGTCAATATTATGACTGACCTGTATTATTAATAAAAATTGATGAAGCTTTTAAAAAGAAAATTAACTTCCTTTCATATACAAGTTGAATTTTGAATTATGGATGTTCACACTTTTAATTATGTATTTTGACTTACTTATAAATCATGACTACTATGACTTAACCAGTGTACACATTTGTAATATTGTGATTTTTTCAAAAACATAAACACTTTAAAATATCATAATGATTTTGTTGTACCAATGCACTGTGACGACATCAATGCTTATACTCAACGCAGATAGGTTTATAATAAAAATGCAGAACCGATTAAAGTATGAAACATTAAGTATGAAACATTAAAATAGTTTTTATTCTTGAAGTGAGTGGTTCACGGAATAGTTAAACTAAAATTCCGTGAGTGTGTTCAATCATATTCTGTGTTAAATTCTAAGTGCAAGTAGGATATTGTTGGTAAATGTGCCGTGTGTAGTCATCGCTAATGTCGAATTGAAATTAAGGGTAACCCCAAGTTCGCTTTTGCAATATTTTTACTGGCACCTCGTTAAAGCGGTTTACATCAATTTTATAGAAATATGTTGTTATATTAATTACTAGCGACCCGCTCCCAGCTTCGCCCGGGGTGCAATTTATATATATATGAACATTCCCCGTTTATCCCTCTTACCATTAGTGAAAACCGAATTAAAATCGGTCTACCCGTTCACGGGCGATGCCGTGACCAAGGGAAATAGGGATTCATTTTTATATATAGAAGATCAGCGGGAGGGCCGCTTTTTGGTTTGGCTGTTAAACATATTTAATTCATTCATCGGGCAGCCATAAGTGTATAAGTAGGTAAAAAATTTTACTCAATGTACTTAGTAAACAATGTTCATCGTACTATTACCGTAGTAGAATTTCAACTATAATATTTAAAATTTAATATAATATCTGTATAATATAAATTACCATCACTGTAGAATGGTAAATACTTGCGTTACCTATTGTTGGAAAGTTCTTATTAATCGAGTAGCGTTTCAATGTCCTATTTATTGTGTAGTTCAATTTTAATAATAAATTAAACATCTGTTCAAACGTAAGTCAGTGTTCAGTAATGAGATTGTCCTTTGTACCCTTGTTTTAGCTTTGTATGTTTAATGTAATATCACAAAACTCAATTTTCGTTTAACTATTATTTAGGATCGCGTTTAAACAGAAAAGAGTGTACATAAATTTTATGTCACAATGTTCTTAGGGTTATTATTCGAACGAACTGAATACCATGAGTTAAAAAAATAGTAAATTATCTGAAAGAAAATTCCTGTGTTACGGTATTAAAGAAAATTCCCGTGTTACGGTATTAAAGAAAATATTCCAAAACTGCGTGGTATATGACGTGATTGTATTTTTTAATAAATTCCGTAGTTCCTATTTATTATAATCGACAAATAACATATTAGTTACATTTAACCTTCCCGTTTAATTGTTTTGCTGAATTGTTTCTCTTTCAAAATTATCGCTTTATATGATCGCGTTTACACGGCTTTCGATAGATGTCGCTGCTCTCGTTTGTTAAATGGCGCCAATTTGTCATCCCTTCAAGTGTCTATTTGTTTTGCCAATACAATAAGTACTATAAGTTTTTCTTTTTGTTCCTTGTTTTAAACAAAGAATAAATTCCTTAGTATCTTTCATTTTGAACATTTGACCATTCACAGCAATAGAACAGTTTATGAAAGAGTACAATATTTTTAAATTTTAAATGATAAGTCTTACCTTTTGACAATAAAATTAACTTCGGAAAATATTACCTTAAAAAGTCCCTTTCGTGTTTGTGTTTTTGTCCCTATTTTTAAATAATTTAGTAAGTGTCTGTTTATTTCAATAGCTTAACGTTTCAATGTCAATCATTTTTAAACTTCCGTCTTATGAAATGCAATAAAATGAATAGAAAATAAAATTGGAAATCCTTTTAAGTTAGTGCGACTGCATGGTAGTTGATCGAGTGTTTAAAAAATTCATGATAGAATTTTACAATTTACTAAACTTTATTTTATTTTTTATTGAAATTTAGTGAAAAGTAACTTTCTTAGACAACTACCTTGTTATAATTTTACGAAGTCTAGTCAATGCAGCATTATAACGTCTCTTTATTACAGGGAATTCACCCAGTTAACCTTATTTCAGTATTTCATTTATCTAAGTAATTCATATTAAAATTACCTACCAATTAAATTCATATAAATATGATATTTTGCCCTGATAAAACGCTAAACTCTTTTGGTCACAATAGACATTCGCGGGGTTTCCGCCGACCGCATAACCGGAGTTTCGAAATAAGTGACGATTGAGATAAATTGATTTCGATGAAGTAAATATATTTACTTGTGACTGGTTTCGTTGAAGTAATTGTAACGTTTCTACAGCCGTCTAGAATACTGGCCTGTAAGAAGGTGAAATATTAGAAACACAAAATAAAAACTTGAAACAAAATCCGGTTTTAATGAGAATTTTCTTAATCGTCCATTTTGTAAATCTTTCAATTTCATGGTAAAACTTTGACCTTTTAATTAATTCCTTATAAATATTAACATATTATAAATGATAAAGTTTCGGTCCCCTAGGCAGAGTCCCGAGCATGCTGGCTGCATTACCTCGTTGTATGGCAATGCTAATCTGTTGCCCGAGGTAATGGCCAGCTCTATAATCCCCGGTTTTGTCGACCAAACGTTTGGACAAGTTGTTAAAAAATTTAAGCGCGTTGGGGCCCCATGGACCCAGAGATTCGACACCAAAAGGAATGAATATGTAGCCAGTGCCGATATCTCTGTATTTGTTAAACTTTAATTAAACTTAACTAAAACTTTTATACTTCTTGCAGTTGAAAGCTTTGATAATGTTACAGATTTCGGTTTTTTTTTTTTGAGTAAAATTTCCAGTAATTTAATAATTGTATTATTATTTGTTTTCCCTATAAAACGATTGATTCAGCTATGGCATCCTTCGATATTGTTGATTGTTCTTATATTTGGCCTTGTTACAATACTTTTTGTTGAAGTTCATTCCTATTTAATCACAGAAATTGTTGTGATTATCATGTATAAATAAAAAGAATTATTTGTCCGAAACCAGTTAAATTTAAGTAAATACATTTTACATAATCGAAACCAGTTTTGATTAAAAAAAAGTATCGAATTCAGTTTCGAAACTCCCGGGGCGAAGGGGATCAGAATTAATTGAATTTTGCTATTGAAATTATACAATTTTTAGACTAGAAATTACATTTAGTGTGTATTGTAACTAGCATTACGTTTGACGTATCCCCTAGTATTATTACGTTTGACTTCAGTATTTTATTAGTGAGACAAATTTTCTTCGCTTAGCGAAATAAAATACTTATTTGCAGCTAACTTGTACAAATTTTTAATCGTCTACGATTCTGCTTTCAAAGTGTAATTATAATTAATTAAAAAAATAAATAGTCCCTAATCAATTAAACAATAGAAATTCTTTAATATAATTTTTATGTTGTGTTAACTTTTCTATTAACAGTTAAAAAAAAAAACACTATTTCGAGGAATAGCATTTCCGAAGAAAAGGATTTTCTTCCATTGAATATTTCTATAATCGTAAATTCCATTAAAATCTATGACGTAACAACAATGTTATTTGGACAAGTCGAAATTGTAAACTTAATTTCTAAACATAAAATAGACAAAGGTTTAATCGTATTCTACCTTTGAAACTTATTCAGATAATTTTTGTTTAAAGTGTAGGTATAGAGAAAAATTAATAATCAGTCGTCTAATATGATTATTATTTCAATCGTTACCATCCTCATTGTTGTTATTTAAGAAAAATAATGCTACTTCTTGAACGTGTACTTTGTAGTACTATTTTATTTTAAAAATTACTTTTAAAACGTATAAATTTGTCTACGATTCTGTATTCAAAATTAAGTTGCATTATTTTAATCAATTTTTTAGTATATCCTATTGATATACTATGTGATTTATGTTGCTGTGACATTGTATTATTAAAAAATAAAAGATTTTTAAGCTAACAAACTGTACAAACTTATTGTTATTGTGACATTGGCTGGAAATCCACTTAGTATTTGTTTTTTTTTTTTTTTAATATATACTTACTTACCTATTTATTTCAGGAGTGTTTTCTGCGGCTAACATTTTGCATTTTTTTTTTTAAATTCATAGCACGCTATTGTATTATTTTATATTAGGTCAATTAATGTTTCACTTTAAGCATTTGCAATAGGTTACATGAATATGTGTAGTTGAGATTGTTAAGACATGGATGTTAATAAAATGCATGAAACATCACCTGTTGTGTTTTATTTTACAAATAATATGCTAGTTTTAGTTTCGACTCCTAAGAAAATTATATATTTTTAAAAGGATTTGATAAATAAAATATTATTGCTTACCAAATACTAGTTATATATTAATTTGGACGCGTTGCGGGAGTGATCGTTATCCTCCAAAGTGACAGCAGAAATCCAAGCTTTACCCGGCTTGTCATTTTAACACTTAGTCAATATAATAATCAATAAATCAGTCAGTTCACACACACATTTATTACACGAAGTACATTGTAAGTAGCACGCGACGCGAGCGACCAGTCAAAAACGCGAAACATTAACGCGACATACGCACGCAGGAGCGCGACAGCCATACCGCGTTTTCACATTCAGTGTGAGCGAAACGGTAGGCAATATATCACGGCACACACAGAGCTTACCAAGAGTCACCGTATACCTCAATGTGACTCTTGGAACAGAAATAATGTCCGCTTAAATATAACAGAAATGGGGGAAAATGACTAGCAAATATGTAAGTTCTTGTCAGTCCTAAGTGAACTGTAAATGTGATAAGCGTAGCATCACACAGAAATCTGTATACCCAGGGCTGGGAGTAAGATATTGTGTTAGATAACTAAATAAATGATACCTACCAATATAACTGGGGCTTTGGCAATACCTCTCTATGTATAATTGGGTTTGACTGACATCAGTCTTCCTATTGCTTCGATGGTTAATGATGTAATATTTACAGATATATCCACTCTACATCCTCAGCCAAAAGATTTGAAGAAATTCATAGTGGATTTTCGATACAACATGGCGTACATTGATTTTCGGCCCATTTTATATAAGTATCCGAAGCTGCCCGATATGAAAGTGAAATCGTTTGAGGAAGTTTATCGGAAGTTTGTGTTAGTAATTAGTAATTATTTTATATATATAATTTTTTTTTAATATTAAATTACAATTAGAATAGGTCCGATGAATATCAAATATCAAGGAACATGGTCTTTGGCACAATGCTTCCAGACGATTCCTAGATTCCGTTGGGCTCGATTTGTTGTGTGAATATGTAAAATGTAATTGATTGACACAAAACGCAATCAATTATAAGTTGCAATAAATAATCTCATGAAATCTATAGGTACATATAATAAAATTGTAAACGTGCCGTGTCTGTATTTTTTCAACAAAAAAAAAAAACCAATTGTACTTATGTTACCGAAGTCAAAAAAATATAATGCGATTTTCATTGATGTATTGTAGCAAGCTTTAGTAACATTTAGTGTTTTGTTTCATTCCAATCGGTTTACAAACAAAAAAGTTCACGTTATACCAAGTTGCGGGCTCAGCTAGTGTTACATATTTATTTTATAGGCAATCAAAAAAAAGGGGCGCGACCACACCTGACAAGAAATCCTGAATGTCACTCGCCTGCCGTTTGGAATTATTGATTTTTATAATAATGATATGCTTATACATTACTGTAAAGTGGATTTACTATAGGTATGATCAATTTCGTAACCGTTCAGTAAGTAACCAAGGTAGGTAGTTAATTAGAATTATAAAAACACACACTTAAACGCAAGCAACATCTTGCTAGATTTTTTTATAAGTATATGTCGTCAGATAGGCTGACGGTCAGCTTGATGGTGAGTGTCTACTGTTACCTGTTAACACATACCGACTTTAGTAGGAGTAGGATTAAGCATAACGGATAAGGAGGGTCAGGGAAATGGGCTCTGGCATCCCTATACGTATACCCACTCATGGAAGCACATGTGCTGTTATTTCACGGTGGTTTTTTGTAATTCGGTGTTGACTGCGGTCAAACGGGCTGTCAAAATTATAGCGAATATGCCACTACTTGCCACACCCAGACCACAGCCAACTTTGAAATTCCAAAATAGCACTGCCGGGAATCGAACCCCAACCCCCTGAGACAGAGCGCTAAGAACCTTTTCCACTCGACCAATGGAGTAGATGTAATCTCTTAATAAACTCAATAGGACTAAAATATTGGATCAAAATCTAAAAAAGGCTCACACCCTACTCAACTCTTGTTTTCCACTTGGCTTCAAAAATGTAGGTATTATTGTGATGATTTTTTTATACACGGCTAAAGATGAATCATTCTAAAGTTAAACCGTAATCAGGTAATTTTTTTATATTTCTTTTATATATATTTCTTTTGCTTATTTTCTTTTTTTTTTTCAGCCAGTAAGAAATTTATAATTCCTCCATTTGCCATTTATTTGGACTTCAGTGAGCAACGTAATCCACTTTGATTTTACAATTTGTTATTTTTTACAATATTCGCTGAGTTAAAATAAAATTTTCTCTTTAACTTCTTTACTTATTTTTTTTTTAAAGTTTTGTTTTGATTTTAAGTTTTGTTTTTTTAAGAACTTACGGCTCATTTACCTGATAAAGTAGAAATGAATAGGGTGATAAAAACTTCTTAGGTGGTAGGTTAGGTCACATTATCATAGTTAGCTCACATTTTTATGTTTACTTATTATCATTATTTAGTTAGGTCACCGAACGAAGCTATTGTAAAGCTTCTTAATCAGCGAGTTGGGTATCGCGTAAGGCTAATCCAGCTCCGAGATGATATTAGCTATCATGGAATGGCTGAACCATGTTATTGTAAAAAGAAGTATCAAAGCATCGCCCCATACGGTATGATCCTTTAGGCGGTATAGCTTGTTAAGGGCATTCCTTCAGCCACCAAAACTCAGAATTAGGCCTCAGCTCCCCGCTATCACGCACTACGTTCACCTTCACTCAGTTATCACTGTCACTTTTGAATGAGAATGAGTGAATGAGAACGCATAAGCTTTAAATAGTGCAATTGGGAAAATTTTATAGTTTTTGATTTATTTATAATTATATATTCATAGTACCTAAATTCTAAACCTGTCAAAATATTTTAACATTCATTATCAATATTTACGTTTTTTTTTTAAATTTCATACAGAAAATAATGAGAAAAATTTGTTTGAAATTCCGTTACTTTAGGATTTAATTATACTGAGTGAAGTAAAGATTATTTAATTATATCAGCTTTCGATACGCCATAAATGGTGTATCGAAAGCTGTCTTTTTACAGATGATATCCTCAATATTCACTTTTTTTCACATCTTCAAATATTTGCGTTTCTCTGAAATACATGATCTTGTATGATAATTTTTGTAGCGAGCCGCCTTAACAAAGCTATAATAAATATTACATAATTAAGAAAGGTCATTTCAGAAGCACTTAGCATCGGGTCTTAAAGCTCGATCGGTTAGGAACGTGTCTGACTTCATCGAAATTGAATATTAGGTCCGGTCGGGGAAAAAGTCTTTTCGCATATAGATAGGCTGGGGAGAAAGTTTCTTTGCATTTTATATGAAAACTCGTGTCATATTTTTTCAAAGTTTATTTACATTTAATTACAGTAATATATATGTGCCGTTTTGTTCGATGACTTTTTGCCATCTTCTAGGTAGTGTCATGATCCCATTGCTGTAGAAAGTTTGGGACTTCTGATCAAAAAAACGCGACAGGTAGTTTTGGCAGTCCTCTCTTGATGCTAACCTGACACTGCCTAAGGAATTCTAAAGAGACTGATACAGGTGGAAATCTGAAGGTGCAAGGTCAGGGCTATATGGCGGATGCATTAACACTTCCCAGCCAAACTCTTTTAATTTTTGCTGAGTGGCTAAAGATGTGGTCTAGCGTTGTCGTGATGAAAGACCACACCCTTTCTATTAATCAATTCCGGCCGCTTTCTCTCAACTTCTTGCTTTAATCTCATCAGTTGTTGGCAGTAGAGATCCAAATCGATGGTTCTGCCCGGCGGTATAAGCTCTTAATATACTTACTTTTTCCTAGTTTAATATATACATTATGTAATTGTTTGTTTTTTTCTAATAAAATAAAATAAATAAAGCGAAAATTACAGATAATTAAATTTTTGTCTGCTCTCGCTCCAGCTTACATTTCATGACTTAAATGCAAAATATCCTTTCCATCATATTTCACACACTACGACCATGACCTAATGTATATAAAATTTGAACGGTACTGGTGTATCAAGGAGAGTAATCAAGTAGATGTATTTCTACTTCTCCTGCTCGACTGGTTCGTAGCCCACCACAATACTCGAAGAGTTTTTTTTGTTGATTGAAGCATTTATCCGGAAAGCCCGTTTTTTTTTTGTTACACAGCGTTTATGTATTTGACTAAATTATAACACACTATACATACAAGAATAGCGGATAGGCTTGAGAGCGCGTGATGCGAGCGTTGCGACGACTTGGAATGGTTTGTCTTGATTTTAGAGGGTAAGAAAGGCAAGAAAAAAAATGTAGGTAGTTAGGAATGCGAGGCGAATGTTTGCATGTGTGTGATGCATGTTTGGGTGTGTGCGGGTTTATAGCAGAAACGGCGCCAACAGGTACTTAACAGCATTTTTCACTTTATTTAATAATAGTGACTTGTTTAATTTACTTCAAAAAATCAAGTCCCTTACCAATTACTTAATACTAAAATTGATTTCTAATGTATATATAATGGCACTCTTACCTTAGTAATTACCTAAAAAAATCGATGCAGTAAAAATATATGGTATCTATCATTGAGTTTAATCAATGTTCCGTATCGCGACACAACTTTAAACATGATTTATTATTATTTACGCTTTTTTAACTGGATCTGCACTATTTTCGGATTCAGAAAACCGTTTCCTTCAAAAACAGAAAAATTTACTGCGATTAATATTTGGCACCGAATTTGGTCATTAGTTATTTTCTTGTCTGCGACCGTAAGCTACGTTGCATTAATGAAGGTTTCATTAAATTTCAAAATTATAAAGAATTTAAATATCATATACAATGCGAATGAATTATTTGTTAGCATGTCCATACATTTCATCAATCTCGTGAGAGACGACAAATTATGTATCGAAGTGTACAAGATTGTTAATAACATTTTGAAACAGTTTCAGCTTAGCAATAAATGCTTAAAGATGATATCGTTGAAGATTTTTCTTTGGTTTTCAATTATGGTTGCTGTGCCCTTAGTTTTTACTGCCTGTGAAATTTGGCTTAGCGATCCACCTCATGTTTTTCTAATAAGGGTACCAATGTTTTTAGCAGTATTTCATTTAATTTTACACATGTCCCTTATTCTGGCCATTTTGAAAGTTTTAAATCACAAGATGTTTACCTTGTTTAACTTAAAAAACACGATGGTCCAACAGAAAAGTAATAATTCAAAACGAATTCAGTTGAAATATTATATGAGTCTTGATATAGATTTTTTTGATAATGGCGAGCCTAACGCTCGTTTAGATTTAAAATGCCTTTGTAAAATTTACGATGACATCAGCACTTGTATCCAACTGTTGGGGAAGTATCACGGGAAACAAGTAAGATATATATTTTATTTTTTTATATTATCGCTATATGCTTCTGTATGTTTCTCCGCTAACTTTTTCTAAACGCCCATCGGATTTTGATAAGGTTTTCACTCATAGACAGAGCGATAAACGACGAAAGTTTGTGTATAGGTATAATTTTCAGCAAAATTTGCAACCGTGCGAATCTGGGGGCGGATCACTAGTAATTTATATTAGGAAATTGTACAAGGTGTAAGTATTATCACTGTCATACAAAAGTTCCGAGAGGGGACGATTCTTCAACAAGCTATTTCAGCGCCGGCCGATTCATCGTCAGTCATTTCGTTTTGGTCGTTTTGGTCTATTGTTTATCATGGGCAGTATTGTAGAAAGCAAAATTATTAGTACCAGATATTTGTCGTCAGAAAAGACGTAGGTAAGATTTCATAAAATATGATGTATTTTAGCAAATTACATAGTTTAATTCGACATCACATTAATAATTTTAATTAATGTGATTTTGGCAAAAGACTGTCTAAAAATGTGTTACAAGACTTATTTGTATTGAAAAGGTTAGGTTCTGGAATCTTTATGAAATTAAATGTGATAGGAGCGAGAACACCCGGAATACTGGTCTTGGCAAATAGATCGTCTATCTATTACAAAATGTGTTACGAGACTTATTTATTATACTGGAAACGCGTGTAACATTTATTTTTTTAAGTGATGCTGACATTTTACGTAAACGGCGATGAAATGGCCAGCGATAAAAGGGCGGTGGTGAATTGTCCTGCACCCCTAAGTCTTACCGCTGTGTTAATTTTGCTGGTGTATTTTTTTTTTTACGCAAAATCACCTTAAACCGTATCAAAATTCGATATCAAAAGCGATAAACAAGAAAGATTTGAATTTACAATTTTCAAAAAAGAAATCCCTAGTTTGTAATTTAATTTTCTACAGATCCACCAATTTTATTGCAGATGCTTTTGACCATATGGCTGATGTTCTCGAGTGCCGTTATCACTGCAGCTGTCATCAGTAGGAACGAAGTAATTATAACGAAATTATTTTATTACTGATAATTACCCCTTCTGCAGACTAAAGAGCCTACAGAAGCTGTATTAGGCAAACAAAAGCTGTATTAGCTTTTATAAAATATCTACAGACGGTCGGTGTAACCTTTTATTTGGTTGTATGTTTAATTATAAAGTTTTGCTATGCCCGGAAAAAAATAGAAAAAATAAATAACTAATAGTCACACCATGAAAACTAAACTATAGTCAAATTAAACACGATTTAAATGAGCTGAAACAATTTGATTCAAATTCTCCATGTTTTTGTCGAATAAAATAATAACAAAAAGTATGTACGAAATAAAATAAAACAGATCTCTTTTAGAGTATTTTGAGAGAGCCTTCACTGCACATAGTGAGTGTAAAACTAACTATCTAGGATAACCAGGCGATTAGCTAACGATCATAACTATCAAGAAATCGGTGCCTTTTCAAATCAACTCTGTAGATATATTGAAACCGCTCGGTCTCTTTAAGTTTGTTTAGAAGCTTTACACCAATTGGGTGATCTAACTAATGTTGACCATAAAAGAGATATTTACGGTGTTTCAATTTACGGCCAACTGAGATGTAAACCTATATTTAATTTCAGGAAAAAATTCCATGGCTGGCCATATCAAAATGCGGCATGCCCTACTTCTGGTGTTTCTTAGGCAGTTACATCGACGACCAACTGCGACAAGAAGTAGAACGCACCGAACTATTAATCATGAAACACCTAATTGATTTCAGATGTGGTACGTACAATATACATAAAGAAAGATATCATCATCTCAGAATATATATTATTCTGTGTCATTTAGGATCGGCGCTGAAGGCACAGCAAGGTATGCTTCGGCACGTCGTGGTATCCCACATTACGCAGCTGTGTCGTGCCAAATATTATTTTTGTTTTATTTTTTATGTTAAGATCGGCAGACAGGCTGACGGTCCACTTGATGGTAGGTGGCTACCGTCGTCTATGACACAAGCCAAAGCTACTGCAAGTGTACTCATTAGCAGTGCGTTACTCCGAAGTCGATTGTGTATATATAATTTTGTTAAAGTTTTTGATTGGGATTAAGTGTATATAATTGTTGTAATTTTTATATTTTAAAGATGAGAAAAAGAGTAGTATCCTGAGTTTCTTTCGGCGTTTCTTCTCAGGATCGTCATCTTGGCTTTTTTCCGAAACCTTCGTAAAATTAAATGACGATCATAAGAGTTTCTTGGAGAAACCTAATTGATAAATAAATATTTTGATTTGATTTGATTTGGGATTTAGTGATAATAGCACTTGTTGCTGAATGGATGGCGTGGCATGACGTGGAACGCTTCGGCCTCTTGGCTCTTCAAATAAAGGAGTGTGAGTGCTAAAATTATTGGAATAAGCTTAAAAATAATATGTCCACGAAAAAATCCTTTGCATTGCTGTACCATCAATGCTGTCTCAATTTTTTTTAATCAATCATAATCAGCAATTTTATTTAAAAAGAATAATTCAGTCGGGTCTGGGGTTGATAATTTCAATTTTAAAAAATCTTGACATTAAATTGTTAACTGTAACATTAAATGATCGAATTTCATTAATTTCAGAACAGTCAAGAAGGACCACGCTACAAATTTTTAAACAGCTAGTAAGCACAAATCGTCTCCAGTTTTCGATTTCTAACCTTTTCCACTTAAACTATTCCATGATACTTGGTACAATTTTGAATGTTATCACGTACAGCATTATATTGATCCAATTATTCTTGAGTCAAAACTAGCTTGTAGGTAAAACGGGTAAGATAATGTCTACGTTTTCTTTTTTAAAAAATGTTCATAACATTTCATTTTCGACTATACAACGCAAGTAATCTTATATCTTATCTTATATCTTGTCTTTATATTTGCGTTGTCTTCGATTTGTCAAATATTTTTAGCTACATTTTAAGGAAAGCCACAGTGTACCTTTGAGTATGACGTTTAACACTTTGAATTTGGATAATAAAAAAAAACAATTTTCACACTTTGTACTTATATGACATAAGTAGGAGGTCAATAAAATAGTTATGAAAAGAGTTTTAGTTTAGAATTTTTGTCTATTTGTCTGCGTTTGTGAACGCTGATCTCAGAAACGGCTTAACCGATTTGAATGCGGTTTTCACTGATGTATTGTAGCAAACTTTCCGTAACATTTGGTGTTTGTTTCATACCAATCGGTTTATGAACAAAAAAGTTAGGTACGCCCTATACCGTGGCAACGAAGTTGCGGACTCAGTTATGTTAAATATGTGTGCAGATGCCAGAGCCCATTTCTCTATCCCTTTCTAATTAGTCCCTTTTCCTTGTGTATCTAACTGTCGAAAACGATCAAGTTTGACTGTTTCTAGACAATAATGGTCAACAAACATATAAATTGGGTAATCTCTCTAAGAATTTGCTTATTATAGTGTATTTATTTAACTATATATTTGACGAAATGAAAATGCAACTAGGTGTATAAAAATCTGTCTTAGTAAAAATCTGACGAACTGAAAATCTGACTATTAATGTAATATGGAGTCATTGAGGAGGTAATAATAGGTGCTAATAGTAACTAGCAGCACTATAGTTACATGAACATGCATGAACAACATGAAAGTTTTGGTATTGGCAGTCCGGCCTATTCAGCGGAACGCCCGCCGCGCCGTCGCCGCGTTGTCGCCTTACATTTTTTATTATAAAAATCGGCAGATGGGCGAACTTGATCCTATTATATAAGGCAGCGCATTTGAAGCAACTATGGCGTTGCCTGTGTTGTAGGCGACGATACCCATCTACCATTATCGTCAGCCTGTCGGACGATCTTAGTATAAAATAATTTACTTCGGGTTGAAAAATAAAAAATATAACACTACTGAAGTTTTAAAAAATAGCAATGATTTTATTTTAAACCTTAAAAGGGCCACGTACTTTGGAAACTAACAAAATATCGACATTCATTTACATTAAAATAGTATATTGAGATTCAATTAATTGTAGCTAAATAGAAGCAAGGGTCGAAACGTCGTGGCTGCGTAGACGCATTGCATTGGTTGGACATGGGCACTATGCGTAGCGCCGCCGGAGACATGAAGCAAGAGTTTGGTTGAAAGGTTGGATGGTTCATATGCGGCACAGGGGGAGCAAAGCAAAGCGCATAATTTATTCTTGGAGGTCCAAAGCAGGGATGGGGCGCTACCGTTGAATCAAAAGGTCTATTGTAGATCACAGCACCAGGATTGCAGTTGTTGTAGACGGGACGGGAACACGCTGCATTCTGAAAGGTTAACAATGTTTACTGTTATGTGAAACACAAGAAAGTTATTTATTGCCTAAGTTAATTTTATAAAAATCTAATACAATTTCTGACCACCACTTGTGTCAGAGAGAGTAAACTATGCTATCAAAACCCATTATAAGTTTTATATGTATTTATTTAATGTATTTGTTACCATCATTCACCAAATTATGCTTCAAAACAGTTGTTAAAAGAACTTTATATCACGCTTTAATGTTAACTTTAAACTGTAGCACTTGAAAATAATTAATTATTTTAATACTAATATTAAAATTGTAAACTACTTAAATTACTACAAATTACTATAAATTAGTAATTATTAAATTACTATAAATTAGTTTCAAATTCAAAGATAAATCCGCAAATACGCAGGTTTCTTTTAGATCCGTTAAAGTACACTTCACTTCGTTTTTCTCTGAATAAGTGAGACGTTAAATATTCTGTATAAGGAATCCGTTTCAAAACATATTTATATGAAAAATTTATCGGATCGTTTCTTTCTTTGTTCTATTTTGGGATCATTCGAATATGTGTCATTTTTAGCATTATCGCCGATAAAAAAAGCCTGACTTGCATATTAAAATTTACGATATTACTATATGATAATAATAGTTTCGGTCATTGGCGGATACGGGGGGGGCATGGGGGCCATTGCCCCCCCCCCCCCCCAAAAGACCCAGGAATTCCATATTTTTGACTTAACTTTTCAATTCAATTCAAGTACAATTCAATTCATATATGAACTGAATATAGAATAATATAATCCATATCAATCAAAGTTATCGAAAGTTTCATAATTCATGTCAGACATTTGAGACAGTTCAAATACGCGATTACGCGGGTTAAAAGTATTTGCAATACAACCATAATGCATCTCAACTAGTAAAAAAAATACACAAAAAAATTACTTGTGATATTAACCCTAACTCCGAACTTTGTCAGGATGGCCCCCCCCAAAATGAAATCCTGGATCCGCCCCTGGTTTCGGTACATCTAAGACAATGTCCATATCTTGAATGGAAGTATTAAAATATTAAGCGACGATAATAACGACGTAAGATTTATTTGGAATTGAGTTATCTCAACATGCAGGCCTTAAGTGACTGATAAAAAGTAAGACGATATACTTAGGTGTATAACAACAAAGTGATAAAGTTCAAAATAGTTTTATTTGCTCGATATTAACTGCATTTCGCAGTCATTTAGGCAGTCCGTCTGGCCGTAGTAACCACCCCGTTACAGATAACTACCGTGAAATAACAGCACATGTGTTTCGGTGAGCGAGTAAGGGATGCCAGAGCCCTTTTAACTCAATCCCTTAATCCTGTTGTAGTGGGCAGCGCACTTGCACCACCTATGGCGTTGCTTATGTTATAGGCGACGGTAGCCACTTACCATCAAGTGGATCGTCAACCTATCTGTCGATTTATACATTAAAAAACAAGATTAATTACATAATTATGGTGGAAGTTTACAGGTTAACGGTTAATTTGATAGTAGGTGGACCGTCACTTAATAAGCTCAAGCAACACCAGGAGGTATGCGAATGTTTTGCTGATCTTGATAGAATACAATACATGGAGCGAAAGAGCACTGTTTTTCCTTACTCACTTACACGCCAATAGCACACGAAGAAGCCAGAAGCGTTCAGTCGAGGATAATCATAATTTACAATTTTTAATAAGTTTATTAGCCATGTAAAAATTGTTCTTTATACAGGCTTTAAAATTAGTAACATTTGTAGCAAAGCTTAAAACCACAGAATATAAGTAGGTATTTAGTTAAAACTTTGCACATTAGTGAAAGTTCCAGTAAACGTTTTATTTTTATTAAAGATCGGTTAGCTCCTGGACAGCATCTAACCGCGTAGAAAAAAGATGAGGCCGACGATAGAGCGAGTTCACCCAGAAGATTCCTATTCACTTGAACTTTGAAAAGATTTGGGTTGTATGAGTTCGAAAATCCAGAATGTATCTTCAATTGTATTTATATATAGTACCCTAAAATGGAGAAAGAGAATATAAAATAATTAAAATATCAATCTAATTTTTGATTACCTAAAGAAAGAACATCGTTATGATCGCGACTTCGCACGCGTGGTTTTCGGAATAGCGCATAACTTTTTTGTTTGTAAACCGATTGGAATGAAACAAACACTAAATATTACAGGAAGCTTGCAACAATACATCAAGGAAAACCGCATTCAAATGTTTTCTGTTGGCGTTTAGCGTGCAAAAACATATAGACAAACAACGATTTTATTATATGTATGATACACCTAAAACCCATATTAGTAGTAGCTAGTAATTTTTTTTTTCTAAATTGACATTAGGGGAACACACTCAACATTTGGAAATACCACAAGTTGATATACTCATTTAGTATAGTTGTCAAAAGGTATCCACGAAGCGACATAATTTTTGGAGCTTTTGTTTAACAATTATCCCATTTGGAATGTTAACGAGAACTCTAAAAAATTCTTAATTAACAATACGTTAATTTTATGTAAAATGAATGATTTTTTCCAATGGGATATTTTTTCAAAAAGTGTCTTGATAGTACTTTCATTTTTTTAAATTAATATTTTATGACGTAAAAAAATGTAAACAACGGTCGGTCGGTTGTGACGCTAAGTAGCGGCACAGCGCTTGCCGTCGACCTATTTTCAAGATTTAATAAAAATTATTAATAATAGAGATGAAGTTCCCGAAGTTGGTACTTTTTTAGAAAAATTTCCCAGCTTTGAATCTTTTTTAGGTATGACGCTAACATTAATAGTTTTTGAGTTATTTGCAAAAACTGAACCCCTATTTTTTGAAATATTTAATTGCTTATAACTTTTGTAAATTATGCACATTTGTCTAAAATTCTTTACAAATTAAAAGATCGCACGTATTTTAACTAGCTGTAACAAGAGTTTCTACTTGTGTTTTACTTCTACACGTTTTTCTACTTGTAAACTGGGCTATTATATTGTGCTTATTAATTAATATTACATATGGAAAGCCTTACGTTGTTATATTGTATGCTAGTTATACGAGTTTTTAATTATGTAATGTGGGCACGTGTTATTAATGTGTAATTATATACCCAATATATTTTCAAAATATATCAAAATATTTGCAACATATAATATGCATAAAATGGGTCTTAAATTATTTTATTGTAGAAATTGTAGTATAAATAAATAAATGTAAGTTTGCTAATATGTGTGTAAATTTCTTTAGGAAAACTGATAAAGTAGGTATGTAGGTAAATTAAAGATAAAGAAGTTTTAAAAAAATTGCAAATATTTTATTTTAAACCTTGAAAGCGACACGAACGTTAGAAACTTACAAAATATTGACATTCATTTACATTAAAATTCAACTGATTGTATTCAATTGATTGATTGAGATTCAACTGATTGTAGCTAAATCAGTTATCGACTTAATAGAAGCAAGGGTCGAAACGTCGTGGCTGCGTAGACGCATTGCATTGGTTGGACATGGGCACTTTGCGTAGCGCCGCCGAAGACATGAAGCAAGAGTTTGGTTGAAACGTTGGCTGGTTCATGTGCGGCACAGGGGGAGCGAAGCAAGGCGCATAATTTATTCTTGGAGGTCCAAAGTAGGTATTGGGTGCTACCGTTGAATTAAAAGGTCCATTGTAGATCACAGCGCCAGGAATGCAATTGTTGTAAGCGGCAACACGTTGCATTCTGAAGAAAAAACATAACACATGTCAAATATTAGGAAAATATTTTTATTATTAATTACATTTTCAACTAATATACCTAATAATATGTTTTCAGTTGAGGTTTTATTTGACGTGATGTGACAGTGAAATTAAATGATAAATTTATAAATTACTAGCGACCCGCCCCCGGCTTCGCCCGGGATGTAATTTTTATATATATAAACATTCCCCGTTTATCCCTCTTTCCATTAGTGAAAACCTAATTAAAATCGGTCTCCCGTTCACTCGTGATGCCGTGACCAAGGGAAATAGGGATTAATTTATATATTAGCGTTCCGCCCCCGGCATCGCCCCGGATGCAATTTTTATATATATGAACATTCCCCGTTTACCCCTCTCACCATTAGTCTACCCGTTCACGCGTGATGCCGTGACCAAGGGAAATGGGGATTCATTTTTATATATATAAAAAGATAAGATGTGCTTAATAAAGATGTAAAAGTCTAATACAGCCATAGAAATTACTTGATATCTACCTATTTTTATTGGATTTTATAAATAAATTATATATAAATATGTAAATACTTACTTAGATATATGTCGTTTTTAACTTCAACAGTAAAATTATTTCTTTCAAATTAGCTTACTACACAGTAGTTTGTTTTTCGAAGAAGCTAAATATTCTGCATATAAAGTCCGCATTAATACAAGTATTAATATGATATATTTATCAGATTTTTGCTCGTTACCATTTTCTATTTTAGGATTACTTGTGATATAAAAAAGAGTTATAGTATTATCACTGATAAAAAACGCCCCACTTATTTATTTGTATAAACACTTGACATTTATTGATAATAGCTTCGGCACATCTAAGGAAATGTTACTATACATATTTAGAAACAGAAATGTAGATATTAAATGTGATAATATCTACCTACGTGTGTTTTATGAATGATTTATTTGCCTTAACTTGAAACGGTTTTGAGAGAATTTTTGATAGTTACTGGCTCGCTACGATGATTAACATATTAGCGAGCTAGATAATAACTGAACTAAATGCACTTTAGCTGTAGGGTTAACCGAACATTTTTGCATAACTATTAAATTAATACAATTTACTAACTTCCAATTGAACTGTGCTTAAACATGTTTGAATTTTATGCAGTCGCTAAAGGGAATTATCGCCTTTACTTTTAAAATAAAAAAGTGTATATTCTACTTAAAATATTTATATTGGATTTTTGTAATTTAAAGAAACCTTCTAACTGTTCTGTCACATTTGTATAATGTGAAGTAATGCAGAAATGAGGATCGTTCGGTATTAGGTCAGAGAATGCGCTTATACAATATCCTCTTTAAATTGTCGATATTGATGCCATTAGACGTGTCCGTTGCAAAATTATTTAAAAAATATTTATAGTGCACAAGGTGCTGTCAAGATGTATGAATGCTCTACTCCCCGCTCCTTGGGCCATAGTTTTATATCTCTTGTTAAGGTAAAATGAAACAAAATAGTATTAAGTGTTTATCGAAACCCAAAGGTACGAGAGTAATACTGAAAGTTTTTAGAAACTCGAAAATTAAATAATGTAGGAAGCTATTCGTATTCTTATTGTTTTTCCAAGTAGTCTCCATTCCTTTGTATGCACTCAACAATACGAGATATTTTGTATCAAAATCTGTTTTCTGTAGATTTAACGCTAAAACGCTTTGTTGGCAGATTCTGAATGGCGGACAGGCTGACGAAAAGTTTAATTTTAAAGCCTGTATAAAGAACAATTTTTACATGGCTAATAAATTTATAAAAAAATTGTAAATATGGTTATCCTCGACTGAACGCTTTTGGGTTCTTCGTGTGCCATTGTTGTGTTTGGGTAACTGAGTGAGGGAAAATAGTGCCCATTGCCTCCTTATACTTTATTCTATCAAAGTCGGCAAAGCATTTGAATGCCTCCTTGTGTTGCTTGAGCTTATTAGGTGACTGTCCACCTACCATCAAATTGACCGTTAACCTGTAACTTCCACTATAAATCATAACCAATCTTATGATTTACAGTCCACTGGCAGGCTGACAGTTCACTTGATAGAAGGTGGCTATCGTCGCTTATGACACGAGCAACGCCACAGGTGCTTCAAATGCGTTGCCGACCATAGTTTATCTTAGACCATTGAAGATAAAGGGCTGGGAAAGGATAGGAAAGTCCACTCTCGCATTTCTTACTCACTCACCGAAACACAACAGCACATATACTGTTATTTTCATGGTGATCTTTAAGGGGGTGGTTACAGCGGCCAGACGGGCTGTCCAAATGACTGCGAGATGCATTTAATATTGTTTCCTATTTCTTGGTAACATTTATGAGGAAATAAAACTATTTTGAACGTTATATCATATTTAATGCTGTTTCTATCATTTAAGGCCTGCATGTTGAGATAAAAACTTCAATTCCAAATAAATCTTACGTCAATATTATCGTCACTTAATATTTTAACACTTCCGATTCAATGTCTTAGTGTACCGAAGCTTATCATAAAGTAATATCTTAAATATAAATATCCAAGTCCGGCGCTTTTTATCGGCGATAATGCTAAAAATAACACATATTTGTTTCACAAATGATCCTAAAATAGAAAAAAGAAATGAAGCGATCAGATAAAGAAAAAAATCGATAAAATTTTCATATAAATACTGTACTTTTCATCGGATTCTTTATACAGAATATTCGACGTCTCACTTATTCAGAGAAAAACGAAGTGTACTTTACCAGATCTAAGAGAAAACTGCGTATTTGCGAATTTATCTTTGAATTTGAAACTAATTTATCTAAGTAAGTACTTTACAATTTTAGTATTAATATTAAAATAATTAATTATTTTCAAGTGCTACAGTTTAAAGTTAACATTTTACATGCGTGATATAAAGTTAAATTTATTTAACATCTGTTTTAAAGAATAATTTGGTGAATGATGGTAACAAATACATTAAATGTACATATAAAACTTATAATGTGTTTTGATAGCATAGTTTACTCTCTCTGACACAAGTGGTGGTCAGAAATTGTGTTAGATTTTTATAAAATTAACTTAGGCAACAAATAACTTTCCTGTGTTCGACATAACAGTAATCATTGTTAACCTTTCAGAATGCAGCGTGTTCCCGCTTATAACAACTGCATTCCTGGTGCTGTGATCTACAATGGACCTTTTGATTCAACGGTAGCGCCGCACCCCTGCTTTGGACCTCCAAGAATAAATTATGCGCCTTGCTTCGCTCCCCCTGTGCCGCATATGAACCAGCCAACGTTTCAACCAAACTCTTGCTTCATGTCTTCGGCGGCGCTACGCAGAGTGCCCATGTACAACCAATGCAATGCGTCTACGCAGCCACGACGTTTCGACCCTTGCTTCTATTAATTCTATAACTAATTGCATTTAACCGAATCTCTGCTCAGAATATTAATATTTTTTAAGTTGTTTTACGTCTGTGATTAAGTTATGTTTTAAAATAAATTGCGAATTATTTAAATATCATCATGTTTGGTTTATCCTATAAACTTATCTATATACATGTAAATAATAAGCAATATACTTAATTACATATGAGTGACCAGTTGTGATATATTTATGTAGTTAACCAAACTTCTTTGGAACTGTTGTGTTAAATTTATTCACAGATACCTACCGATCAAATTACTCTATACACTACTTAGAAAAGTCCTGTGCTGTGACAGATAGTTTCATGATAATAATGAGATGGATCTATAAACATAATTTTAAAAATATATTTCAATATCGTTTATTAGCATATCATACGGAATGACATTTTATTAACCCTCTACCTAATCTCACGATAGACTTTTTTTAAAATATATATTATAAAGGTTGGCAGACAGGCAGACAGACAGGGTCCACTTTATGGTAGGTGGTCACGGTCGCATAAGAATACCAGTTACAACCGGTGATGTGGTAAAAATGCATTGTCGTTCCTACAGGGATTTATTAACGGCACGCTTGAAGAAGCCCATATTTAAGCTAGTTGGAAACACCTCAGAATGGAGATTGTTTCAAAGTTCGAGCGTCCGCGGGATACAGTTCTATTCATCCGGACTGTGCGTAGTACTGTAGCACCTTGTCCAAGTAATGCGCATGAGCTTCGCATCTATGGAGGTAAAAACTTGGGTAGGCATTAATTGGAACAACTCATCAGAGTTGCCAAGCATTGTCAAACACTCAACGAAAATCCAAATTTAAGGAAGGCAAAGCCTTGAGGCACAGCTAAGTAGTTGATATAAAATATGGGAAGGTAAATCTGTCTGTTACGATTCATATACTCAGGTCTTATTTAATATCTACAGAAGTTAGTGCCATGTCTATTTTTGAGATTTGTCTAACACATATTATATAGTAATGCTAGCGAATGAAATGGCAGTGCGTCAATGCCTCATGTAGTTTTTATGACAAATGTAATATACTATAGAAAATTAAGGCTAGTCTAAGGCGTATAAATAAAATTTAAATAAGTCCTGAAAAATCAAAACCTATAACTGAAAAGTTATTGTCATTTTCAAGTATGTGTACTCAGTTACAATTTTTTTAATTTTTGTTACATGTGTACTTGATACACATGTTGAAAAATTATTTGTACATTTCGCTACTATACTATACATAGCCGCACTGATTTTTTTTAGAACTGGCTAGAAAAGTAAAGAAAAAATGAAAAATAAATATAAATTTCGAATTGAGAACTCTTTATGAAGCTGTCGATGTAATTTCATTCAGATAACATTTGCTTTTATAAATTTGTGTTCATTTAAAATATGTGTCGTGCGATTTGCAGTCTACCAACTAGAACCGCAATCTTCCCTCCGCGAGAAAATGGACGCCGTTTTTGAAAAAATGGAGCAAGGTCGGCATATCAGTAGTTACAACATAACTGAAGAACTGGGAATTGACCACAAAACAGTTTTGACCCATTTGAAAAAAGCTGGATACACAAAAAAGCTTAAAACACGAGCTCACTGAAAGAAACCTTATGAATCGTGTACATCATTTGCAATTATTTATTGAGACGTAATAAAACAGAACTGTTTTTAAGAGATTGATAACTGGTGATAAAAAGTGGATCACTTACGACACGAAAGTGAGAAAAAAGTTGAAGACCCGAAATTTACGCAGCAAGGGGATCATGTCACTACCTACAAGATGGCAAAAAGCCATCGAACAAAATTGCACATATAAACTGTAATTAAATGTAAATAAACTTTGAAAAACATGTCTTGGTTTTCATATAAAATGCGAAGAAACTTTTCCCCAAACTATTATTTTAAAGATGACAAAGAGATTGGTATCCTGAGTTCTTTCGTGGTGTCTTCTCAGGATCGTCATCATCTTGGCTATTTTTTTCCGAAAAATATAAAACGACTTCAAAATGGTGATCTTGTTATCTTATTTTTGAGAAATAAACTATTTGAATTGATTTGATTTATTTTAGGTATATTGTGGGAAATATTTCACATTTTTCTTATTCCAGAACCGATCCAGTGAGGAGATTTTTTTAATTTAGATTAGAGTGTACTACGTAGAAATTTATTTCTTATAGGATTTATTTAATGAGTGGGATAGGCTAGAGGATTCTAGGCCAATTTTGCATATTCCGTATTGTCTCACGATGAAAGTTTATCGTGAGACTTGGTAGATTGTAGAAGGTTAATAAAATGTCATTCCGTATAAAATGTTAATAAACGATACTGAAATATAATAACTTTGACATGGAAATGAAATCTTATAACCAAAATACAAATGCATGTGTTGCTTTGTATTTTGGTAAACATAATTTTATAAAATACAAAATTATATACTGGTCCATCCATTTTTCACCTCATTATATTCATGAGACTGTCACAGGACTTTTCTAAGTAGTGTACGGTGTAATATGATCTGTATCTGTGTATAATCCTTAGAACTGTGTATATCACAACAGTTCTAAGGAAGTTTGGCTAATGTATGTCACAACTTGTCTCTCATATGTAATTAAGCATATTGCTTATTATTGCTTATTATTTTATTAATAGGATAAACCAAACATAATGACATTTTAATAATTCACAATTTATTTTAAAACATAGACTTTAAAAAACTTAAAAATATTGAATTTAATTTACATTAATATATATTCTGAGCAGAGATTCGGTTAAATGTAGGTAATCTAGTTATCGACTTAATAGAAGCAAGGGTCGAAACGTCGTGGTTGCGTAGACGCATTGCATTGGTTGGACATGGGCACTCTGCGTAGCGCCGCCGAAGACATGAAGCAAGAGTTTGGTTGAAACGTTGGCTGGTTCATATGCGGCACAGGGGGAGCGAAGCAAGGCGCATAATTTATTCTTGGAGGTCCAAAGCAGGGGTGGGGCGCTACCGTTGAATCAAAAGGTCCATTGTAGATCACAGCACCAGGAATGCAGTTGTTATAAGCGGGAACACGCTGCATTCTGAAAGGTTAACAATGATTACTGTTATGTTGAATACAGGAAAGTTGTTTATTGCTTAAGTTAATTTTATAAAAATATAACACAATTTCTGAACACCACTTGTGGTCAGAGAGAATAAATTATGCTTAATCAAAAACCATTAGGATTAGTTTTACATGTACTTATTTAATGTATTTATTATCATAATTCACCATTTTATTCTTTAAAACAGATGTTAAGTTAATTTAACTTTATATCACGCATGTAAAATGTTAACTTTAAACTGTAGCATTTGAAAATAATTAATTATTTTAATAATAATACTAAAATTGTAAAGTACTTACTTTGATAAATCAAATTCAAAGATAAATTCGCAAATACGCGGTTTTCTCTTAGATCTGTTAAAGTACACTTCACTTCACTGAATAAGTGAGACGTTGAATATTCTGTGTAAAGAATCCGTTGAGAAGTAGAGTATTTATATGAAAAATTTATCGGATTATTATTTTATCTGATCGCTTCATTTCTTTTTTCTATTTTAGGATCATTTGTGAAACAAATATGTGTTATTTTTAGCATTATCGCCGATAAAAAGCGCCTGACTTTGATGTTTATATTTACGATATTACTATATGATAATAATAGCTTCGGTACATCTAAGACATAGTCCTTATGTTGAAACGGAAGTAACGATAATAACGACGTATGACTTATTTGGAATTGAAATTGTTATCTCAACATGCAAGCTTTAAGTGACTGATAAAAAGTAGGACGATATAGATGTATAACAACATATTAATATAACATTCGAAATAGTTTTATTTACTCATAAATGGTAGGTACAAGAAATAGGAAACGATATTAACTGCATTTGGGCACTCCATCTGGCGGCGGTAACCACCCCCTTAAAAAAAAATGCGCTGTTGTGTTTCTGGGGGTGAATAAGTAATGCCAGAGTCTCTTTCCCAATCCCTTATCTTCAATCCTACTATGGTCGTCAACGCACTTTTCCACCTGTGGCGTTGCTTGTGTCATAGGCGACGGTAGCCAAGTGAACTGTCAGCCTGTCAGTGAACTGGAAATCATAAGATTAGTTATGATGTATAGTGGAAGTTTACAGGTTAACGGATAATTTGATGGCAGGTGGACAGTCACCTAATAAGCTCAAGCAACACAAGGAGGCATGCAAATGCTTTGCCGCCCTTGATAGAATAAAATATAAGGAGGGAATGGACACTGTTATCCCTCACTAACTTACCCAAACACAAAGGCACACGAAGAACCCAGAAGCGTTCAGTCGAGGATAACCATACTTTACAATTTTAAATTTATTAGCCATGTAAAAATTGTTCTTCATACAGGCTTTAAAATGATTAACATTTGTAGCAAATCTTAAAAACACAGAATAAGTAGGTGCATAGTTAAAATTTTGCGCATTAGTGAAAGTTCCAGTAATTTTTTTATTTTATTTTATTAAAGATGGATTTGCTCCTGGACATCATCTAGCCGCGTAGGAAAGATTACGCGGACGATGAAGCGAGCTTACCCTTTTCCTCCTTTTTTCTTCTTTTTTATATGTTTATGGTACAAATAAAGAGTTTAATGATAATAATAATTTCTATTCACTCGAAATTTGAAAAGATTTGGGTTGAATAAGCTCGGAAGCCAGAATGTAACTTCATTAATTTGTATTTATATATACCCTAAAATAGATTAATAATTAATTAATCTATAACAGTAAATGAGCTCATTACTAGCGGTGCCCGCGACTTCGCACGCGTGGTTTTCCGAATATTGTATAACTGTTTTATTGTGCGTAACTTAGCATAATGGCGCTGTTGGGCTTTTTTTAATAAAAATTGAATGAATTCGAATTCATTCTAATTTCGAGGAATAAAATTGACCTAAATGTTTTAACATACGCACAAAACTCTCATAATTAATTTATAGCAATTTATCAAAAATGTATTTATGTAATTTTAAATAATTGCAATTTAGAATTATTTAAAGTAGTGAGTGGACGCACTGTGTTTGGCAGTCAACTGGACAACCCGTCCGCAGTAGTAACAATCCCCTTACAGAAGATCGCCATCGATAACAACATGCATTTGCAACTCCTATGCTGTTGCTTGTAGGCGGCGGTAGCCATTCACAACCTTGTGTACCTTGAGTCTACCTGGCGACCTTTAACTTTACATAAAAACCTCCCCTACATTTACCCTCTGCTATTCTGAAGATAAATTCTGCTCGTTTTTAAAGTGATGTCAAAGAAAATATAGTAATCAATAAATGAATAGGTACACTAAATATGTATAAATCACATATTAAAAGTCATATCGGAAAATACTCAGAGGAGCAGGCCCAATAGGATTTTAACCTGCGTCTGCCTACGTTACAATTTGTTAGAAAATTGCAAAGATTGTTTGTTAGGTAGGTAAAACTCCAGGGGGTACCTACAAAAAGGATGTAGAGTACCTTTCATCTGGAAAACAAGGCCTACTCTTCTCGAGGCATCATCTAAAAATCAAAATTTAATTTAACAAAATTAAATTTTTCGGTGCCCAAGAAAAAGGAGGGACGGACGAGGTCGCAGGCAAAAGTTAGTGATTTATAATGTTAAGTTGATTAAGTATTTGAGAAATACCGATAAAAACTTGCCTACGTATTCCATATTTCATATAAAAGCGGATAACATCTTAATACGTCCCACAAACGTTATACGCGTTGTGATATGTTTTTCGTGAAGATTAATTTGTTGCTATTGGAAAATAATTAATTTCAAATCGTTGTCCTTTTACTTTATTTTCCAAGTAAGTATTTTTAATAAAATTACTAAATGTTATCGTGGCTAACGATCTTGTGTATTTTGTTTTTGTTTGTTTGTTTTTTTAATAAAAAGCGCGGCAAGCACTGCCGATCCTGCAAAAATTTATTAACAGTAATATTTAATTACTTTACTCAGTACATCTCTTTATATTTTTCTACACTGATACTATTTTTCATATTCAAATCGTTTATTGGTACCTATATAATGCTCACACGTTACCAATAAACGTTTATTGACATTTTTTTATTCGAAATGAACCTTAAGGATGAACTAGCCGCGGGCTCGAAGTCACGCGTGAGCGCGGCCAAAAAGCACGCTGTCTCACCTAGCATCGTGTCCGACAGAGATTACTGAGTGAAATGCACGATAATTCAAAGTAAACCGAGAGCGTAAAAATAAACGAAGAGTCCTTTGAAAAATGGAGTTTTATGAAAAAAATTCTGCATAAAATAATTATAATTAAAGTTTATTGAAATCGTCGATAATTGAGCTTTGTCGGTGCCGATTTTGTTTTGGAGATTTTACACTTCTTTTATTACTTATTTACGCCCAAAGTTACGTTAAAATTAGCAAGAAAAATTAATCTTTGTTCGCTAATAACTTTTTAACGGCTTTTTATTTTACTATTCTGTTTCCGTACAGACAAAAGTAATAATGAGACAAAACGATATCAGGTTTAACTTTTGATGTACAATGTCAAACAGTGGAGTAAAACCCCCCCGAAATTTGTATGGAAAAAGTGTCGACTAGTTCAACCTTAACTTTACGAATAACTAAAGTATCATAAAATCAAATGAAACACAGTGGACGGGACGGATGCAGTTCGGAGTTCGGAATACAAAAGTATAATTTACAAGTTCCACCTAATTTTCCAAAAGAACCGGTCAGAAGCAGTCTGCATCCATCGTCGACCCGCGGCCCTGGCCCTTATCAGATCATCGGTCCACCTGTGGGTGGAAGTCCCACGTTGCCCTTGCCGGACTGTGGCCTCCACTCGAGCACCTTCCAGCCCCAGCAGCCATCGGCTCTCAGTACTATGTGTCCTGCTCACTGCCACTTGAACTTACTAATCCGTGGGGTTCCTCATTCCTGATGCGATCTCGCAGTGCTACCCCGAGCACAGCCCTCGTTGAGCGACGTTGAGCTTTCTTAGTTAGAGATCAATGTTTCAGCGCCATATGTCATCTGACAACTGGCAATTAAGAGATTATCTCCAATATAAAAAACCATGGAGCAAGCAAATTTTACCACTTTTTATTAATATTATATACCAGTAGAGGTAAGCAGCTTCGCTCACTTCCAATTTTGGTTCTAACTGACCAAGTGTCTGCAAAAAAAATAGCAACAACGATGAATAAACAGGCTTATGAATTGCTATATGCAATGTAACGGCGCTCTTTTTTTTTCAAACACATTTGTATGAATTTGATTTAAATTCATTCATTCATGCAGAAATATTTAAATTTTGAGCTTTATAAAACATACTTACTTTTATCTCGGATAAGATTTTGCCTGCAACTTCCTCCGCCTCCAGTACTTTTTGTGGGTGAAAGATATTTTATCTGTACCTTTGACAACGTGTATACAAAATTTCACTATAATCAGTTGGGTGTGAAAGCTTAATAAACTAACTCAATTTCGAATTTATAATATTAGTTATAGGGTAGCGTAGCCATCCTAAGTATCTACCTACCTTCATAAAACTACCTTCATGCAGACTATGTATACTTATTAGTATAGATAGGTTACCAAAAAATTAAAAATATATTATTATATGATAATAATCAAATATTATTTATATAATACATATATTATTTGATTATTACCTATTATCATAAAAGTAGGAATAATACAATTCAGTAGTAACAGTTTCTAATTCTACGCCTATTATACAAATAACATAATAACTTTTATTATTATATAAATTTGTAGCTGTGCCCGCTTAGAATTCAGATTATTAGTAAAAATCAATTACCTACCTCGCAGTCGAAGCGTCTTGACTTTTCACTGCCTCTGTAGTTTCACGGCGCGGTCGCGCTTTACATATATCGTATTATCTTTTTAACCATATAGGTCCAAAACATATGTAGTATATATACCAAAAATCACGCCTGTGACGATAAACTTTCTGATTTCAATAAGAATTCATAATTTTGTTGATAATTAATATGACCAATAAACATCATCTAACTTTTTTTTTTAATTATTATTATTTTTTATTACAAAAAGTAATTTTTGTGGCTTAAATATAAAAGTTCCTGATTTTTTTGTAGGCATTATCAAGCACTACAAGTATTCTTTATAATACTTTACCTCTCACCGTTATAGCAGCGTTTGAAAGAATCCTTTTCGTTCGACCGTTTTTTCGTAGACTTTTGCCAATTCGAAATCCTTTTCTTTTTATGGGATAATATATAGCCTACGTCCATTCTGATTTTTTTTCTTACTATTCGAGAAAGATTTTTTAAATCTGATGAGTAGTTTTGAAGATTACCCCCCTATATACAAATATACAAACATTACACCTTTATAGATTATATTTTTTGTCACCATACTAGGCTCATAGGTCTATGATATTGCGAACAATAGAAATACTCAGGTATATGCCTAGATTGAAGATTAATATTAAATATCTTTTTTTTTTTCAGAATTAAAATGCAGTACAACGCAACATCAAATTCTATCTGTTTTCCAAAATCAACTGTTCACAGCAACTTCCAGGTACATCCAACACAGGGGTTTCCACCTCATCAGCAGACTAAATTCACATTTTCTAATTGTAAACCAGGAATAGGACCCAGTAAGGCTAATCCTAGCCTTAACATTGTGTCCCCATCGGTATCACCGCATTCGGCAGCACATTTTCATTTGGACCCATGTTTCGGATATTATAAAAATATTTAATAAACTTAGCTTAAGTATTTTTATTAATTTATTAAAGAAAGTACTTAAAAATTTAGGTATAAATGAAAATGTAGGTTTACAGGTTGTCTCAGAAAAAATGGTTTTTAATTTTAAAAACTTTTAATTTTGTTTCTATTTTAATGTCATCCTTTATATATAATCGCACCCTAATTAATATTATAAAAGCCAGTTTGTGAGGATGGATGGATGTGTATGGATGCTTTCACGCAAAAACGGCTCAACGGTTTTGGATGAAATTTGGCACACAGATAGTATTACCTGGATTAAGATATAGGATACTTTTTAAGCAGGAAAAATGTTAGGCTCCCGAGGGATCGTCTAAAAAATATAAAAAAATTGGGTGCCATACCGTCGGGCACTATAATACTTCATTCAATATAATTTTATTTCATTTTTTACATCCCATCAACATTATGCATTAATCGTAATAACATATATGTCATTTATATAAAATACTAGCTTCGCACGGAGCAGAAATTTTCAAAAGTCGTTTTAGAATTTCAGGATGAACATAGGCTATAATACTATCATAATATATAGATAATTCCCTATCTAATTAATAATTTACCTATCAATTTAAAACAAAAAACATAAAGCGTACCTTAAAAATAATATTACCCAAACTAATAATTATCCTATGAAAATACATGCCTGCAAGGATGTCCTGTGTAGCGAGTTGCAGACGCACAAAGCGTACCGACGACGATGCCTCGCTCAACCGGTGTTGCATTCTGTATGCGATTCAGTTGGTTAAGCATTGGATGTTGATGAATTGTAATATTGTTATTGTGAAATAAAATCTATAGACAAACTAATAATGGTTTACAGACATTGTTGTGTTAAATTTTGTGTTTAAATACGTGTTAGGTAATAAATATATAAATAAATAAATGTATAATTAAAAGGATTTTTCGTGCTAATCGAATTTGCTGACAGCCCAATTGATTGTAGCATAGCATTTAAGCACAAGAAACACCCACCACGTGTAATACCAATACTGATGAGCTTTTCAGCATCTTTCATTGACGTAGCATTGACTGTGTCTTTGTTAAACGATTTTAATGAAAAATTAAATAGGAAATTATGAAAGGCTGTTATTTAATCGATCAGCAAAAAAAAACTAACCTAACCTAACCAATTAATGATTAATCAGCCAAGAAACCTATTTGGGCAGCAAGTACTAGGTCAGCCAAATAAAAAGTTGCTGGCCAAATGGATATTTTGCTGATCAAAATATTTATTCCTATTATAAATCATTATTTTAAGAAAAAAGTACATATTAATAGTTCAACTTACATTGGGAAATAATTTCGCAAAATCAAATTGCCTAAAAACCCATGGACAATAAAATACTTATAAAGTTGAATAAATAATGACTATAATATATTTATGTAACTTATGAATTGAATACCAATTAATATAACTCTTTTTCTTGGGAACTGATAAAGTTATCAGGTCCAAAGTAATAGCACAGTCTAACCATACTTACCTCATACAGTCGGGCAAAGCTCAATGCTCGAGCCTGCAAACTGAAGCGAGTTCGCCGAAAGTTGTTCTACGCAAGTACATTCGTTGCCTGACTGTGGTAATATTTAATAAAGTTACGTAGAAGCCGCGCAAGCTTTCGACCAACAAATCTGCTTTTAGTTCAGGAAAATTTACTAACAAATCGAAATTAAAGTCCCTGTAGAAGGATGAAAAAAGTTCTTGGTTTTTTGCGTATTATACAAAAATCGTAAGGGTTAGAAAAAAAGTTTCAAACAAATATTATAGAGAATTTTGTTTTATATAAAAATATTCATTTTACTTGTTTTACTAAAATTAAATTTAAGAGAGTTAGGGGATTTAGAAGATGTAGGAGTTCATATATACTTTTTAAAAAAATCAACCCTTAAATTATATCAAACTCTTTAAATTTTATAAAAAAAATATTTTTATGTTAAATTAAATTAGCTCTAGATATATGCCCGATTTTTTTTTCTAACACTTATCATTTATCATCTAACACTTATGACGACGGAAAAATTAAAAATTTAGTTGACTATAATATATTTATATATTTGTTCAAGTATGTTGGATACTATATTTTCTCCTGTGCACCTGTATTCGAATTAGTTAAACTATTAACAGCTTCTTTCGAACTGTCTTTATCTATAAATTTTCCAATCTCCGGATCTATTGTTTTCAAGGGAATATTTTTCTTTTGTGTACTTTCTTCAATGTTTAGTAAACCAATTTTTCTAGTTCCTAAGTATGCAAGGAGCTGCAGTACGGCGAGCGTAATGCCTGGAATCAACCAGGCGTCGGGGACGGACTCCACTGTTTGTCTATACAGTAGGGAATACAATGGAGATGACATTGTTTGTATAGCTGACTCCAGTGCGCCCATTACACTGTAAATTTTACCTGAAAATAAAGAAGATAATTATGTAAGTCACCATACACTGGATCCAGGCGATTTCAGACCGGTCCTATTACATATAAATTTAAGGGATATATCATGCGGTTTACGTCCCAACACTGAGATGATCTAGAAGCCATAATAACTTTAACTGCATTTGATTTCAAAGTGATACTTTGACGAACCCGTTGGATGAGTGGTTAGGGTGCTTGCCTTAACGCTCTGTTCCAGGGTTCCCGTTTCTCGGCAGGATCAACTTTGAAAATGAACCTTTCGAAGTTGGCTCTGGTCTGGATTTGAAAAGTGGTGGCAATCTGCATTTCGCAGTCATTTAGGCGACCCGTGTGGCGGCAGTAACCACCCTCTTACAGAAAACCACTGTAAAATAAAGCATGTTTGCTGTTGTGTTTCGGTGAGTGAGTAAGGGATGCCAGAGCTCTTTCTCCAATCCCTTATCCTTAATCCTACTGTAGTCGGCAGCAAACTTGCAGCACCTGTGGCGTTGCTTGTATTATAAGCCACGGTAACTACCTATCATCAGGTGGACTGATAGCCTGTCTGTCGACCTTAACATAAAAAAGAACTAACTGTCACACAAACGATTTTAAAAACTTCTATAATTTTTTTTTATCTAAAGGTGGCTACCGTCACCTCCAAGCACCAGCATCGCTATAATTGCTGCATGCATATGCGCTGCTGGCCATAGAAGGATAAATCATGATGTGATAGGAAAGTCACCGAAATACAACTATACGGAAAACGTTCTAATTACGTCTACGAAACGCCATGCTCTGCTACTTCTAAAATTACCTTAAAAGTATGAATTAAGTTTGAGAAGGCCTTTGTGTTTGAGAAGCTCCTATTTATTAGAGAGATCTTAACATGAACCGGCGCAGTGCTGTGTGGAATAACCATAAGATAAAGGCAGAACAGACTAGTCCCACACTGTATGATTTTTTTAAATTTTTATGTTAAGATCCGCAGATAGACTGACGGTCCACTTGATGGTAGGTGACTTCCATCGCTTATATAACACAAGCAACGCCACAGGATAAAGGATTAGGAGGAGGTAGAGAAAATAGGCTCTGACATCCCTTACTCACTCACCGAAACACAACAGCACACGTACTGTTATTTCCAGGACTGCCCGAATGAGTGGGAATCGCAGTGTGCCCTGCCACTACTTTCCGGATCCAGACCAGAGCCAACTGTGAAAAGTTCATTTTTTTAAGCTTGACCCTGTCGGGAACCCTAGAACAGAGCGTTAAGACAAGCTCTTCAACGGCTTACCAAT
Source organism: Bembecia ichneumoniformis (assembly GCA_910589475.2). Taxonomy (NCBI): domain Eukaryota; kingdom Metazoa; phylum Arthropoda; class Insecta; order Lepidoptera; family Sesiidae; genus Bembecia; species Bembecia ichneumoniformis. The sequence goes on along the minus strand of OU342528.1, from coordinate 16,513,238 downwards.
ATAATTATGTATTATGCTAAATATATATTTTTTTTACATAAAAGTAATGGCTACCGTAGCCTATTATGGGCGTTACAAATACGCTGCTGAAGAGGTTGGCTAGTGAAAGGTACACTGGCGTCCCTTACGACGTAAATACAACAGCATATGTGCTGTTATTTAACGGTGATATACAGTAAGAAAGAAACTAAACATTGTGTTTCGCAGTCATTTGGACAGTCCGTCTGGCGGCACAGTAACCACACTTTTACAGAAAACTATTGTGAAATAACAGCTAGTGTTTCGGGGAGTGATTTAGGGATGCCAGAGCCCATTTCCCTATCCCTTCCTAATTCCTCATCCTTAATCCTACCATGGTTAGCAGCGAACTTGCAGTACCTGTGGCATTGCTTATGTTATAAGAGACGGCAATCACTTACCATCAAGTGGACCGTCAGCCTGTTTGTCGACCTTAACAAAGAAAAGGGGATACCTAGTTTATGAGAGCGGAATTCAGCGTGCACTGCCTCTATTAAAATGTACCAAATCGTCAAATGAAAATAAAGATCTTTTAAAAGTGTTAAGGCGACCGTGTTTATTAGATACAAGCAAGTAATAAACGAAGTGGTTGCAATCCAATTCGGGGTAATTTGTGCAAGTATATATATATAATATTTGAATCACTAAGATTTACCTTGTTCTGTGGGTAAAATCTGTTTATTCAGTAATGGCCTTTGAACCACTTGTGAGCCTTGTGATATAATGCCAATGATGGGAACTGAAATAAGAAATTTTTGATACCTACATAATTATCTTTTTTATATTTATGTTGTTATTGTTATAGACACATTTGAGATTAATATAATCCTAGTCTAATATTATAAATGCGCTTGATATGATGAGGCTTATACTCTTTTCAATGATTGTCGTTGGTTTGTAAACTTGGTAATGTTTTTGTTGATTGTCAAGCAAAAGAGGTTTGTTAGTTTTTGGTTTTTATATAGATTAAAAAAATAAAGTTTGTGGTGCACGGACAAGAAATATGTTATTTTAAATGATAAATTAAATAATATGTAGACTTCCACAAGTGAATAGATTTTAATATGAACCACAATAATGCAAAAAGTGCTGAACGGATTCCGGTGAAATGTGACACACAGATAATTTGTTACCTGGATTAACATATAGGATACTTTTATACTGAAAAAAATTTAGACTCCTAAGGAGTCGTCTATAAATATAAAAAATTTAACAGTGGCGAAGCCATCGCCGTCACAGCGATAAAAATATCTGACATATAGGTAAATAGGTTGGAAAACTCGAGACATTTTTTTTTCAAAGTTCTTTTACATTTAATTACAGTATATATGTATGTGCCATTGTGTTCGATGACTTTTTTCTATCATAATCCCGTTTCTTAGAAATTTTGGGATTCTATATGTTAATCCAAGTTATATACTATCTGTGTGCCAAATTTCATTCAAATCTGTTTAGGCGTTTTAGCGTTATTAAGGAACAACCATTTAACATGCAAACATACAAACATACAAATTTTCGCATTTATAAAATTAGGATTAGAATTTTTATTCTATGTCTAATGGAAGTCACATATGTTTGTTGTCTATTAAATCCAAGCCCGCCCTGATATAGTCTTTTAAGATATCCAGGTATAATGCAATCTTGAAATCCTTCTCTATAGGTAGAGTGCGTAGTAGAGGTTGAAATCCTTCTCTACATAGCGTTTTTTCGACAAAAAAGTAACTTCAATAGAAAAATTATTCTATTAAGACCATTCTGACAATTCATCAAGTGAATATTTCATTGTCGGATTTCTCCTAAAAATAATCCTAAAACGAAACCATCTAATTAGATTTTATTTATTTGTTCCTAAAGTTTGACTTAATTTTTACAGGTTGCATGGTCCTTAATAGATAAATGTATTTATTCATATCGTGAAACTATATAAGTACCTTTAGCCTTTATCGTTCACATAGGGCCCATAAATTTTTAGCGGTCCTCCTTTATACACAAATAGCAACCTGCCCCAGGGTTTCACATGCATGCAATTTTTTTACACAAATTAAATGCAAAAACCTTTCTCGTTGAAAGCTGTTTCCATTAGTGAAAACCGCATCAAAATCCGTTGGATGGTTTAGAAGGAGTTAGCGGAAAAACGGACAGAGGCGGAGAACGAGTTTATTTTTAATTCCCGACGCCCGACGCAAAAGGGGATGTTTTATAACTTTGACCTGTGTGTCTATCTGTGGCATCGTAGCTGCCAAACGGATGGACCAATTTTGTTCCAGTTTCTTCTTGTTTGAAAGCTGACGTTCAGATTCGATTCAGATCACGTCAGCTGACAAGATCTGTTCAGGCGTTTGAAGATCAAGAAGTCTACGGGACACCCCACTCCTTAGCAACTTGGTTATTAATTTTAATAATAGCTTGTATCGATATAATAATAGTATCGATAAGATAGATACACAACTAGGTGTTATTCCACTATTCTACAAACCTCATTATTTATAAATCTATTATTTATTTATTTATTTATTTATTTTAAAATTTACAAATAGTTTACACATATGAATAGTTTTTCGGTGACCTTTACACTAAGCATAGCTTGTATTGTAAAGGCCAGAATTTAATAAGATATCAAATTTTAGAATTAAAAAAAGGAGATTTGGGTGTCTGTCTATGTGTCTGTATGTGTGTGTTAGTGTGTGTGTGTGTGGGCGCCAGCAAAATCCTGTTTCAGATAGTAAGTTAGTGTTGTGACTTATTGGATGCCTTTCAGTAAAAGATCAATATCATCATAATGAAGTCCGAGAAGCCAATTCCGAACAATGGGTTTGATGCTCTTGGTATTTTTGTCTTTTATATCACAATGCCGGTTTGTTTTGTTGTAAATATAAATATGTGAGAAGTTAACAGAACGCCGACCAAAAGAAGTATTAATATGTGGTAGTGGAATTTGAAATGTCCGCTGCTTTAAATATTGCTTGTATTGAGTAGAGCGGAGAGTATGTTCGTGTGCACTCATCACCGCTCTGTGGATGTATAATCCTCGAACACTTAGTAATTCACTTTCTGTATGCAGTAGTTTAGTTGGATATCTGAACGGTTTTTGGAACATAACTTTTAACACAGAGCGTTGTGCTCGTTCCAGTTGAATCATGTTGTTTTTACAACTTCCACCCCAGACAGAGATGCAATAACTTATAATCGATTCACACAGGGCCTTGTAAATAGATTTCAGAAGAGAGATGTCTGCTACTTGTCTTAGTAGTTTCAAGGGATAGATAAGTTTGCGAATCCGGTTTGATACAGCTACAATATGTGATTTAAAGGTGAACTTCTCGTCAAGTATAACACCAAGATATTTTATATTATCAGATCTATTGATGTTATTACTGCACGTGCAGGTCAAATTAGTAGTGTGGTTTTGTAATTTACAAGTGTGTATTGTAATCCAGTGTGGAATGGATTTTGGAGCCGATGCCATTGTCTTATGAAAACAAATAAACTTTGATTTATCTGCGTTTAAGGTCAGTAGATTATTGCTAAGCCAGTCTGATATGTTTGCCATCCCTGTTACGGTATTTTTATAAACATTATCCCAGCTTGGGCCATGGAAAATGATAGCGGTATCGTCAGCAAAATTATATTATCTACATATAATAAAATCGTAAACGAGCCGTGTCTGAAACTTAAATATTAAAAAAAAAAAACAATTTCGAGACGTTTGTATATGTTACCGAAGTCAAAAAATAGTTTTTAGAATTTTTGTCTGTTTGTCTGTGCCTTTGTGCATGCTAATCTCAGAAACGGCTAAACCGATTTCAATGCGATTTTCACTGATGTATTGTAGCAAGCTTCCCGTAAAATTTAGTTTTTATAATTACAAACAAAAAAGCTTACGCTCTATAACGTACACCACGCGTAGGAAGTTGCGGGCTCAGCTACTGAAAAATATAGGCATACGTACGTAAAAATACAACTACAGTGTTTTTAGCGGCGATAAGACCGTTAGTAGCGATTATGTATGAGACGCAACTGAGGGCTCCTACCACTTCATCCGTCAGTTTAAACCTTCGCTTCAGCACTGTCAGGATTAGCAGTGTTCCTGAAATGAGATGAGAAATACGTGTAGTAGTTTAATGAGAAGGGTGGCAGGCTGGCTTACGGACCAACTGACGGTAGATTGTTGCAGTCGCCTATTACCACATGTAACGCCATAAGGTTGACTAGTGTAGACTTTGATAGAATAGACCATAAGGAGTGGGATGAGAAAATATAAACTCTGACATCTCTAACTCACTCACCAAAACACAACATTTATTTCCTGATATCCTTCTGTAAGGAGGTGATTAGTCCCGCCGCAATTTGCTATATTCGGCCAGTTGCATTTTGCAAGATTTAGAAGAAACAAGAAACTCAGTCTTTGATGTTTTATGACGGGTCATTGATGGTAGTTTATTACCGTTGTATATACAGTGTGTCCCTGTCCCTGGATAAAGTACACAAACGAAAATGGGTGAAACTACACCATAATTTAGCGACGGAAAAAATACAAAAAAAAATTTCTAGCAAGCATTGATTTTTTTCATTAGAAAGATAATAAAATGAAAGATGACAATGAGTAATAAATATAGGGGGTTAAGGGGGCGATTTTTTGAAATATTTCAAAATAAACTTTAAAAAAAATGATAAAAATTCATACTTTTCTTTAACTTATTTTTTCATAAAAAATACTTAATTTATTTACATTTTTAGAGTATACTTTTGTGTCTATGTCCAATAGGTCCATTAATAGTTTGAAAGTTTCAATTAGGGTCGTAATTCCCATATTTAAAAAATAAAATATCCAAATAAATATAAATAATTTTGCTAGAATTTTTTTTTGTATTTTTTCTGTCGATAAATTATGGTGTAGTTTCATCCATTTTCATTTGTGCACTTTATTCAGGGACACGCTGTATGTAAAGGAAACTTCGGCCGATAAGGCAATGATAAAGGATAGAAGTGTGGCATCTGAAATCTTACTCAATAATATTTACACAAGAGCACCAGTACCACAGAATAAATAACAGTACTAGCCAGTACTGTTAAGGTTGGGTACTGTCGCCAGACAGGTTTTCAAAAAACAAGTAGATTAAAGAGATATACCTACCAACAAAACTGATGACGTTTCTGTATGCAAGAAACGAGCCGAACATAACGTCATCCCATTCAAACTTGTAGCGATAATACATGTAAGCAAGCAACACTTCGGCTAAAAATAAATAATAAAATTTAGGTAAAGCATTTAACAATAACTTATAATTAACAATAATTATAAGAATGGTCTTATAAAGAAGACTCTCGACCAACACCTCAAGACGCTCTTGCTAGATGACTGGATAAAGGCACTCTGCAGCCCTAACCATCGGTAACTTGGGCCTTGCCCCGCTAATTGCGGCTTTCTAGTTTTATTTTTTTAAAATAATATTTATTATTTTTATATATCAATATTGTAAACAATTTAAATCTAAGATGATTTAATAAAATATGTGAATATTAATAATACAAAAAAAATCAGTTTAGAAATGACCAATTTAGACATAATTAAATGTATTATTCTTAATTTTTTATTTTGAATTGTAATGCTAATGTAAATTCTGTTTTCTTTCTAATAAATAATTGGCAGGCACGAAGGGGGAGCGGTTTCTGCCAGGGAATTCGCACAGGGAATGCTAAGCGCATACTTACTTTAGGCTACAAGGCGCGCTAACAAATGGTTGGAAACCATTTTGTTCATAGGTTGAAGTAGAAAAAGCCCCAAGAAATATTGAATTAACAATACAATAACAGAGTTAGGGACTAATAGAGCTTACTGTTTAATTCGAGGCGGCGGCGTCACGTCGACTCTGCGTCTCGAAGAAGATAAAGATGTTTTTAAATGTATTGAATTTAAACCTGAGATAAAGGAGATAATGGGTCCATCCATACTTACGCCGCCGCCGTGCCTACGCTTTGACTTTTGTTTTGCAGTGAGCGGATACCCACATTATACAATTATAGATGAATTGATATAATTATAGAGCTGTACATTAAATATTTTTTCAAAAAATAAATTTGTACACATTATACTTATGTTACTGCGGTGAAAAAATAGTTTTCAGAATTTTTGTCTGTCTGTGCGTTTGTGCACGCTAATTCTAGAAACGGCTTAATCGATTTGATGCTGTTTTAACTGATGTATTGTAACGTTTAGTATTTGTTTCATTCCAATCGGTTTACTAAACAAAAAAGTTACACAGTATACCGTATACCAGTTGCGGATTCATCTAGTAGGAAAAGAGAGGCGCCTCTTGGTCGCTTCCGACGCGATTCTAACTCGACTCTTCTCCAGTGAGCAGAGTCCCCTAGCATATTGCATAGGTTGCATAACCAGCACGCAAATTCACTAACAATACTTACAGCCTAAGCTTAATGAAACAAACTATTAAATTATTTACAAAAAAATAATAAAAATAGTTACCGGCAAGAACCATCCTGTCTCCCAATGCTACAACCAACATCAACAAAATGATGGCTCGCTTGTAGCCGTCCCTTCGTTTTAGTAGACACTTGACTGCATTGAAAGGTAATTTCAAATTGAATACTGAAACCGTGTTCTCTGCGTTCACATTAACGTCTTTCACGTATAACACTACGTATAGGAGCGACGATACCTGTAAAATATCAAATAATTTTATTGTAGACATTTAATTGCAAAATCTGATTAAAGTTTCTGCTTATAACTTATGGGTAATCTCCCTTCGCCTCTGGTATGCAAGAAATTCTTCGAATAAAACCTTGTATTTTTATAATAAAGCTTGTTCGCTTGCTTTTTAACATAGAATTATGAATAGAAGCCGTATTCGTACTTTTATGCTTTTTAATAATAAAGGTCCGCTTGATGGATAACCGTCCCTTTTGAATATTTTTTTATGTTAAGAGCAGCAGGATTAAGGATAAGGGATTCAGAAGGGATAGAGAAAATAGGCTCTGGCATCCCTTACTCACTCACCGAAACACAACAGCACACGTGCTGTTATTTCACGGTGGTCTTCTGTAAGGGGGTGGTTACTGCCGCCAGATGGGCTGCCCAAATGACTGCGAAACGCAGTGTGCCCTGCCACGACTTTCCAGATCCAGACCAGAGACAAATTTGAAAAGTTCATTTTTCAAAGTTAAACCTGCCGGGAATCGAACTCGGGAACCCTAGAACAGAGCGTTTAGGCAAGCACCCTAACCACTCATCCAATGGGCTCGTCAAATTTGAAATAGGCAGTATGATAAGGTCATCAACTTCAATTGACTACTTAGATAATCCAACTTGTTTGAAATGGAATTTATAGACAGACCGTTTAAATGAGTCTTCGCTCGCGCGGTGCAGGGAGCGCGGGGGTATGACGACAAAGGGGAGCAAGGGGCCCGCCGCCGGCACCTCACCCGGACCCAGGCTTTGCATGGAGTTGAAAATTTCAAAATTATCTTCCTAGTGGATGGTGGATGCTCAAAATAAACCTATGTTCCAAATTTTAGTTTTCTAGACTTAGTAGTTTTGGCCACTTTTGGATGTGCGTTGATAAGCCTAACACACATCCAACTCAGTCTTACCTAGTTTAGTCAGGACTATTTTATGTATAGATAGATGACTTATTGTATGATTATAAAAGCATTTATTAATTTGCCAGACAGTGTTAATTTGTTTTATTTTATTTTTATTTTAAGAATCAACTTTTTGTTATTTTTTAAAAACAATTCTTAATTTTTGGGAAGAATAAAAGTTCGGAACTGTATGCAGAAGTTGTACAACATCAAAAATTCGCTCGTCTGTCTTGGCCGTGTGAGAACTGCAATTATCGAAATGCAATACGATACGACATTTACAGTTATTTTTACGGAGTTAGTCAATAACTTCCGGCAAACAAATGGTCGTGTACTAATCACTATTCACGGTACGACGATTCTCCAAAGCAACAGTAGCCACGTGTTTAGTTTTATTAACAAAGAAGAAGCAATCATCTGCTTAGAGGTACTTTGCACGCGCGCTACTTTGATTGCTTTCAGCTCATCTTGAAAGATCTATACGCTCGATTGCTGCTTTGTTTTGAGATGTAACACTAATACATGTTTCATCACCTGTTACTATACAAGTAACACCAAATTTGACACTCCTTCGTTGAATCTGGTAAGCGTAAAATTGCATCAATTGCATAAAATTGGTGCGTTTTTTGAGCCTTAGTCAAATTGTGTGGGGCCCACTGAGAGCACAGCTTTTCACAACCAAATTTTTGTGTAGGATTGATTGTATTTGACTCATGCCTAGGTATGCCTAAGGATGCCCGAACCTCATGGTAGGTATCGTGTCTCAACAAAAACATGTTTTGCATGTTTTTGTTGTTCACAACAACGCTAGACGGGCGACCATCTCGAAATTCGTCACTGAGATTGAAACGACTGCGTTTAAATTCTGCAAACCAGCTATAAATAGTCGTCTTGCATGGTGCTTCATCTATTATCTATATTATATACAAGGCTCGTTTACGATTTTATTATATGCCATAAATATAATCAGAGGTGCAAACATTTAGAGGATCTACGTCGCCCTCTGTCGAGATAATCTTTCATTCATACGTCTGGGACAAAGATGGTTTGTAACCTTTAAAGTTGAATAAAATTCACTGCAGTATCAAAAGAGGAGATAATAAAGTAACGACTTTGAGTCATTTCAACGATTAATAATAAATATGACATAATACTTTAAAGTGGTTTTAGTCGTCTAATTATAATACTAGCTTTTGCCCACGAATTCGTCCACCTTTTTCTTTAGCGTTGAAAAAAAATTAACGCCTACCAAAAATATAAGAGCAACAATTTATTCAGTCTTTATTGCTCATAATTTTTGGTGAGTATTGAATTTTTATTTTTGATGATCCTCGGACAACGAGTATGCAATATTAAGGGACTGTACTTAAGGCGATAAAGCGTATCAACAAATAAACTCACTTTCACATTTATAATATTAGTTAGAATTTGTGCTACTAACTTATAAGAAACTTGCAATCCGTCCCGAATAGCAAAGTATAGGTGTAAGTAGAATGTATTATCCATATTGTGCATAATTCGAATGATAGTAAAAACCGCATCAAAATCGATTTAATTTAGGAAGAACTAAGCAGACCAACAGCGTTACGCCGACAAACAAATTGCTTATATTAATGATTTTACAAAATTGCCATAGTGCCTGTACACCTTTGCAATTATTAATTACAAGGTAAAAAATAAACAAATCTAGTACCTGCAAGAATAGTACAATAGGAAACACACCATAGAATCCAAAGTTGCGATACAATAAGGGTCCAGATACGGCACCTACGACATGTGCTATTTGAATCGCCGCTCTATGTGTACCCATAGTTCGGGTCACATCTCTCCCAGTGGCATGGCAAACCTGAGAAAAACAACATAAGAATCACATACCTACCAAGTAATTTATCGGTAAATGTTTTAACTGTAAGGGTTCTAACTAAATGGTGTTGTACTATTATCAATGAAACAATAAAACCCGTTATCAGATATACAAAGTGTGGGTTGGACAAATTTTATTTATCTTTGGCATTGACATCGATGTACAAACTCACGTCACCAATGTGGCTGAACGCTGCGGCTAGAAGTAGTCCGAAATTTCCACCTAAGGACAGCGGTATCTGCACTGTGTAGAGGAGTTGCGCTGTAGAAACTCCAGGGAAGATCAATATTAGTAGAACACCTGTTGTCATCACACTCATGCCCACCAAAGGCATGATCAGAAGAGGTTTCCGTCGGCCACTATAATCGCTCCAAGGGCCGACAAACAGCAAGATCACAGTGGCTATTAAAGATCCTACAAAACTACGACTGACGTTCACACCTGATACCACCATTTGACTGGCAGCCTGAAAGCAACAAGAATACGCGCATTAAGAGTGTGATATTATAAAAATAAAAAAAAAATTATTTACGCAATTTACAATAAACTAATCTTAGACAAGTAGTTGTACCTGTCGTTTTTACCTCAGCTGCGCGAAATTCTTCTCCGACCCCTTTGTCGCATGTTTCTTGTGGATATTTTAAATCCACTATGCATGCAGTTCGAAGATATAGATTTTGTAATGAAGTTTGACCGAGGTTGATAGCGATCATCGATCCTATCAAGGCTGGTTCTATTATCATTCGCCATTTCTGGTTGCTGTCATCAGGTTTTTTTTCTTGTTTCAACGTCGTGCTGACGCTAAAAAAAGATTTTCATGTTCTTTCTGAGATGTAGGTATGAATAATACGCGATGCTGGTTGACTCAGAACTGTTTTATTATAAACTAGCGACCCGCCCCCGGCTTCGGCCGGGGTGCAATTTATATATATATATGAACATTCACCGTTTATCCCTCTTTCCATTAGTGAAAACCGAATTAAAATCGGTCTACCCGTTCATGCGTGATGCCTTGACCAAGGGAAATGGGGATTCATTTTTATATATAGAGAGAAGATAACACTAGCTGATCCGACGAACTTGGTACCGCTTTAGATTAAAAAACTTGTTCCATACAAAATGTGTGAAAAAAAATTTTTCGTGAAATTTCAGATATTTTAATTGTTAGCCAAATTCAACAAATCAAAGACCAAAAAATTTGTTCTAGCCGTTCTCGAGTTATATACGACTTTCTTTTATATCATATATACATATGAGGTAGGTCTACCCACATACATTACGCTTTCATAACAAATACATGTACAGTGTATTAGAATGTTGCATCAAACGATACAATTATCTATTGAATTTATCATTTAATCACTTTAAACATTGTCAATGTAAATTAAGAATTGTTAACAAACCTCAATTTCTCCAATTCGTGAATATCCGCACCTTCCGGCATAGTCACAGATAAATTATAAATTATAAATACTACTATTAATCACAGATCTAAATATTAGCCACAAAATATCGAACTGTTTCATCACATCACCGTGTTCATGGAGTAGATACGACTAAACGGGTGTTGTATTGCCTTCACTAATGACGAGTGATAAGATACGTTCGTGGCTCGTATCCGAAGCAAAAGTGCGCGTGAAATAACTAGATAACCACAATATGTGCATTGTTAACTGATGCGGGTATCGACTGGGCATTGCCAATATTTAATCCTCGAACTAACCGTATAAGTTCAACTCGGAGTCCGGGAGCAATTTAGATTGATTATACCAATTGACTCCCAGTCAAGTGATGTTATCAATATACGTGAAATATATAATACTAGGTATCTATAATAATATATACAATCCATCTATAATTTTGTTACCTTTAATTTGCTATTGAATGGGTGTACGTGATCGTTAACACGTCCAATGTTTTGTGACAAGATACCCTAAATTGCAATCGTTTAATGGAAAATATTTTAAGGAAACTCTGATTCAAAAATTCTTGATTGCAAACCATATTTTAGTCAGTTACTTATAATGTCATATTTTAATATGTTATTAAAATTACCGACAATTCATAATCCAAATATTTGTGGAAGAACACGGCAAAAACAAATAAATGCTCATAGATGTAATAAAAACAATATACAGTAAACGTTACAGTTATCAGTTCCAAGCTGCTTTATCAATGAGATAATCATTACATTACTAATGAATTTTTTTACATAATTTTTGTTTCACTGACTTTTAAATTATTACAACAGCATAGGTACTCGTGGAATATGCATTCATTAAAACGTTTTTTTTTTGTTTTCGGGACTTACATAGCAACAGAATTCGTGCAAATCGAGTGTACTAACATATCCTCGCTAAAACCCCCCAAAAACCCCAGATAGATAGTACTTTCCCATCCACAAGGATCTTAGATATGCCAGTCTTCGTTGAAGTTTCTGAGTAGTGGGGAGAGTGCTGACCCTGTAAGACACAGACAGATAAAAGCGACTGGAAACCGTCTTAGCACTCGAACTGTGTGATTTAGAGTTAACTGAGAAAACAGACACGATATCTTCTGCCTATCACATAAGGCGACTATTAATCTAGAAAAATTTACTAACAAATCAAAATTTGAGTCCCTCACAGGTGCATTTTTGATATGAGCTTCTAAAAATAGGAGATTTTTCCAAATTATACAAAAATGGTAACAGAAAAATAGTTTCAGACAAATACTGTAGAGAATTTAATTTTACATAAAAAAATTAAATGTTCATATTACTTTTTTTGCTAAAGTTAAAACTAACAGAGGTTAGAAGATAAGGGTTGATTGATACTATGATTTTTTTAAATATACCTATCAACCCTTATATCTTCTAACCTCCCTAAGTCTGTTAATTTTCATTTTAGCAAAAAAAGTTGTATGAACATTTTTATATAAGAAAACAATATTCTCTACAATATTTCTCTGAAACTTTTTTCTAACTCTTACCATTTTTGTATAATTTGGAAAAAAATGCTTTTTTTTCATACTTCTACAGAGTGGATCGAAAATTTCTTTCACCTGTCGATATTTCATATCTTCTAGAAACTTACATCAAAAATGGCCCTTGAGGGACTAAAATTTTGATCTCTTACTAAACTTTCCTGAACTATATAAGGGATATAATGGGTGACATGTGCACATTAAAAGTATCTTTTGGTTTGAAGAATTAAATATGAAAAATAATAATCGGAGACATTAGGTGATGAAATTGTAAAATATTTGATGTTAACAGGGAAAAATCCTTAGATGTAAAAAAAATTCAAACACAATTACTCCTAAATTATGCTAAGATGTTATGCGTTGGCAAATCGTGTAAGACGTTATAAAGAACGGGTACAAAGATACCGACAGAATCGTCTCTTTCAAAGTGACCAAAGAAAGGCGTACCGTGGTGATTGGGAGAGGACCAACCAAAGTGTGAACGTCGGACATCCACCAGACCCAGAAGTTATGCTGAACTTCTGGCGTGATATCTGGTCGGTGTCCGACGAACATACTGAGGGTGATTGGATATCCATTGTCGAGCAGGCGTGCGAACCTATCACAGCCATGGAGGCAATTACTATCAGCCCTACAGACTTAAGTTGTGTAATCCGTTCTACCCAGAACTGGAAAAGTCCTGGACCGGACGGATTGCACAATTTCTGGATAAAAATGTTTCAATGTTCGCACGAGTGCTTGGCAGTGCAATTCCAAAAAGCCCTAGAGTTGGGCACTCTCCCAACCTTTTTAACAACTGGTATCACCTTTCTGCTCCATAAATCTGGTAGTACCGCGGAAGCTAAAAATTACAGACCCATCACATGCTTACTTACCATCTATAAGCTACTTACATCTATTCTGAGAACAAAAATTAACTCACATATTTTAGAAAACAATATTTTGGACACAGCTCAGAAAAAAATTCAAACGCAATTACTCCTAAATTATGCTAAGATGGATTAGACACAGATATTATTAAACTCAGAATAGATTTTTCATTGTTTTTGTTTAAAGGCAGTGACAATTAATATTACGCGAAGAACAATTAGCAGTCAATGAACGACATTGTCCAGTCTCATCTAAATACACTTTTGTGAGTTTCATGGCCGAAGCTAGAGCCAGGTCTAAAATAAAACAGTTGAGAATCTTGCCTGGCAGTCCGCGCGCGTTTCGCAAGTTACCTCTATCATTACTCATTGCGCGTAATTACATATTTCTAATAATAATAATAAGTAGATTTTTCTCTTCTGTGTCACACTGTAGCAAATGTTTGGATAGTCATTCGATGTTTTCACAAATTAGCTACATGAATTCATGTGTATCGTCTTCTAAATTAATTACTATTTTTAGTGATAATTACTGCTATTCGTATCTTTTCCAATAAAACAAGTTTAAAGTCGTATTCCTTCAAATGTGCTTCGTAATATTAATCTTATGCACTAGAAGTTTAAGTGATATTTTCCACTGAAAACGTTGCACGCGTTTTCATGCGGACGTCCTTAATAGCAGTCAGTTGGTACGAAATATTCGCTGTTACAGTCTGTGTTGAAACAATTAGGAAAATAAATGTTTGAGTGAATGATTGTTAAATTCGACTTTGTTGCAAGATATTTTTTTATATAGAGTCAAATTGGGTAAGATTATGAGAATATATTTTTAAAATACTTAGGTAATAAGTAAGCAAATAAGCAAATAAGTAAGCAAAAAAATAGTAGCTAGCTTTTGGTGTTAAGATTGAAATATTATACCGATTCTTTCGACATAATAAATAAGTGGAGATAGCGAAAAAATCTATATTGCGCTTAGTCTTAGACAATTAAGTTGGCAAGCATATAATTCTAAAAGATATGCAGTTTTTTGCAATCCTTATTGTTTATTGCTTTTTTTAGGGTTCCGTACGTCCGAAAAAAAACAGAACCCTTATAGGATCACTCGTGTGTCCGTCTGTCCGACCATTCCCACCCCTTATCTCCGAAACTACTGAACCTAAAATTTTGAAAAAAATAATACAGAAATTAGTTTTCTACTTATAGATAATAGGAAAACCTATAAGAAGCCCATGATATTAAAATAACATGGTAAATCGTACGGAACCCTCTTCACGCGAGTTCAACTTGCACTTGTCCCGTTTTTTCTATAGGTGTAAAAGAAGTTAGCGGAGAAACAGACAGAGGCGAACAGAGATTTTATTTTATAACTAGCTGAGCCCGCATGGGATTCAGATTGTTTCTCGGTATCGCATACCTACTAGTCGTACTACCACTGCCTCAGTGACTTCACGGCGCGATCGCGCTTTAGATATATCGTATTATTTCTTTAACTATACGTCCAAAAAAATGCAGGAAAAACCAAAAATCAAGTGCATTAGTTACTTGTGACAATAAATTTGCTGATTTTGATAAGGATTTGATAATATGGTCAATAAACGCCACCTAATTATTTTAATATTTTTTTAATACAAAAAGTAGTTTTTATTGCTTAAATATAAAAGTTTGACGTAAGCTGCCGCTGACTTTTTTGTACACATCAAAAGAATCAATCATATATCAATAGAATCAATCATATATCTCTCATAGTTAAAGCAGCGTTCAAAAGAAACGTTTTCATTCTACCGTTTTTCGTCGACTTACTTTGCAAATTCGATTACCATGATATAGCATTTTCATTTTACGGGATAATATCTTGAAATCCCGTTCTAACTATTGCTGAAAGATTTACCTCTTTATAATATTAGTACAGATTTAGTATTGATGTGTAATAGATACAGATATATGGGTATCAATAGATTAATAAAAGAGAGAGCGGAAACAATGCACCTATTTGAAGAAATCTTTTATTGTTACTGTTTATTACTTTTGGTTTAAGGTGGAGACAAACGCTAAATACTAAAAATATCCCTTGTTTAATGAAGATGTTACAAGAAATAGACAAGACAATTGCTTTGAAAAAAATGTATGTTATACTTAAACATGTGAAGAACCAATTGTATCGATTAGAATTTTCGTTAAAGTAATAGAAACTCCACAAAAAAAGTTAGAATACAAGAAGAATTTGACTTGTATTGAAAATTCTCTCGAAAACGGCTTATTGCGCGCGATAATTTCGTAATTAATATTTAGAAATTCGAATTGAACTCATAATAAGAAGGAAAATATAAGTTTATAGATAATTAAATTCTTCTTTAAAATATTTTAGCTACAGAACATATTCACGTAATGATGACACTCCATTGTGTCAAACCCTTGGGTCCCCAATGACGTGTTTAATTTAGTTTATACAAACGCATTATCATTGAATGCTGTTATCCTTTTTCGGCATGAGGTTAGCCTTGGGCGAGGTTTACATCGGCCATGTTAACATTCATTAGATTCGATTAATAATAACACACCTGAACTCATTAGCTAAACACTCTGCGGGATGTGTGTATAACCATTAATTCCCTAGTCTTAAAAGAGTTCCGCGTTACATCAATGTGACTGTTAAATGTATTTCTCTTAAATCTGAATCTCGCATGACGTCCATAAAATAGACATTTTTCTAGTGAAAAATCAATAAAACAATAACAACCTAAACCTTAATTGTTCTAACAACAAATAATTAAATTCTAGGGAGGTTTTTACAACATGTGCAGACATCCATACTTAATATTATAAATGTGAAAGTAACTCTGTCTGTCTGTCTATTACCTTTTCACCCCTAAACCGCTGAACCGATCATCATGAAATTTTGCATGCACGTTGTCAGGGACGCAGGAAAGGACATAGGGTACCAGAAAAAGTACTATTCCCGAGGGATCATCTAACGCCTGGCAAAGCTATAACTGCAATAAAGATGTTAGGCGTTACATTGCTCATATATTTAGTCAGGCATTATTTTTTTATTTTTCAACGCGGACGAAGCCGCGGTCACCAACTAGTACGTTATAAAGCTATATTTAAGTAATTAAATGTAAAACAATATCACACGTAACACAGATACGTACCATTCTTTAAACGCAAATGAATTCTCAATTATTCTTGAAATATGTACATTTGACATTTGTAAATGAACATTTCAAAGTTGCTTTTAACTGTTAAAGCGTTGTTAATGCGTTTCGCCAACCCGTCTGGCGGCAGTAAAACTCCTAACAAGAAGACCACCGTGAAATTAAAGAATGTGTTATGTTGTGTTTCGGTGAGCAATTCCAGAAGCCATTTACCCCATCTCTTCTTTATCTTTAATCCTACTAAGGTCGGCAGCGAACTTGCAGTATCTGTGGCGTTGCTTGTTTTACTAGGTGTCGGTAGTCACAGTCAGTAGTCATCTACCACGAAGTGGACTTTCAGCCTGTCTCGTGACCTTTAATAATAATAATAATAATAATAAAGCTTTATTTATCCCATACATACATAATCACAATAATTATAAATGAAATAATTAAAGTTAACATTCATTGAAATATTAGTCATACATAGTCAAAAAGTCAGATAGTCAAGTATATAATAATGATAAAATTTAGTTTTTAATGCATTTTAAATATTAGTGATTTGGTTATTAATAATGATATTCATAATTTCTCATTCAATTGAGTATAAAATTTATACAATTTGCTATTATTTCTGTATACTCTCGGGTAAAAGCCTCCTCCATAGAATGCCGAACACCCTTGTCTAGCTCGTGACCTTTAACTTGACCAACGAATTACAATAGAGATTTGATCAGGTCGTCATATAATATTGATGAATATTGTAAACTAGCTGTTACACGCGACTTCGTCCGCGTCTATATACGTGAAAGAATTTTTTAAAATAGGTCCCGTAATTTTTGAGTTTATTCATTACAGACATACATACATACAAATCTTTTCTCTTTGTAATATTAAGTATAGATATAGATAAGCCATACAATTCTTTTTAAAATATCAAATTTTCTGTAGCCGATGAAAATCTGCAATAAATGTTAATTTAACACTTGAGGTACTTGAGTTAGTATAAGGCACACTAAGATTTTATTAGCTTAAAAAAGGTAAGGTTTCATTAGGTTTAAGCAAAGGCTGAATCGATGTATTGATATCGGGGCTACTGTATGAAAAGGAAAACAACTATTTCAAGTACTTTTCGTTTCACTGACGGAAGCAAATTGCAACTTGAGCTATACGTACCATGGATTGAATGGTGTTGCATGTGACGTCATAATATTGATCCCACATTCCGCTGTCATTGTACCCAGAGTAGGGCAGAAAGTGCTAAGAATAGAAGCAAAGAAAAAAAATGTATTGTATTATTTAATTTATTATTTAATAAATTGTTACAGGTGTTTCAATTTTGAATTAATTTTACCCTGATTCTCTTAAATAAAATTTAACAAACAAGAAAATTGACTACATGGCAACACTAGACCGAATTAACATGGTGTTTAGTGATTGCTTCATGAGAAAATTAGGGCGCATGCGTGAAAAACATGGCGTTCAACTTTACAGCAGGCAGAGTGGTAGTATTTCAACTGGGCCGCATTTAGTTGAATAATATTTATTGAAAACATTTTAAATTAATGTTAAAGCATCCAATTCATGATAAGAGCTAAAAATCTTTAAAAACGTCCTACGAATGAAATCGTTTTTGAAAATAACCTGTTTATTATGAATCTAATTACCTACATAGTCTTTTTTACTATAGTATAAGTAATCAGTATTTTATAAAGTTTATACTATGTACCCAGTCACAGAGCAAAGAATCTCCGCACCGCCCCCTACTAATATTCGTACTAATTGCGCTGAGCGCAACTCTAGGGGCATTTGGTCACCAGTTTCTATTTATACGTTGTGGAGTAAACATTATTCAAAAAAGCGATACAAATGCCTCATTGTGCTGTGATTTAGTGTAATCATCAAAGTAAAAACGTGAATAAGCAAAATTCTGGTCTATCATATCACAAGTGGGTAATTGAATGCAATTCTAGCTTTTAAAAAATGTCAAGATTGTTTTGAAACACAAAACCTAGAGTGCGTAAGCCGTGCGTGGACTGCCAATGATAATTAGTATTTAAAAAAAAAACGACACGATGAGATATTAAAAAATACTTAAAATATTGATATTCAAGTACTTTTTTGTCGGAAATCTTGAATGTTAACGCAATCAATTGAAAAGTGTAGAGACAAACTAAGTATTTATTAGTAGACAATATTACTGAAAATTGTTGCAAACTTAAACCAAACCATACTTAAACCTTGGTATTTGGAATACTTCCAAAAAATGACAAAATATGACTAGTGTCAATAAAAAACTATTCTTTTGAAGTGCACTGGAACAACCTAATGAACAATCGTCCATTTTCTTGTTGTACTTATCAATTCGCGAAATTAAAAGCAAAACGGGTTGTCGCGCTTCACAATGCGATTGAAAGTTCAGTGATAAATTATTCAATAAGATTGAAATGTGTGTTTAGACTTTGAACTTGAGAACCTTGAACGCCATAATATATATTTACCTATATTATAATATTATTTGCGATCTCATAAAAGAAAAACAATCTTAATTCATATACAGCAGTTACAGTACAAAGTATGTCCTACCACCCGAGAATGGCATGCAAATATTTGTATTTAATTGTTTTTATTTATTATAACTTTTCTTATTAGAAAAATAAGAAAATTTTAATGTAATAAACAAATAAATTAATGTATTTTATTATAAACTTTAAATTCATAACCAACAGTCTAATAACTATTATGCCAAAGTTCTCGTAAATTTAGGATCTGGCAATTCCTTTATATTAATAGGTAGTCTATTAAATGCTTTAATTGGCATAATAAAAATATTTCTAATAAATAGTTCTTGTCTACTTTTTATTAGAAACTTTTTATTTTGGGGTACATTATTGAAAACTCCTACATTGTGCACAAGTATCTTGTAATCCCAGACTCATATTTTCACAATTATAACAATTCTCTAAATAAGATGTGCGGATATACGACAACCTCTCTGCTCGAACGCCTCTGTTTCTCTGTTTTCGAAAATTCGAACCTTTTCCTCCCCACCAGATGGCGGTGTCTCGGCTGCCAGTGCGACACTCGCACAGAATACGCCTTATTATGTTAAATTCTAACATTTTGGTCTTTACAATAAATTAATTTCTATAGTTATTTTGGACCTTTTTATTTATTTATTTTTAAAGGCTTACCAACTAAATATAATATAATATATATAAATATAATATGTCGTACAGCATTGTCAATGCTGAATGCACGTGTTGCACAATCTGGCGACAGATTGGTGCCATGGTGTCATGGAGCACCTGGTTTTTTACCCTTGTGTACCCTTCAACGGCCAAGTCACACAACATTAACTATAATAATAAAGAAATCGCAGTAAGGAACCTTAGACTTGGCACGACTTTGTCTAGATTTCATTACTTTTTAGAGATAAATAAGCAGCTCCATCGAGACTTGGCTAGTTTTTTACAGAATGTTTTTGGTGGGATTTAAATTACAGGAAAGCACAGCATTATTATAGCAAAAATTATAGGAAACACAGCACAAACTAAAAAAAGGAAAATAAAAACAAAAAAAGTTATGATAATTATTACGATACACTGATACACTGTATCTTTTAAGTGGTCCAATTTTATAAGAAAAAATGTCAATGTCCCACTTGTGAAATATTTCATTATAAAATCGCAAGGCACAAGAAACCGGTGTATAGTACCATATTCACTCTTACTAAATCTTATATAAAACATTAATCACTGATCAACTTCAACTTAATCACTGATGTGAGGGACGGACATTCAACGCTCTTGTTAATGATTTTAAAAAGAAAAACCAGACCCCAGAAACTTTTTCAGCCAGTGTAGTGACTACATGCTAAAGTAATTTTGTCTATCATCATAGCTAAATAATTAATTCCCGAAGAAAAAAAAAGGAATCTCTTTAGCTTTTTTGCACTCGCTCACTTTTATAATTTAATTTCGTTGTTTTGAGTTCACCTCTGCGCATTATTTGCATTCGGTTAGCGTCGGAGGTTTTCGTGCTTTTCCGTGCCTCTCGCCTTCTAACCCTCTTTGTAATGGCTCCATCGCAACCCGAAAAATCTTTATATTTCCCTTTTATCTTTTCCAAATTTGTTCAAAATTCTTAAGTGCAAACGATGTCGCCGTATATAGTTGGAGTAGAACCAGTTCATAGTTAAATTCCAGTTAAAAATATTGTAGTGTCAGTGTATTGTAGTGTTGTGGTTGATTTTTTACTCAAAGTGTTAGGGTGTTAACAGTTTCACGTTGAAGGTAAGTTCATTAGAATGTAGGTATCAAAAATATGGGTCTTAAATTTTAATGCAAACAAATAAATTTAGCTCCTGAAAGTCGCAATGAAATAGAAAGTTAGGTATAGTTCCTTTCATATTTCGTAAACCTAAGTTGTATAAATCAGTACATACCTAGTGTTTCTGAGCACTAAATTAAATTAATAAAGATGTCACAAGATTTTTATTTTTATATAATTGATATTTTTATCTAAAAGTCGGCAAAAAGGTTGACGATTGACTTGATGGTAGGTGGTTACCGTCGCCTACAAACACAAGCAACGCCAAAGGCAAGGGAAAAACGCATTAGTGCACTGCCAATTTGTCAAGGTTAAATTTATTTTTATCCAATATTTGTCCATCAAACATGTTTTTTTATATTTAATTTTTTATTAATACAGACGATTCAGTTTTGACTACAGTTATGCAAAAGTGCTAAAGAAAGTTAATAAAATAGTGTACAAATGGTATCTGAAAATTTAATGGTACATAACGTAAAAAATAAATCATAATATTTCATATCCCTCAGGTTCACAACCATGAAAAACATCGATGACGACAATGACTGAAAAGGGAGAAATCAATAGGATGCTGGGTAAGTTCGATTTTGAACTTTATTTTCAAAATTGGAAAGTGTGTATTTATGTGTGTTTTATTTATTTATTTTTTATTTATTTATTTAGAATAGATACACCAGCGACAATATCAGTATATAGTTACAAAAATATCATACACTTGTAAAATCTAGATCCAACACATACGCCTTTACAGGTGAATACATCAATTATCAAAAAGTAGCACTAAGTAGAAATTTAAATAGTTTAAAAACATAAAATAAAAAGAAAAGAAAAGAAATGCAGAAAAAGGTAGAAAATGTTTGTGAAAACGCAACTTCGTATAAACTTAAGGAGTACTTTACTCAATCCAGCCATCGATAAATAACAATGTAAATGTACAAAGATATATACTTAATAGGATCCAGGCACTATACATGTACATGTAGGAAGTTTGGAAACTAATGGATAAGTAGTCTCCCTGTTCCCAATTGCGAAATATGGGGGAAAATGTCCAAGACACATGCCAGGTACGAGAGACCTTTAGCGTTTTGTTAGCGGAGCTGCATTTTGAAACTTTATACGTTAATGTTTATGCTTCAATGAATTTATCAATCACATAAGTAAATTATGAGTTTAATAATAAGTAGGTAAGTTATATTAAACCTTACTTTATTTTAAATATTATATTTAATTATTATATTATTTTAAATATTATATTTTAATATAATATTTATTTAATATTATATTTTCATAATTATAAATTTACTCAGGGGATAATGAAACTAGCATATCTTTGAAAATCCCCAAAATAATTACTTAAGATTCAAAAATTCCTTCAAACTTTTGCGTTCACTGACAATCGGTAATAGATGGCGCTAAACAGATTATCGTGTTATTTTTTATCCTATTAGAAAATACATGGAATGTACCTTCGATGGTATATCTGAAAGAAGTAGCCATGTTCCTAAGACTTTAAATCAGATGAAAATAATTAATGCGTGAAAGCGTACAAAATTAGCGGGAATGTAGAAGAGCCTTGTTGGGCGTCACACTATCTGCCTGTCGATGTTAAATTTTGTACAATTTTTATAAACTACAAGGGACAAATTATAAGCAAATTATAGGTTTACTTTCTACTTATGTAATAAGCCCTGAGAATAGAATTAATAACTGTTTTTTTGAGTTTTGTTTGTTTTTGTTACTATCTTTTTGGGCCTTGTAGAAATATCTCGAAAAAACTTTTTAGGAGGTGTTATTAGAACCCCAAAAGGCCTTAAAAGGAAAAAAGGAAGCCTTATATGATCACTTATGTTACAGTCAATATCCTCTATCCTCTATCCTCTATCCCTTTCTGCTGTACAATTGATTGTCATCTTTGTCCCAAAAATAATCAAGTTGAAATTAAGTTGTATTTTCAAGCTCATTCAACTCAAATCTTTTCAAGGTTCGAGTGAATATAGGCATCTTCTGTGTGAGCTCGCTCCATCATCTGCCTCATCTTTCCTACACGGATAGATGCTGGCCAAGAGCAACAGAGCAAACCCATCTTTAGTTAATAATAATTATTACTCCTCAAAACTATTTTCAATTTGCTACTATAACTCAAAGCTGACTCTCTCTCTCTCTCTCACTGTTATATATGTTTCTTTCCTTTGATATAGTTGTATTCTTTTGATATAATTGTGAAAACAATATTACAAAATCTTAACGAGATCTATAAAAAAGTCCACGATATCATATTTACAATTTATACGTGTATATTTGAACGACAATATAGCTGATTTTATATCTCAAAAAATGAGAAACATAATTAGTTACAGACATTAGCAATGAAATATTAATTCTTGTCAAAATAAATTATACCATCATCTCTTCGCAGAGTTGAATGGAGATAAAATTAGCCATTTATTGTAGTTGTTGGGTGGTACAGGTAATATAATAATTGTTTGTTACGCTTTAATGCCTAATCACAGTACAAGAATCGCCTTCCTTTTATCCAGAAAACTAAATTGAATAATTTTTTTAACGCTTTAGAAAAGGAGAAGCGGACGAAGACGCGGGCAAAAGCTAGTGTAATATATAAAAAACTTTTAAGTTTTTACATTTACGCACCATGCGTATTTTTTCAAATTAAAAATATTATGTTCTACAATTCGATTTTCGAAAATAGTCAAGGTAGTGGAAACCCTGTTTCCGGGATGAGAGGACTATCTGCATACATAATTAAATTTGAACGGCGGAATCCTTGGGGCGGGCGTCCTACTTGCATATGACCGTTTTTTTATGCAAAAATGTCGTCTTTCGAAGAGTATCACTCCAATTTATATTGTAAAACTCTGGCACTAAATAATAGTGGGCTATGGCACTAACTCGTCTTCATTTTAGCCTTCGTGTCCCTGTCTAGAGTTTGTGACTCTCTCTCTTTCTAAGTATTTTTCTAATGCTATATTGTAAATGTTATGTTATACCAAATACCTGTGTTTATATTAACTCAATTTTTGTAGATGTATATAGTAAAAATGAAAAAATATAATACAGAAAACGATTATCACCTCAACTACTAAAAACATAAGATATAAGAGTGTTTCAAAGATAGTAGATACTACAATTATAATACTGTAATTATAATAATTCTACTTCCAATTTATAATATGTACTTTATTTTAACAATATGTTTATCTCATAATGTTAGGTAAATATGCTACTAGCCTGGCGGCTTTGCGTGATGAGAAGCAGCCCGAATAAGATTCTATTAATAGGAGCAAATCAAATCCTGTCAAAAACAAATTCAGACATGAATTCGGATTAAAGCTCGGAACTAGAGAATCAGACACACTTAGACAAAAATCTAAAAAAGTTTGTTCAAATTTTGTGCACTCCTAAAATATAAGAGAACATTATTTTTATAATTCAATTTTAAAATTCCTTTTTTCGGTATATTGTGGCTCTGAATTGAAGAGTTTCAGTGCAATGTACAATTCATCCTTGTAATAAATCAATATGAAATATATGTAACATTTTGTTAACTCAAGTATAGACATTAAAATAAAATCTGTACATATAATAACATCATAAACGAGCCGTATCTGTATGTACATTAAATATTTAAAAAAAAAAAAAAAATTTGTACACGTTGTACCTACTTATGTCACCGAGGTTAAAAAAATAGTTTTTAGAATTTTTGTTCGTTTGTCTATGCGTTTGTGCACACTAATCTCAGAAACGGTCCGATTTGAATGCGGTTTTCACTTATGTATTGTAGCTTCCCGTAATATTTAGTGTTTGTTTAATTCAAATCGGTTTACATACAAAAAAAATTACGAACTATAATACCGAATACCACGCTAACCACAATTAAGGAACATAGGTACATGCGTTAGCTGTCGCACAGATGTCAAAGTGGCAGACAATGTAACGCTTTTTAGTTAACGCTTGTATTAATTTTACTCTCCATAAAATTTCTATAAACAGCGGCCTTATGTAAAAATCGATTCTCAAGAAATAAACTCCAAAAATTGTTTAAAAATGCTTTATTTATTTTTAATTGAAAATAAATACTTCTTATTGCTTTTACCTAGTAGTGGACCACAGGCATTCTAACAATTATCTTAATGGTAACTAGCTACTAGTTACCGTCATCTAAGTAGGCCAAAAGCAGCACCAAGAGGAGCGCCAGTGTGCCGATTAACTAGAATTTATTTGCAGCTTGATTGAAATCGATTGATTATAAATTGATTATAGATTGATTATAAATTGGAAATATAAAAGAAGTCGACTCAATAAATAAATAGTTAATATTAGTAGAGTGATATATTACAAACGTTCTTTTACTGACGTGTCATAGTATGACAAGTTTAATTTCTTCATTCAAATAAACATTCTAATCACATCTTCATTCATAGAAAGCTATTTAATAAGCAGTACCCTTCTTGGTTACGACCATGCATTTTATATTAGCCCTTTGCGTAGGACGTACATAAACTTATTTAAACAAGATTTATACGTATACATATTCCCTCTATTGATCTAATAGTGAAATTATACAAGTGTTAGAGATAAAATATCTTAAGATATGATTGGGCGTTGGTGGTGTAATTTTAACCTTATTTAGAATCTACGTCAAGGCTTATAGTGTGTTTAACAAGTAGTGTGTGTGACCGACTCGCGACCGAGTAATGTCTCTGTGATAACCTATTGATAATGAAAAAATAGTTTACTTATAATTCTTATTTTAATGTTTATTTTCAAAGACACTCACTTGAATCGGGGTTTGTTGTGAAATGTGAACAGAATTAAATGTGATACGATACCATAGTGAAGTACATATATGTTTACCATATAAATATTAGGCAAACAAACATGTTAGTTTTTAAATTGGACATAAAAAAAATGGGAAAAACAAGATAGTGATTTTCTTTTGCAATAAATTCTTTAGTGCGTTCGAAATGATTGCATTAGTGCTGTGCGTATTTTCGACAATATTCGAAATAGCACGACAGAAGAATGAAAGGAACAAGAAGTCTAAAAAGAAAAGTAATTGTAAGTAATTAACGGTTTTTAATTTCAAATTCCCAAAGGATTTACAATAAGGAAAGAAAGTTAGTATGAGTTTTTCGTAATTTATCAAAGATAACAACGTGAAAAGGATATCAATCAGTTTTGTATGGAGATCAGCGTCAATTTATTTTTATTTTCTTTTTAACAGTTGAAACTGGTACTATTAGTTAAAAAGATGTTATGGATTTTTACTGGGAAAATATATCGTGTAAATTGGTAATGAGGTTTCATAGATATTTAAGTTTGAAAATATTAAAAAATCTGTTTGAACTGCGCACTGACTCGAACATGCTTCACGCTCAATGTCTTAATTTTCTGGGTGAGCTCGCTCCATCTTCGGCCTCATCCTTCCTACATGGATAGATGCTGGTCAAGAGCAAACCCATCTATAATAAAAAAAAAAATGTTATCCCCATTTACAAAATCTGAAATATTCACAGGAAGTTACTGAAATTAAGAAGAATTCTCCAAATTTGTAATTTAGAAAAACAATTGATTTGTTGATTGACTGTTTTAAAAATAGATAAATAACAAAGTGGACTTTTAATATTTTATAATTGGATAAATGTGGGATACAAATAACCAAAAAAAAAAACGATATAAATAAATAATTTGAAAAATTTAATACTTAGTATTCATATACTTTGGTTGACTATTGATCTTTTAGTTAGGTAGTTTTATCATTCTACGCAAAAAAAAAATCCTACAGATGAAGACTTTTCATAACGAATGAAAAACATATCACTTATTTTTGCAGAAAATAATGGAAAATATGTAAAAGTAGTAAGTGCTAAAGTCTTAACCTTGAGATAAAGTTTGACAGATAAAAATATTGTAACAACTTCAAAGAAAGAAAGATCTAGGTAATGTTGAAGACGTAAATAAAACTTCTTTTTTTTCAGCTGTGCTAATCGCTATTGGCCTACATTTCCATAAATTAAAAAATTCTAATCGAAGTATCTTTTTATGTTTATCATGTTAGTGCCAAATAAAGACTGAATATTATGTTTAAAATTCTGTAATTCATTTACAAATATTCAAACAAAAAGGTGTTTTCAGTCATGACTATGAATCGAACCAGGTACCCCTGACACAGAGCTCCTAAACCACTCGATCAATGGTCTCATCAATCGTCAATTGTCTTCCGAAGCTTCTATAGGACGTATGGAAAAATGAAAATAATACCTATGTCCGGAAAGTCCTAGATAATATATGTTTAATGTTACAACTTTGATAAAAATATGCTAGTTATGCAACGAATATTAACTTGCCTATTTTGTATTAAGTTGCAAATCACCGATGCATAACAAACAATACTTACTTCAATAAAAACAATTCAATAATTTGTATCTATCGTGTTGAGCGACATCTAACATAAATTAACGTACTCTATTGTGGTGAAGCTCAGTTTAAACATGTTTAAAATAATAAAAATGTAACGATTTCAACGAAAGATGGCGCCACTACGTCGTAACAAAATTTGATTATGCTAACTAAAAGTCGATTGTACCCCATAGGTTTCACTTTACTCAATGAAAAAAAAAAAAAAATTCGACAACTGTCTCGTGATCTATGGTTGGGTTGTTACTGATTACTATTTTGATATTGAGTACTCAATTGAGTACTATTGAGCCCGTACGCGTGATATACGGCATAGCGCGTAACTTTTTTGTTTGTAAACCGATTGGAATGAAATAAAACACTAAACGCTACGGGAAGCTTGCTACAATACATCACTGAAAACCGCATTCAAATTGGTTAAGCCCTTTCTGAGATTAGCGTGCACAAGCGCGCAGGCAAACAGACAAAAATTATAAAAACTATTTTTTTGACCTCGGTAACGTAAGTACAACGTGTAGAAATAGTTTTTTGAAAAAATTTTGAATGTACAGACACGGTTCGTTTACGATTTTATTATGTATGTAAAGATTTAACATTTTTTTTATTATTTCAATTAAATTATTAATAACTTTTATTAACAGTGTGCTGTGTTCCATTAGGACACTTGGTTTACATAAAACATATCCTACGTCCTTCTAGAATAATGTACCTTTAAAAAAAAAAACATTCACATATAATAGGGTATTACACCCATTTTTAAAAAGTGTCTCAATTAAATTCTGTAGTGCTAATGAACCACTAAAAAAACACCAAATTTTTATTCAATGGATAAGTTTAATAAAAATGCATTTCAAATTTACATTTTCAAATTTCGCGCGTAATTTGACGAAAACGCTGGAAACCATTTTGCTCTGTGGTCATGACGTCAGTTGGCTGTGTAAACAAATGCGCCGGTAATTGACATGACACTGATTGACACTTTTTTGTTTACACAACCGTATGACGTAAACATGGCGGCTACTATTTCATTGTGTTTAAGAACAGACTAAAAATTCTGAAAACTTTGAATTTAATTTTAAAATTTATTTTGTTATTTTACGAACTAAAACTAACATTTTCCGACTGCTTTTTGCCTAAGCTATCTCAATAATATACCTTTAGATTTTTTTTCATATAGACTAAAATACCCTATTGTACCTATCTCCTATACCATAGATAAAATACTACTTTACTGGTTAAGTAGTATTTTATCTATGCCTATACTAATTACTAGTGTGAACCATAAAATGGAGTCGAAAAGATCATTTTCAAAGTGGACCTTGCGGGGAATCGAACCCGGCTCACAAAACGAGCTTTACTGGATTTTATAGATGTCTTACTAATTCCGTATCCAATGAAATTATAATACAGGAAAAACTTTTTCGCAGTTATTGGATATTTATTTATTTTTTGGCAAAAATCAAAATTCGAATTAATTTTGTTGTTTTTAAATTAAAAAAAAAATCAGTAATTGCAATTAAAAACCCAGATTTCGCCTACATATTGCAATATTCGATTCGAGGTCGTTCACTTGATCCAAAATCCAAATGTAACATAACAAGCAAGACAGATTCGGCGTGGATTACCGTTACAATTTTAGCCGGAAGTTGTAAGTACCATCTAATTTTTGTTTTTGTATGCACGTGACTTAAATGTTTAAAGCAAAATCATTATACTTGAAGGCCTGGAGGCTTTTCGGATATTTATAAAATTGTCTATTAATTCTATACTCATTCGTCGCATACATTATATAGAAAACTGCTACAAAGGAGATATCTTTCTTGCAAAAAATAGTCTTGATAGCTTTCATTGTGCTTATAGTGGACCGTTAGGCTTTTATTTTAATTTTAAAAGGAAGTTACATTTAGTTCTTTATCTACTACTATTCTATATCTATCTATACATATAATAAAATCGTAAACAAGCCGTGTACATACTTATGTACTCGTTGTACTTATACGAGTTATGTACTTTAAGTTTAAAGTGTAATATAGTGTTACACTGAGTGTAAGAGAATTAAAAGTGTCTTTTTTAGTGATAAGATATAACAGGCAACAGATGCCGCTGCGAAAATATTTGCATTTACTTTTAAGTATTTTTATGGAGGGGGTAAAGGGCGGGGATGGGGGGAGGGTGAGTAGCCTATGCTATAGGTGAAAGAATTTTTAAAATCGGTCTGGTAGTCTTTGAGTTTATTCATTACAAACATAGGTACATACATATACATAGGTACAATACAAATTTTTTCTCTTTATAATTGTATAGATTTTCCACAAGGGTCAATTAGCGATAAAAATACTATATTATTATAAATATTAATAAACGTACAGTACGTAAGAAGTAATAAATATACTCCATTATTCGGAATGTTATATATAATTAATAAAACTATATATTTTTAGTGAATAAGAATAAAATTTTTAATTTTAGTTTATCATAATTTAAATTGTAAAAGTTTCGTGTCGAACTATGCTTGTGGAACATATCATTCTAATGCAATATTTATAATTTATTTATTGTGCAATATGACTCTAGTAAAATCAAATTTTTAATTTATATGTCCACTAGAAATAACTTCTATTTACCGTATAGCGGAAGACACAGGTTTAGCGTGAGCCCAGAATATATTTTTTTAACTTCTAACTAAAGTACCCATGCATGTATGTAGTTGTAATTAAAAACTGCTTAGCTAGCCAGTAGTACCTAGAAATCTTGTATTCACAAATGAATTGTACCTTGTACTGGGTTGGGATGTAAAAATATATTATGCACTCATGCATTATCAGATACCATTTTCTAAGAATGGTTTTAAGGTTACTTACCTACCTTTTAAGTGAGGATGGAAATATAAAAAAATTATAAGGAATTAAAATCCTTTACTGTTGTCGAGGATTATTAGTTCTATTTTCGTTTTTAAATCATTAAGTGCATTCCTAATTCAATTACAATTATTACAAGTACCTAGTATAATTACGAGATTTTTTTTGTTGTAAATACATAATTAAAAAACTTCATTTTATGTAAGGCTATATTTTTATTTACTTACTAGTGTTCCGCCCCCGGCTTCGCCCGGGATGCAATTTTTATATATAAGAACATTCCCCGCTTATCCCTCTTTGCATTAGTGAAAACCGAATCAAAATCGATCTACCCGTTCGCGCGTGATGCCGTGACCAAGGGAAATAGGGATTCATTTTCATATATAACGAGAATATAAGATATTTATTACAGGGCAATTATTAAAATGTTTCATTTTCGAGGATAAAATTTAATACCTACTAAAACGAAATTAATATTGAGTTTGCCATTATTTCTTTGGCACGTATAAATAATGCCAAAGGTATAATTCTCTCCCTAAACGCGCATGGCTGAAGAATGATTATATACCTACTTTTAGTGTAACAAAATGAATATAATATAGGCACGAGTTACTTGATTATTCAATCTTTTATTGTAGCAATAAAACTAAGACATGTTTTTCTCTTATTAGATTTTTATAACAGACATAAAACGAGTGTCAATTAACATCTCTATGGTCGATGAATAATACTAACATATAAAACCTTAACACCTACAGCCTTCAATTCAGTAGGTTTGAATAGCCCATTTAATATTATTTTTTTCAGTAGTAACTTATTTTCTTTTTAACCCGTTTTGTCGCACATGACCACGCGACGGCAGGCGGTGAGCGGTGTGAAGTTAGCGCTCATGCGTACGTCAGTTGTGCGCTTTGCGTCTGCGCGTTGGACGGTTATACGGCGGTGGTGTAGTTGTGATCCGATTAACAATGTCACTTTTATTTTTATACTACTACACTTTATATTATTATCTCAATAATGTTTATTTAAAGTTTCGTTAGTGCTATGTATTATTTGATTTGGCAGCAGCTATGAGTCACACCCAAAACAAATACACAAATAAAGATAATCGTTTGCCTGGTTATTCACTGGAATTTCAACCATTAGTCACTGCGTGTGCGGTAAAATGCATTTTACACCGCAGCAGTATAATTTGCTTGTTTATTTTGTGTAGTTTATGATGTGTACTTATATTTTTTTTAATAAAAATTTATTAACACAAGTTAGCAATGGTTAGATAAGTTATTAAGAAACCATATGTCTTAACAACATATATTATCTTAGACATTTACAATCATAATATTTTCAAGCGATTATCAAAACGTATAGGTCGCGGTATAGTTCAATTAATCCCGTTCTATTTACGTCCTGTTCCTGATATTTCCCTTCGCTCGCGGCTATCTTCATTCATTACGTTCGATGTGTGTGTGAGTGAGTCCCGCTCCCGGTCCCTTCGCATATCACAGACTCTAGCTAGAGTAGCTAGCCAGGGAGTCATTCACGCGACGCGATTCATCCTTCAATGTTTGAATTTGGAACGGGAGCGACGCTACGTAGCGTATACTTGCAGCTGTCAAATCAAAATAATACGCACTTACAAAAAACAATTATAAAATGATATTTCATGTTGCGCGTTTTCTACAGTGTCTTTACTTGAGTTTTGTCACGTGCAAAAACAATGTGAAAAGTGGTTGTTAATAAAATTTTCTTAGTAACTTGTATCCTTTCTGACGTTCACAATATCGATTGGAGTTTAATACCTAATAATCTGTGGATTGGAGACTAAACCGAAAATGTGAAGTGTTTTTACACGTTGTGTCGGTGAATAGTGATGAATGAAAGTGCATCCACGATAACAGTAAACACCAAAATCGAACATTCGTAAAGGATACATTGGGAAAAGAAAATGCGGATCAAAACATATACAGATTATCGCCCGAATGGTAATATTTTTCATTCTTTTGTATCTGTAAATACTAAAACAACCTTCGTGCTTTTTTACTGAAATAACAAATTATTCCTTGACACAATAAGTAAGATAAGGTTAGAATCTATATACAAGACATCAAAAGATGCTCCATATTTTTTTTTCTTCTTTTCTTATTTTTGTTATGGCTCCATCAGATATTCTCCGATGATTTTGCCAGTGTCACTTGTAAAAATAGCATTATAAAAAACTCAATATTAAAATGAAAATCAAAAGTAGCAGATCCCGAAACTAGTCAGTCAAGTATGTACCTACATACAAATTTTTTCTTTAAATTTTCTAAAAGTCCGGTAAGTCCAAAGCAGTCAAGTCCTTATATATAAAAATTTAAACATTTCAAATGTCATCTTGATATAGGTACCTAGGTAATTAGTCATATTTCATTTTGATTTTTAAATATCTAATTTCTACCTACAAAGAAACCTTCGTAATGCTTTTAAATTGCTACGACGTTCCTTGATTGGTGCAATTCAGACTGTCGAGGTCGGCCGCAGTTTCAACTCGTTAAACTATAAAATAAATTCGCCTCTCATTTTTTTGTATGTCCATTTTAATTGAGTTCCTACCTATTTCTACACATAACACTAAATTTATTGTAACAACGTCGTACATAAAACCCTCCCTAGATAATAATACATGCATTAATTTTAAAGATTTCACATTTTTGAATTAAATGGCTATTTTTATTAAAGGGTGATAATTGAGGTTATGATTATTCTGGGAACATAAAAAACAATTATTTTTGTGGTTATTTCTCAAAATATTCCATTTAGGATGTTTTTCATGAGATAGGAAGTATGTAACGGGAGTAAAACTAATGAGAGTAGGGAATAAAGCTGTGTTACAATTTACCACAGAGTAGAAAATCGCCGCGCTGCATCCTTACTAGAGTGGTCATTGGTCAACGCTTTCTATACAATATCAGCAAGTCAGGGGGCGTTACTTACCATTTATTTAGTACGTACAAGTACACGCACGGCTTAGGCACCGTTTTAGGTTTTGTGGTCCAAGACAATCTCGACTCGCATTTTTTAAAAGCTAAAAATTGCATTAAATTGCCTACCTGATAATTTTGCATATTCACGTTTTTAAATTGATTTTATTACACCAAATCACAGCACAATGAGGCATTTCTATCATTTTTTTTAAATAACATTTACCTCACAACATACAAATAGAACTGGCTGCAATAGGCATGATGACAGATTTTGAAATAATGTAGATACACGTCTACCATATCCGAAAAAAACCATATTTCAGCAAACAACTAAATTTCAACGCGAATTATTGAATGTTTTTAAATCTATTTTGAATTACGCGCTAAAACGCTCTTAGGTGACATGGCGTCGCGTCTGATGAACCGTGACGTCACCGACATCTCATCAGATTTTTCATTCTGTCAAAGCAAAGTCAAGCAACACGATGGCACTTACCTGGGCGTGACGTCATTCGCTCTGATTGGTGTTTCAGTTAACATGGCCGATTGCAGTTATTTATACTTCTATTTTATTGAAAATCTTATTAATCTCAATTTTAATACAAAACATGAGTAATTTTTTAGATTCCTTTCAACATATATTTTTCCCCAAAACCATTTATTCTTTGATTCTTTAATACCGTCATCATGCCTATTGCTCTGAGCGCAAAATAGTTGTTGCGCTGAGATCCAGATTTGAAAAGTCCAATTGCAAAGTTGACCCTGCCGGGAATTGAACCCGGGAACCCTAGAACAGAGCGTTAAGGCAAACACGCTAACCACTCATCCAACGGGCTAATCAAGTACGGGTTTATATAATTATTATATAAATTCAATATAATAAAATAAGCCTTATTGCATTGTATTTTAGAATCGTCATAACATAATGCAGATCTTTATCGTATTTACATTTAGTTTTTCTTTTTCTTTTTATTAAGATTAATTAATTGTAATAATTCAAGTGTTTGTTTTTAACAAAAAGTTAACGTTTTTTATGTTATATGTATTATACAATTTATTATATTTTAAATATTTGGTTGTCTGTATGTGTCAAGTTTAAATAAAATAGAAATAAAATGTTAGTTGATTAAAACTTGAAGATTATTAATGACTGCTCTTAATAGAGGTGTGTGATAAAAGTTCACTGTCCTTCATCACCCTGCCTGTCTGTTAAATTCGTTTGCTACCCTTGACTTGCACTCCGGCTAGGGGAGGCTTCCTTACGAAATCGATCGCTCGTATTCGTAGATATAAGTGCGTTAAGTAAGTAGTATATCCTTCCTTAGAATCGTAACCGCTCGATGTCTCCCTTTGTGTAAAAAAAAAGTGATCGTGTCGTACGAAATAATGTTTATTGAACAACCAGGGCATTTCGAGCACTTCTTTCTAGAATGACAGCGAAAATCACAATGTTTTCCACATT
Source organism: Bembecia ichneumoniformis (assembly GCA_910589475.2). Lineage (NCBI taxonomy): Eukaryota > Metazoa > Arthropoda > Insecta > Lepidoptera > Sesiidae > Bembecia > Bembecia ichneumoniformis. The sequence goes on along the minus strand of OU342528.1, from coordinate 16,478,737 downwards.
TATATAGCGAAAATACTATTTATATTGAAATTGTATTGTATTAAGGCTTGCAAAACTTTTTTTTTTTTGAAGTACAATACAATACCTAAGTTACGTAATGCCAACCTGACATATGGTATTAACTGTTTTTAAAATCTTTAAAAGTGTTTTATTAAGTTATTATATTTTTTATTATGCCCTTTAAGTATTTTCGATAAATTTCAAAACGACACAATGGTCCAATTAAAAATTTTCGCGTGTGTGAATCAATTGATCTATGACATTAAAATGAAGAGGCCGAAAATAAATACATATGTGTGAATATTATTTGACAATCGCAACAACAATAGGCTCTTTAAAGCTGTAGCTTGTATTTATGCTCGTGAAAACACACGAAACTTATTTGAAGATTGCGTGCAAGATTGATGTTGACGCGAGCGTGAACAATAAGGGAAAGTAATTCTATGTTGTGTAACGCAATTTTTATTTAAGATTCCGACAGTACCTAGAATACAACGCTATCGGAGTTATTTTAGTTCCAGGAGCAGACGTCGACTAGACTATCTAGACATCCGTCTGACGCTTTCGATGCTTTTATTGCGTTTAATTTAAAGATAGGTAACAGGATAAAAAATGTTTACCACCCCACCAACTTCTATATTGTTAAAGCGAGGCGTGTAGCCAAAAAAAATTTATAACATGAAAACTCTGAGATAACATAATGAGTAATAGTTATAACGCTCGACATCTTTATCGCTGTGACGACGGTGGCGCCGATTTTTTATGTTTTCTTTACGATCCCTCGGGAACCTAACATATTTTCAGGATAAAAAGTATCCTATATGTTAATCCTCATAACAAACTGTATGTGTGCCAAATTTCATCCAAATCCGTTTAGCCGTTTTGGCGTGATTGACTAACAAACACACAAACATACAAACTTTCGCATTTATAATATTATAGTAGGATAAGATGTTTATTAGGTCTATTTTATTCACATTGGTGTATCTATATTTGTTAATTTCGTCATAAAGATTTGCTCCAGTAACCACATCGCAGCTTAGTAGGCATCTAGGCCACTTTATTTTTTGTCTTATAATTTTTATTTTTACTTTGTTCACGGATCCCTTGGGATAGATCCACAGACCGTGGACTTCAAAGATACTAAATTCTGATAAAGCATTTCTTTGATGGCACCATATTAAAATTGTAATTTAATTTTTTTTAATGTAAAGATCGGCAAAGTAAAGATGTAAGATGTAAAGACAGGCTGAATAGCCACTTGATAGTACGAAGCTAGCTACTGTCGCCAATGAGTACAAGCAGTGCCATAGAAGTTACAAGTGCACTTCCGACCTTGATAGTAGAAGGGTCTAGCAGTCTCCCTCGAATATCTCCCCTCGGTTTTTATGTCGCCTTTTCTCGGTAATGTTCGATTCTCGTCTGGCGGCCGCCCTCGGCCACTAACCTACGCGTCGCATAGCATCTCATCGCCTGCACGCGCTTTTACTTCCTTTCCTTTTTTTCCCTTTTGCTCGGCTTCTAAGGGTCATAGCATGATTATAAATATCAGTCAAATTTATTTTAAATTTTTTATTAAACCTTCGGTCTTATAAATTACTGCAAAATAATCGAAATTATGCCATGTATTGTTTCGATTTTATAAAATAAGCGTAACGAGAGTCGACTCCCCCACCTCCTTCCGTAACCTATACGGCCTACCCTTTGAGGCTGAACGATGAGTCATCACGATACGGGTTTCCCGGAAAAAGATATTTGCTATGAGATAAATTCATAGGTTTTTGACGTTACTCTGCTAAGTAAACTCGATAATTACTTGGTCATAGACAACAGTTTAATTATTACAGAACAATACAAAGCATAGTATGAATGATTTATACCTTGAAAAAATAACACTTACTAGTAATCGGTAACCAAGTATTCAAATAAGAAAATCTATACTAATATTATAAAGCTGAAGAGTTTGTTTGTTTGTTTGTTTGAACGCGCTAATCTCAGGAACTACTGGTACTTTTTGGTCACGTCGATGTTTTGAATAGTCCATTTATCGAAGAAGGCTATAGGCTATATAACATCACGCTACGATAAATAGTACCTACTATATATAAGCAGTGCGCACGCCGCCGCCGTATGGGCCGCAGCGAAGCGTGGCCGAGTTCAGCTAGTTATAGATATATTTAAGATTTAAGATTGATTTGATATTGACAATACAAGACTATTCTATTTACATTAATATTTACACTGGAGACTTCTTCACAATACTTCACAATAATTTCAAATGAGATCAACTGAATTTGTCAAATTTTGTGCTTTGAGTTCTTACGGGTTCCACAAGTAACGTCGAAGAGTTTAAAATCCACTATAGAAAATTTTCAAGTTATTCTAATATGCTTTGTACAATTGCATCGTATATTGTATAATTTCTAAGAAAAAACTTACAAAATTTTTGTTACTTACGTAAGGTGAGGGGACTGAAAGTTATTTGGCTCGAGTTTTCGCTTTTCCTCGAATTCCGAGCTGCTAGGGGAGAAGTGCGACCCCTCGATGTCTACGTCAATATACTGGTAAAGGGAGTAACGTACATATAGCATGATAATAAATATAGTACTGACCAACGTGATTTTGTTTTACCAACGGACCTTCAGCATTCACATTTTTAAAATACTACACATGATAAGGGGATTATAAGAAGAGGCGCGAGGTAAACGATCACTAAGGAATCAACTTAAAAAATTTCAAATAACCAACAAAATTTATTAAGGTTACTTGTAAATGTATGTTATATTTATATGTTTCTATATACAATGTAAATAGAAAGTAATGTAGACATAAAGTGCATGATTTTTTTAACTGTTAAAGCAGAATTCAAACTGTTAAACCCCCGTAAAGTAAAGTAAATTTAGTTGACTTTGATAACACAGCATCTACATCTGAAGGACTTCTACCGTCTTACTACAAAAACATTAAACACACTTTAAACAGGCTTTGTACACGTGGTTAAATAAAACTTTACTTCAAAAGAGTAATTTTCAGCTACAACTACATTATTTTTTAAGCTTATTTACTATAGGTCTGTACTAAAGTTTTAATCGGCTACTTTTATTTCATTTTTCATATTTTACACAATATTTAAGAATTTTAAATCTTTTCGGTTATCTCAAAAAAGCTACAAAAATTCGTTGTTCAATATTGCACCTTAATTCGTAGGTTATTAGGTTGCGCTCATTTTGGTAAAAATTGTGTTCGATCTGATGTTAGTGCTGAATAGGAAAACAAAGCAGGGATTTTATCTTAACGATGGCATGGAGCCTCTTAATAATATCTAATAGTGATTACATTAGTTATAATTCATTATATCTGATGAAAACAGATTGCGAGCTGACCGCTTAAAAGTAGCTATACTTGCCTAAGTAAGTATATACTTGGAAGTGCTTTTAACGTAGTTGAGTTGAGATACTCATCTCGTTACACGATTTAAATGCGGGGGCGGTTAGGGTCCTATGGGCTTGCGTGCCAGCGGAATTAATTTAATCCCCTCACCCCATAGTCATTAAAATATCTAAGCGGTGACGCGCTGACGTATATTATATTGTATCCACACGGCATTACAATCCCAAAGACAATTTTAGAAAGTTTATAAAATTTCAATTTTAGAATTTGGAACGTATCTAGAGCCATGAATAATATAAACTTTTCTACCTAGCATAAAAGACCTTGAACCAATCTGGCATGTCGACCCGTCGGCATTTTGATTTTTTTTTTTTTCGAAATCGCGGTGCACGATGAAAGTGGTATGTATGGGTAGGGGACATGTATTTTTTTATTTTACAAATCCCTCCAGCATCATGCGCTGAAGCCTGTTTCTACTTTACTCTTGCATATCAGTTCTCGCTTGTATATTATTATGTTTCTTGCATTCAATCTCTTTCATACCATGCGGGTGGGATTCCCGCCTAATCCTATTCTAGCTATTCTGATATTTGTTTCTATTTTCTATTCCCAGGGAAATAAATCAACATCTTTGTGTTTTATTTATCAATATACATCATACACAATTTTCCAATTGGAGTTTTTAAGATTTTACAGCGATATTAATAACAATAATAATATTCAGTCCGAGGACATGTATTGGAAGAGAGTAGGTACATTACATACTAAATTAATAATAATAATCAACCTAAACAGTAATAATAATAATTAACCTGGGAAAGATTATTTGGAAACAATCCGAGGCATATAGACAGGCATATAGATAGGCATATAGTCTATTTTTAATGATTGTCGTTCTATATCGATTTTTACCTCCAAATATCTTGGCACTTTAGGTTACTTGACATTTTTGCGTTTATGTGTCCTCTACCCATGCATATTTCATAGTGCGCCGCGATTTCTAAAAAAAATCTAAATGGCGGCGGGTCGATATGCCGGCTTCCATACAAAAAAGTTCGAACCCCTTTCACATTCGTTAAGTAAGATGATTGGACTTGTGCCAAGATTTTCCTTGCAATTTTACTTCGGAGTCTGGTCCGGCCAGTCGACATTCTAGGCTAGTTTGTAATGGCAATAACCTATCAGCCACATGGAGGTATATATATATATATATATAAGAATTGTATTAACATTTTTATTTGTAACTATGTAGTTGAGCCCGCAACTTCGTACGCGTGGTATTCTGAATACCGTGCAACTTTTTTGTTTGTAAACAGATTGGAAGCTTGCTACATCAATGGAAACTACATGAAAATCGGTTAAGCCGTTTCTAAGATTAACATGCACAAAGGCATAATAGGCAAACAACGAATTTATTATAGACTAGATGACTATACCGTATACGCACTATACCGTATACGCGTGGTATACGGTATAGTGCGTAACTTTTTTGTTTGTAAACAGATTGGAATGAAACAAACACTAAATGTTACGGGAAGCTTGCTACAATACATCACTTAAAACCGCATTCAAATCGGTTAAGCCATTTTTGAAATTAGCGTATACAAACACACAGATAAACAGACAAAAATTCTGAAAACTATTTTTTTTTTACTTCGGTAACTTAGGTACAACGTGTACAAATTGTTTTTTTTTTAATCTTCAATGCACGGCTCGTTTACGATTTTATTAATAATATGAATATGTTAAAAGCCTTTTTATTCTAGGAGCAAATGAAAGTTCCTTACTACAAGTGCTCACGCGTTTCATACGTTTTTTTTTTTCAACTTTCAAAGAAAAATAAATAATAATTCATTGTCTTAGCAGTTGATAAAAAGTTTACTTGTCGTAGCAATTTAGTACTTCCGGCTCGCAAATTTTCTGGCCATATGTACTCCATATAAATTAATCTTCTTTATTTTCCAAAACAATATTTTAAAAAAAGACTCGCAGACTCGCTAGCTACAGAAGGTATTTCACAAAAATACCTAGTAAAAATCAGTATGGTCGCATTTTTGCTGCTGCTCCTGCGTCTGCGCAAGTAATGGCAGGGGAGATTTAACTTTTTTATATAATACCTGTGCGCACAGGTATGTCAGCCATTATTTTATGAATATAATAAACTGGACAATTTTCTATTATAACATAAATAATATTAATATGTTAAAAAATATAAAAAAACATATCAGCCTTTGGGCGTCCCTCCTAAAAAAATTATAGAAATAAAATAACAGTTTATTTATTCGTTAAATTATCAAAATCCTATATTTAGATTTAAAAAAGTGTAATGTGTCAAACACGTGTAAGTAAAATTTTTTTGCATTATGAACCTAGTGACGTTATCATAAGAACCACTGTTAATATTTTACAGTGAAGATGCATACTGTTTATTAAAGCACTTCCTACCCAACACGAAAACAATTACTTGCTGCTAAAACATGAATGAATTTTACTAGGAGTAAATGCAGAAACAAAACAGACGTGGTGTTGAAAAACACCAACGAAGTTTACGTTAGGTGTATTATTATACTCGTATTTAGCATAAAAATATGCGAGTTTACATATACTTATAAGAAAAAATTATAACCTATTTGTTTAGATTACTGTTTGTCCAATGGTAGAAATTTCATCAAATTTCAAGCTGTTGAATAAAAACGGATTCTAATTTTTTCTATTCTAGCAAAAACGAAAATCGGTTCACAACTAAATGAGAAATAGGTACTGAATAGTTTTGTAGACACCTTTTTACCTCATCTTCTCTGCATATCGTAAACTAGCTGAGCCCGCAACTTCGTACGCGTGGTATACGGTATAGGGCGTAACTTTTTTGTTTGTTTGTTGTTTTTTGATTTGAATGAAACAAACACTAAATGTTATGAGAAGCTTGCTACGATACATCAGTGAAAACCGCATTCAAATCGGTTAAGCCGTTTCTGAGATTTGCGTTCATAAACGCATAAACAGACAAAAACTATTTTTTTACCTCAGTAACATAAGTTACTACGTGTATAGAGTTGCCAGGTGTCCGGCTTTAGTAGGACATGTCCGGCTTTTTACAGTCGTGTCCGGCCAAATATATACAAATTCGGCCCGTCCGGCTTTTGTTAGGATTTCGTCAACCCCGCAGCGGCCAGAATCACACGGACACGCATGATTCGCGATCTTACAAATTACTTTAAGAAAACAATATGTGATAATAAAGAGTAGAGCAAGTCTTAAAGTAATAAATGCACAAATAAAAAGAACTATTTCTTTTAAAAACCAGCGTGTCAGGCTTTTGTTGCAAAATGTCCGGCTGAATATGAATCTGTGTCCCGATTTTTGATTTTGAGGCCTGGCAATCCTATACGTGTACAAATTGTTTTTTGAAGAAATATTTAATGTACAGACACGGCTCCACTACGATTTTATTAATGTACCTATAGATTGAAGTCTCTGTCCGAGTCTGTCTGTTTCTCCGCTAACTTCTTCTAAATCACTCAACTTGTTTCTATACGGTTTTCACTAATGGAAAGAGCTATCTTTGAGGAAAGTTTGTGTACATATATAATTTTCAGAAAAAAATTGCATGGAAGCCGCGGGCAGGCGGCATTGAGTTAATAATTCATAAAATTACAATACATCCACGGTTAAATTTTCTGTATTTAGGCTTCTACATCTCCTGTTAAGGCGTTGTTAACTGCTTTTAGCGTTTCGAGCCTAATTAAGGCAAATAAAGTGGACTTGTCTATACTAATAACATCACGCTACGACCAATAGGAGCGGAGCTTCAATGAAAAATGTTGCAAAATCGGGAAAATTTATCCCTTTTGAGAACTTCCGTTGCGTGCGCTGCGTAAACGGTTAATGTTACGTAAAAATGATGTATGACTATGTTCCCCTTTAAAAGTTCTAAAAAAAAGTCAGCGACAGCATATGTCTATCTTTTAAGGTTGACTCGCTATTTTTATGGTAATCAAATTTCTTCTAAAATAATGCATTATAAGTGAAGGTGTTTTTATAAACATGATATTAATCCGTAAGCAAATAAATACGTTATTCATCAATTTTGAACAATGTTGACCTTGACATCATTTGATTTCAATGAATATCTTAGGAGATATCTTAAATTAAAAAGTACGCGAGAGAAAATAAAATGAAGCGGTCTCGCACCAACACGACGCGAACGACGGGACTCGCTTGATGCAGGACGCAAGCGTTATGTTAAACATATACCTACATATTTTTCAACGCAGACGAAGTCGCGGCCACCAGCTAGTAAATTTATAATTTGCTGAATACAGAAAGTTACATTACTTAGTAGGGTGAACGTGACAAAAATGTTCATTGCGTGACCGTCGACAGTTCCTACACGAATTCATATCCGATTGCAAGCGCAAGTGTGTATTTGGTTGTACAAAACTGTGTGCTGCCAAGTGTTAAATCTGGCATGATACGCAGTGGGGGCGCTAGACGAATATGAGTTGAGACATTGTCTATTCTTAGACTCAATGGCAAAAGCAATGACATTTTATGATGTAGACATTTTTTCATACATTTATGGTACACACATACAGATACACACTTATTGTGATTACAGAATCGTCGCGTAGGAATGCGGGAAACTCTTTTTCGCGTAGTTAGTAAACTTCAAAATAATTGCTGTTAGCTGTTATTGGGAATAAAATGTATTCTAAATAATGAAAATGCTATCAGTTCTATAAAATCAGTAGTTAATCACTGATTTTATCAGTAAAATCATTAGATTTTATCAGATCTGATTTTATCAGCTTAATCAGTAGTTTCTCATTAACTTTTTCATTTATAATATTAGTAGTATGTAGTATTTATATATTGTTCATATATTATATTAATAATTTAATATAATAATAAACTTTCGACTCCATAATAATTTAAATGTGCCTATTCATAATAATTTTAATGACTTCATAATAATTTAATAATTTAATTCGACATAGGTATTCGGATAGCATCATTATCATCTCAGCCGTAGGACGTCCATTGCTGGACAAAGGCCTCCCCCTAATTTTCCAAAAGGACCGATCAGAAGCAGCCTGGATCCACAGTCGACCTGCGACCCTTATCAGGTCGTCTGTCCACCTTGTTGCTAAACGTCTTACGCTGAGCTCGACGGTCCTCCACTCGAGAACCTTCCTGTCGGCTTTCCGTACTATGTGCCCTGATCACTGCCACTTCAACGAATCCGCCGAGTTATTTCGTTTGTCTATAGATCTCCTCATTCCTGATTTGATCGCAGTGTAACCCCGAGCTTAGCCCTCTCCATAGCTCCTTGAGCGACGTTGAGCTTTCTTACGAGGCCCATAGTTAGAGGCCACGTTTCTATTTCACACACATTGGTGGAAAACTTTTAAAGACATTGAACAATTTTGGACGAGAATATGTCTCCGAGCTTTCCGAACGCTGCCCATCAGAGCTGGATTCGACGATTGACCTCCTCGAAGTTGGGTCTACCTAATTGGCCTGTTTTATCCCAAGTAGATGTATTCGTCAACAATTCAAGAGTTGAATTTCCAATTCGTCTTGTTCATATTCATCTTAAGGCTATCCTTAAGATCCTTTGGCTTCCTATCCTTTGGTAAACTCGACTAGCATAATTAAAAGAAAAAGAAAAAATGTCATGAATTTGAATTATTACTTGTCCCGTTTTATCTTTGACTTATTGCCGGCTATGTATATGGGACTATCGTGACTTCATATAATATTAATCTTAATATTAAATAATACATCAAGCCATAATAGTCGCTTATACATAAGATAAATTCCCGTAATCATCCTTTTAAAGATTTATTTAAAGCTGCGTTGTCGACCGAATAATATATTATTCTTCGGGATAGGTCTGCATTCTTTTACCGGTAAGAATACCTTTAATGTATCGATATAAATTGTAATATTAAAAATTTCACATCATTTTAAGGGAAAGTTGATTAAGTGTGATCATTTAATTGAATAGCTTTGAACAGTTGAGTATTCATTCAGATGTCAACTGGTGGTATTAAAACCGCTTGAAGCGCAGACAGGAAGTGAGGTATCTACATAAATACATAATTCACAATGGCAACTAATGAAAACTATTTAATGGCATGTGTAAAGAGCTGTCGAGAACGTTACGTCATTTGATGTATTCATTATAGAGATTTTGCAATTTGACGGATTTATTGCGACACGAACGTGAGAGACAATAGCTGCGGTAACCAAGACACCTTGACTTGATTGTTACTATATGATCGCAAGACTATAATAAACTTTTTTTACTGACTGAGGCTTCATAAGTTGTAAATGACTATTTCACTTCAAGTGGTACCAGAGGAAATAATGACTGTAAAACGTGCTTAATTATTTCATCAACAGCCTTTCATATGTCTCCACTGCAGGGGCACGAGCTTATCCACTCAACAAGGGTGTAGGGACTATAATGGTCCCCCACGCGGGCCCAGTGGGGGTTGGTGGACTTCACATACGCCTTAGAATTTCTTCTTTGGCGCATGCAGGATTCCTCGCGATGTTTTCCTTCACCGCTTGAGAGCAGTCAGTAAATACTCATTTCAGAGGTGAATGTTTTCGAAATGTTTTCAAAATTTCTCTTTTTCCTGTTTTCAAAATTTCTCATTAAAACTCGTCAGTGTCTACTCAAAAAAAAAAAAAAACTCAACATTTGTTTTTACTTACTTTTGTTTTTATCTCTTTAATAATACCTATATTTCGATTTGTTGAGCGTTGAATGAGTCAATTTTGAACGTTTTCATATAATTTTTTTCCTAAATGCATACAAATTAAAAAGCAAGTTTGAATTTAATTAGATTGTTTTGAACTGGTTCATTTCAATGGGCGGATGTACGTCATTATTTCATTATTTTGTTTGTTAACCATTTCCAAACATTTATAAAAGCCAATTTACTAATCTTTGGAGTAAAATGCGTGGTACTTCTAGTCCTAACTTTTGGAACAGTGACCGTACTTTCGACTTTGTATTCAAAAATGCTTACGGTATTTCGACCAAAACATACAATCGCGTGCCTTATTTTTTTTCATCAGTATTACTCGATTGTTTTTTTATGAGAACTAAATATTAGGCTTTGTGACCTTGTATTAAAAATGTATTAGTGTTCTTCTAGGGTTGCCAACTGTTAAAAGTATACCGCCACGCCAGTTTATTAACTATTTTCGTTTTAGTTAGAAATAACGTGACTATGCGTCATCATTTTGTCTATATTTGGATCAGATAATATAAAACTTACTTCATAGCAAATCTCTTATCTGTTACAGTGACCCGCTTCCGGCTTCGCCCGGGATGCAATTTTTTTTATTTACACAAACCTTCCTCGTTCATCCCTCTTTCCATAAGTGAAAACTAAATTAAATTGGGAGGTTTTGTAGTCCATAGAGGAAAAACATACTTTACATGGATTTATATTTATATCTTAGATGAGACAATATTTACGAAAAACATTCCGCAGTTTACTGCAATCTGGACACGAGTTCTTAGAAATAATCTGCTTTACGATTTTGACTTCCTTACATATTATGAAACAAAGTCCCCCGCCGCATCTGTTTGTATGTATTTTAGCGATGATCTCAAAACTACTGAACAGTTTTTCATGCGGTTTTCATTAATGGAAAGAGCGTTAAACGAGCAAAGTGTTTTTTATATAATTTGCAGAAAAAAGTCCCTGCGAAGTCAGGGGCTGGCCACTAATAGTTGATAATTTGATATACACTTATATAATATTATTACATGCACCTTTAAATACATTAACATGATGTTAAGAATTGCACGTTAAAAATCTTGAAAAATTAAAATCGAAAATTGACGAATGGTTTTAGTTTCAATTTCAGTATCAGCGCTCTGACTCTGGGGTCCCGGGTTCGAAACCCGGCCGGGCCAGCTTTGAAAATGAATTTTTCAAAATTAACTCATGGCTGGAAGTAGGCAGGGTTTCGCCCCCTGTGTGGTTATCCTAACACATGCCCATGAATGCTACTTTGGGCGCCACACAACTGGCGTCATCTTCCTTGAACATGATCATAGCATACAAATATTATTATAAATATTTATAAATGTAGCGTCTCATATTTTCTTTTTTTTTTATTTACAAAAAATACAATTGGTGGTAAACAGTTTAGATGTACTATAAACTCAATTAAGTTTCTAGCGTACATCTAATTTGTCTTTTATAACAAAAATATAAACACGACTATTATTACAAACCAAACAAATACATACCAAAGTAAGAAGTAAATATTTGTAGGTAGATACACTTTCAATACACTTTAATACAACGTCTCACTCTAACACGCAGCTAACTCATATAAGTGACCTTACAGGACACGAGTTTTACAAAAGATTTATTTTTCTGTCTCATTTATTCGTTTATAGGATAGGCACCAGCTGTGCCTGCGACTTCGTACGCATTAAAAATTGAAAATATATGACATCTATATTGCTGTGACAACAGTGGCGCAGAGTTTTTTTTATATTTTTGGACGATCACTTGGTAACCTAACATTTTTCCAGGATAAAAAGTGTTATTCCTGTATGTTAATCCAGGTAATAAACTATCAGTGCCTTATTTCATCCAAATTCGTTGAGCCGTTTTTGCGTTATTGAGGAACAAACATACAAACTCTCGCATTTATAAAATTAGTAGGATAATCGGCGGCAGAAAGCCGTTAAAATTTTAGTAACGTTATAAAAAGTCTTTAATTAGCGGTAAACGGGGTCATTTCGAAACCATGTCCTGAGTTTGTTTAATCATCGTAGTCGTGGAAATGGTGTCAGCGCAAATTACATAGCGAGCTTGTCCTGCTATCAGGACATCAGCAGCTGATTTAATGCCATATAGAGATAAGATAATAGCAATACTCGACAATGGCCTCATCAGTGTATTAAGATTGTATATGTCACACACTACTGGGGTGAAGCCATCGAGAAACATGGCGAGGCTCTCGCTGTGTCACTCGACATATCAAAGGCCTTTGACAGGGTTTGGCATGCAAGTCTAATTGGCAAGCTTCCTACATATGGCATCCCCTCCGGTCTATGTAGCTGGATTTCTGATTTCCTGAATGAACGGTCACTTCGAGTAGTCATTGATGGCTGCTCCTCGGACCTCATGGCAATTGATGCTGGTGTTCCTCAGGGATCTGTTCTCTCTGCGACTCTTTTCCTGCTTCATATTATCGAGTCCAAAGCCCAAACAGCGGCCAAAAAGTTGGGCATCCTAAATAGAGTGAAGCGATGCTTCACACCTGGACAGCTCCTCTCTTTATACAAGGCACGAGTCCGATCTTGCATGGAGTATTGCTGTCACCTTTGGGATGGCTCAGCAAAATACCAACTTACTGCACTCGACTCGGTGGATCGCAGAGCTAGGAGGCTCATTGGCGATGATACACTAATAAGAACTAAGCTGCAGAGTATGGCACATAGACGTAAAGTTGTCTGTCTGTGTGTATTCTATAAGATATGCTTCGGAGAGTGTGCTCGAGAGCTGCATGAGATCATACCGCCTTCCCCTTTCTTCTATCGGACATGCAGACGTACGGCTGGTTACCATCCTCACCTTGTCGAAATCCCTCTAATTCGGACCAAGCGCTTTAAAACATCTTTTGTGATGCGCACTGCTAAGGATTGGAACTCCCTGCCGGCGGCGTCTGTATTTCCGAGCTCATATAACCCAAATCTTTTCAAGATTCGAGTGAATAGGCATCTTCTGGGTGAGCTCGCTCCATCGTCGCCCTAATCCTTCCTACATCTTTATCTGATAATAATATTTAAAAAAAAAAACATTTACTCACAACTAAAATGTGATAGAGCACACATTGCAGACGTCCGTCTCACAAACTTGTACTGCATCTAAAAAAAACTACTTTATTTACGCGACTATCTGTACGTAAGTGGTATGTTGTAATTTAACTGTCACAAAACACAGACAGACTTACGGTAACATATGAAGCTATTTGTAACTATATATAAAAGTTGACTCACTTTCGAAAGAAACTAACTATTATATGCCATAAAAGTAAACTGTATTCTATTCATATAAAATTTAAGACTTCGTGCTCTTGTAAAGTTCCAAAGTGTAGCCTATGTCCTTCAAGATTTAAAATCGGTTGAGTGGTTTCATCATAACCGTCTCTTACAGACAAAGTCTCTTTCAATTTTAATATGATTTTATTTATTTAAATTTTAGTAGTGACAGAGTGCATTGCATTTCGCAGTCAACCGCAGTTGTTGACGAAACGTTTGGAAGAATTTCCAACAGACCTGGGCCATCATCCCGGAAACCCACAACTCATATGGATACCGGCCGAGAAAACCTACATTCTACTGTTTAATTTTAGTCGTATGCTCAATCGAGGCTCAACCCTGGTTTTTTATTTACTATTACGAATTATTTGAAGCATATTTTTAACGTTTCCTGCTACCGAATAGATAAATCCAAGTGAAAGTTTTATGGCGTCTTACCGGAAGTGGCGATTATTACGTAACATGAATCGGATTTGTTCACTTACTACTTGTTCGTGTGTCAGGATTTGCTATGACAGTGCTGTTATTGCTGACAAGAAACTGTCATGTGACGTATGAGGATTAATAATATTTTTCCGCTTGATCGTTGAACAAAAATTACTTGGGTATTTGATATTTGCGTTCTGTATTTGAAGTGATTTGTTTTGGTGATTCAATAATAACAAAATCATCCACAAATAAAATATAGTTTTAATTTGGAAATTATTTTCGAAAAACGTAAATATTTATTGTAGTTGTGGGTTATTTTTCACATTAATATAATATCATTTTGAAAATATAAAGTTCATTCGAGGTTATACCTAACTATAGTCTTTAAATCCTTTAAACCACCAGGTTTAATCCTTTAAGCCTTTAGCCTTTAATCCTTTAAGCCATTAGTCCGTACATTTTTTTAACATAGGTATTATATGTAATGTAAAATGTAACAATATCTATATTAACCTAAAATACTCATTTAATATAAGTATAGAAGTTATTATTTATAAGCCAAATTTCTCCAATGAGATCTCCTTCGATAGAGTAAGTGATTGTAGATTTTAATAGCCATATAGTATGCATTTTTCTACACATCGGCATATTTAATTTCTTATGGTGTCATGGTCTTCGGAAACGGCGAATGGCTTCTAACATTTATTCATAGTGTTGTCTGTGACAATGCAAGCGTAACCAATAGTGAAGTGTCCGTTGAGAAAGTAGGTAGTTGTCATTCTAGGACCATATCGCGTTTTTAAAGGCCCAGCCTACATTACTTCAATGACATTTTGTAACTTTCTAGAGTTTCTTTTTACGTATATTTCTACTGTCTGTATTTCATTTTCAATACAGTTACGAGTCATTATTTTCTGCGTTTGCTAATTCAATTTTTACCTAAATGAAAACGTAGATTCATTTTTTGCGTTGTTTCAAAAACTCTATTTATTATTAATGTGCTAAATGAAATTCTGTAATCTATATCATATCATAATATAAAATAAAGTCGCTTTTCGCTTCTGTTTCTCCGCTAACCTCTTCTAAACCAACGGATTTTGGTACGGTTTTCGTTAAAGAAAAGAGCGATAAACGAGGAAGCTTTGTGTTTATAACTTGCAGAAAAAAATTTTTGCATCCTTGTGAAACCGGGGCGGGTCGCTAGTTGTTCATATAGCCATAAAGTATCCGTACTGTTGGCCACAATGCCTCTCGGTTAGAAATTTATAGCATAGTGAATTGTCATGGCCACGCTTCCTATCCTAAAAGTTATTGGCTGCAGTTTTGCAACAACAGGGTCATTCATAATAATTTAAAATAGACTTGGAAACTAGGTAAACAAAATTATTTTAATAAATCTCAAAGTGTTTACAGTAAAAGTGTTTTTCATAATATTGACATATAAGTATGATACAATTATGGGTCGCTTTTATTTAAACAATATTTAAACGACATTTTGCGTTATTTTTATATGTTACTAACTGCCTGCGGTTTCGTCCGCGTATATTCATAAATTATAACCTATATGTTGTTCTTATATATTTTACTATATCATTGTAAAGTTTCTTCAAAATTCTTGTAGTAGTTTTTGCATGAAATAGTATCAAATGTACATACATCGGTCTTCACGAACTTTCGCATTTATTATCTATACTAATATTATAAAGCTGAAAAGTTTGTTTGTTTGAACGGGCTAATCTCAGGAACTACTGGTCCGAATTGAAAAATTCTTTTTGTTTTGAATAGTCCATTTATTTGTTTTGAAAGGCCTATAGGCTATATAACATCACGCTACGATAAATAGTATTATATATAAGCAGTGTCCATTACCGTGCGCCCCATGCGCACGCCGCCGCCGTATGGGCCGTAGCGAAGCGTGGCAGAGTTCAGCTAGTTAGAGATATTTAAAAAAATAAGCTAATTTTCACTGAAAATTAAATTGAATCCTTCTATTTGGCACTTCAAATAGAAGTGTTGCTTTAACCTTGATATACTTAGCTCAACCTACACTAATATTATAAAAAAGTAAAGTTTGTAAGTTGGGATGTAAGAGGCATCGAAACTGCTCATCCGATTTCAATATTAAGAATATACCTTTAGGCGTTTGTGATTTTTAACATTTGATAGCAGTTTATTTACATAATGAACTTAAGTTAATTTATTAAACATACCGTAATATATAAAAACTTAATGTATTTTTTATTAGGGATGTTTGATTAATTCCCCCCACAGCCCCTGTAATTACATTAAAAATTAAAATAAAAATTAAAAAATAATAATTAAAATAATAAGATAATAAAATAATACTAAAAAAATATATATATTTACTTATATACATATACAGATTATAAAAGGAAAACCCCGTCTAACAGGTCCGCCTGCGGCATCGACCCTATTATGCTGGTGGCAGCGTTACCTCTTTGTACCGCTAGGGCGATACGTTGAGAGAAGTATGTGCCAGCCTTGGGGTCCCCTGTAGAGTCGACCAGCCATGCCGACAGTGCCCTTACAAATGCCTTCATGTCTGTCGACCAGGGGCCCAGTGTCTCTACCGCGAGCACCGCCAGCTCGTAATCCTTGAGTAAGGATGAATATTTGCGGCGCTTAAGAATCTGGGCCTGGTTTGCAGCAGCGCCAGCTTGTTTGCTAGTCGCTCTGATGTGGGACTGAGCGAAGGTGTCTACGCATGTTGCGTCCCACACCAGAGATTTTCCTAACCTCCACGACACTAATGTGGCCCCGTCTGGACGTTTGCCGTCGTCTCTCGCCATTCCCGTGGGTTCAAGGATCGCAGGCACAGAGATGGTGGCAAGGATCAAATCATTAATAGAGCCATGGCGGTATAGGCGGCCAGCGCTTCTCGCACAAGAAAGGCCATGTCGTCCCAGCTGGTCCACGTTTTTACCACAGGCGCAAGCGTGAGGGACACACATTTTGGACCCGAGCCTTAAACATATTGCTATCCTCAAGCTACCCGGGTCCAAAACTATGCCTAACTGTCTAGACGGGAGTACTCGCAGCCAATGGCCTGATTCGGGCGCTGATACAGCAAGAATGCGGGCACGTTCAAATCATCCTGATTATCAGCGAGAAAGGAAGTATGAGCTGCTTTTAGGCGAGGGGAGTCCCAAGCACGCTGAGTATGTCGACAGACTGGAGGCTGGATGATCTACTTTAATCGCGATTGAGAAACGAACACTTATGAAATATCGCATCTAAAAATTTAACTCACTCAACGAGCTTTAACAGACCTTTTCTCTGAAGTATGTGTATGGTCTGATATACGTAGATCCGTCGGAGAAACAAAGTAAGTAGTTCAAAGAATCAGAAAGGTAAAGTGGGAATGGGCGTGTTATAGCTATCTGTCGTGTAAAGAATAAAGCTTTGAATTGTAACTCAAGGTCAAATGGTCCCGTGAACCGACCAGGCCAGGTCGGTTCATCAAAGTAGATGGAACTAATAGCGGCTCTAATTAGATAGATGCTGAGATTGGACGATTAAGATGCTGTCCAACCGTGGACGCATGGGATCGACGATTAATGATCATGTGGATCTTATTTAATATACATATATAAGGAAAGGTTATCCTATCATTATAATTAATTTGAAGTATAGTCGAAGATTTTTCGTCATTATTTTAGTAACAGTGATACATTGTTGACAGAAAGAACAGTCTCCGTTTGGCTACTTGCCTTATGTTTTCTATATTATTATTAGAGTAGCACACGAGTGCCAAGGCTGAGTTGTGGGTTAATAATAAGTTTATACACAGGAAAATATAAGGCACAAAAGTGATATAATATAATTGATACTCTTTCAATTTATTATTCTTTGGTCGATATATCCGATATTAACCTTTTCACTTATAATATTACTTCTGTCTGCAAGTATTCAAGGGGAAAAAGTGGATACCAAATTCGGAAGAGTCTTTCAATGGAATTTATACAAAAGTTATAAAGTACCTCTCTCAAAAGAGAGGTAATATTTTGACCTAGGTTTTAATTTAAAATTTTTCATAGAACCCACATTCTAAAAATACGTTGTGCCTGTAAAAACATGTACCTAGGTACTCTTTAACTACAAAAGACTAAACAATTTTGAACACTAAATTACACTCCAAGGGCGTCCGCTTAAATGGGTGAAATGTAACGAAAGTATTATGTAATTTTTTTCAAGTATCTTGGACTTAATATGAAAATACATTATTTTTTGGCTACACTATTTTTAAATTTTATTTTATTGATTTTTCCAAGCCTTGTTATTCTTATAATATTTATTTATAATTTCTCTATTTTTGTTGTTTCTAATTCTTTAAACTAGCTGGTGCCTGCGACTTTGTCTGCGTTGAAATTTTTCGACGATAAAAGTATCCTATACATTAATCCAGGTAATTAGCTATCTGTGTGCCAGATTTCATCCAAATCCGTTGAGCCGTTTTTATGTGAAAGAGTAACAAACATCCATTTTCGCAAACTATAATATACTAGCTGGTGCCCGCGACTTCGTCCGCGTTGATAAATGAAAAATATAATACCTGAGAAAACATATGAGTACTTAATATAATTCCTGATATCTTTATCGCAGTGACGACGGTGGCGCCGATTTTTTTATGTTTTTAGATAGGATAAAAAGTATGCTATATGTTAATCCTGGTAATAAACTATCTGTGTGCCAAATTTCATCCAAATTCGTTCAGCCCTATTGGCGTGATTGAGTAACAAACACACAAACATCTAAACATACAAATTTTCGCATTTGTAATATGAGTAGGATTAAGTAGTAGGATTCATTCCAAGTATTTATAAATTGCTCAATTACATCAGTTTAGCACACTGATTTAATATTTAAAATTTGTATACATAATAATTAAAATAGATACTGTTAAAATATAAATTAATAAATAATAACTGTTTGAGCACTCGTTTTTTTTTAAATTAAACCATTGCAAAGAATGTCACGGACTTCGCAAACTATCGTCCGTGACATCGTCTGTAGTAAGACGACACTTAATTGATTTAAAAGATTCATTGCTGGATGGATTTATCTCTGTATCTATTGTAGCATGTGATCAAAGTGTCCATTACGATAACACTCGATACGTGAATATACTCATTAATTTTTTAACGGCTGTCATAACGTCTTTGCGATTTGTTGCGATACGCATGCGATGTCGGTCGATATGTCTAAGAGTGTTTCTTCGAAAGTCGTTAAAATGGAGAGAGCTTCGCGACACGTATGTAAGCATAAAGGGAAACAGGTGTATGTTCAGGTTAGGTATAGAACATGTGCGATAAAAAGTTACCCATACGACTTTCTAAGCGATATCGTGAATCATGCTTAATTAATACACATTAGCTGAAACGTTATGCTACTCGAGATATGAATGATCGGATGCAGTCACGAATTTTGTATCATATTATGCTTTCACTGCTAACGACTTTTTAAATTAAAACTTCATTTATTAAAAATATAATATTAAATTATTTTTAAACATCTTTTGAGATACTAATGCCAAATGTTAATTTTAGAAAACGGATTCCAGGAAATGAAATCTTTGATTGGAGCTGACGATAAAAAAAATTTAAATTAATAAATTCTTACAAGGTCTGCGGCGAGCTAGAATTCTTCACGCCGCAATTCCATTAATTCTTGCATATTCGCTTGAACGCTTGTTTAGACGTTACAGTCGTGGCTTTACAATTATTTTTTTATGGACATATTTAAAAGACAAGCTGATTGGAGATTTCTGTCCCATTGCATGAATCGATTACGCAGAATGGATACAGAATCGATCAGCATTATTGCTGTTAATATTAAGATGCTATCATTAATCCCAAATCCTTTTTTCATCTACCAAAGGAAAGAAATCTTTCATAACATTATTACTACCACTATGCTATCATTACTAAAACGATTATGATAAAATTAACCAAGTGTGTATACTAAACTTGTTTCTATATCTTTTATACATATAATAAAATCGTAAATGTCTGTGCATTTGTGCACATTAATCTCAGAATCGGCTTAACCGATTTGAATGCGGTTTTCACTCATGTGTTGTAGCAAATTTCCCGTAACATTTAGTGTTTGTTTCATTCCAATCGGTGTACAAACAAAAAAGTTACATGCTATACCGAATACCACGCGTACGAAGTTGCGGGTTCAACTAGTAATAGAATATATTGAATGTTTTAATTGATGATCCATTATTAAAAAAATTAAGGAATTTCTTTTAGATTACTCGAGACATATCTTTGTGCAAAACGCACTAGAGTGAAGAGTTTACTTTAGTGTATGTTTCTTATTATTAGCATAATTATGTTATGCATTAGCTGTATTTGCCATAATAATAAATAAGTATAATTAGAGCGTAAGTGTTAAGTATATAAAGTCTTGAGTCAACGAGAATTTAGTTTCAAGTTTTTGGTCATAAAAAAAAAATACTAGAACCCATAGAAAAACTCTGAGAAATTCATCTAAGCAGATTGAAGTGTCGTAACTAACTGTACCTTGAGCGATGTCCTCAATCAGTGTCACGGTATGTGGTTTCTATTAGCAAAATTTAACAACCAGTTTTGCCAATTTCTTATTGTGGGACATGGTATGAATGGTAGTCGACTTTTATTGACAAGAGAGACGATAATATCACCTAGGCAATAATTTATAAAGATACGCGGGCAAAAGTCAGTTCGTTATAATAGGCTGGTAGAAATAATAAGTTTATTTGTACTTGTAGCTACATAAAATGCCCGAAGATACGCATTTGTTACTATGTTTAAAAATACAATTTACATTTTAAACTTAGATATTAATATTATTGACATGTCCCGCCCTCTACATTACGTTGATTAACTATCACTACTCTACGAACATTTTATTGTAACATAAAAGATGTTGTTCCTTTCTTTTGTGGACATTTTGTAATAACAATCAACTAATATTCTTTTGTTTTTATTCTGCTTTCGCTATTCACAATGAGCCGATGACACCCACTTAAAAGGAAAGTGTCCTGCACGTCTTTCGGTGAAAGTCGTGGTTTTTTGTAACAAAATTTCGTTGAACACAATCATTCATCCTGCCTGGGTCAATATTAGCATAGGGCCAGATCGTGGGCTTGTTTATGCCGAGACACGCCGTCCTCTTTGCCTGAGACGAACAAAAAACGGTCTAATAAAATAATATGTGTTTACGATAGAATCGTTAAGAATTGTACAGTTTTAAATTGAGCTTTATTATGATTTAAAGTAGGAATTATTATAGTCTTTCAACAAAAATCGGGCCATAGTACGATTGCATAAAAAGTAGGCATGGAAAAACACACGACTGTCGTCAGTTTTTCTCAACTTTGATGTTGATTAAAACGATGTTACAAGTCAAAAAAATTCCCATTTTACCTTTAAAAATAACTTTTTCGCATATTTTTTGCCAGTACATTGATTAGTAGTATTAAAGTACTATTTCGAGATCCATTTAAACACTGAAAAGCAGAGAGTGGAATTGAAATTACAAATGCATGATTACTAGAGCTATCCCAATTCTATTCGCTCTGGTGAGAGCAAACCTTTGGAATCTAGTACAAACCTTAGTATAAATGTAATAATAAATTATTTTGGGATCTCTACAAAGTTATGTCCTATTTAAACGTCACGAAGTGATGCTTCATTAAAAGATTATATTAAACACATTCGTACTTAAAAGGAACAGAAACTCTTTTAAAAACATACAACACGCCACTCCTCTGTTCTCTATGTATGCGTTTTACCCGCATACAATGTTAAACCCTTTTGCTGTTGATGGGTTTTAAATTACTTTCGCTTGAACAGAGCTTCCATTGTCAAATTCTAACATACTTTGCTGCTATTTGCCATCGTTTATCAAGTATTAAACTCACAACTTCGTTGATCAAGTTTTAATAAGTACTTTAGTTTAAGTAGTAACTTTAAATAATTATTATGTTATACTAAATATGGATTATAAAAATTAAAATTATTGCAATTTATAAAATAATAGTTTTCTTATTTATTGATTTATGTTATTAGCTATATCTTTACTGCTTTTAAGTCTCTAATTTTTAGCAGCATAGATTGTTGAGAGAAACATTTTATTTTATTAAAATCGTCTTTAAAAAAACGTTTTAATACAATACATACACAAATTAATAAAATCTTAAAATTGCTTACTTACAAACAAATAATTAATGTAAATAGGTAACTAAAATTTTCAAACTGCAAATTATACAAATTATATATAAATGAAAACCGAATTATCTGTACTTTTATTTAGTAAATTTAAATTAATTTGATTTTATATTATGTGAAACCCTCAAATGAATAAAAAAATTAGTCAAGTTAATACGTAATATGACTTGTAATTTCATGGTGCAAGTCAAGGTAAGATACATTTACTAAAATATTAATATGAACCATTTAAATAGCTGTTATTGATGATATAAGTAACATTCAGAAGAGAATTTAAATCGAATGTGATAAAACGATTTAAATATGGGAAAATTTAATTTACACCTATTTACACGAAGCGCTATGCGTCTTCTTTTATTATGTGCACAGCTAAGAATTGAAATTCTCTCCATTCTTCAGTGTTCCCTGAAATTTTTCACTTGGGACTCCCACTTGGAAACGGGCAAGCGAACTCCATCTTCGGCCTCATCTTCATCTACCATCAGGTGAGGTTAAGATCAATCGCTTTCCCGTATTGCGACTGATGGAAAAATCTCAAATTGGTCCTACTTTCAACAGTTAACGGGATTTAGTGACTAATTCGACCCCGTTGAACACGATTTTGCCCAGTGTCATCTTGGCTATTTATTACACTGCTAGTGTTTCCTTTAAACAACAGTTTTTAAAGTTGAAAAGTCATCCATGAAAGTGAACTCATTTCAAAGTGGAATGCGTTTCAGTTTCACCAAACATAAAGACTAAAAGGAAAAGTTCTACGTATTTACACTAGGTAGGTCCTTACCGACCTTTCTAGACGTCTATCTTACGAGTACTATTCGTCCGTTAGTAGCTACGTTTTCATGGTTCATGCATCGTTGCGGAACATTCAGTGGCTCCTCGTTCTCGACGCAGGATGTTACATTTTTAATTTCAACCTTATTCCCTTGCGATTAGTTTCAAAAAGAAACGTTTTTAGTAAATGTAGACGAGGTGAACAACTAGAACACGAAGGAGTGTGTCCTTCAACAGTAGTTCCAGATAGAGGATACTCTGGATGATTTTCATTTCAGTCTGCATTTGTTGTTGACGGTTGTTTTGCGTCGTTTACAATGTTTATGTAGTTTTGAAGGTTTTCCGCGGAATTTTAGTTTTGATATTTTATATTTTGGTAAGTGTATTTTATGTACATAGTTTCTTGAGCGATGAGCTTGCACCTGTTCAATCCTGTCTTTATAATTAAAACTAAGCCATTATCTTGCGTTTAGAAACATAAAAAGCTTTTATATAACTTTTTCATGGGAGTTAACAATTATTCTTTCTTTATCTTTTTTTAAGTAAAGGTCCTCAGGTTGATGTTCCACAATCAAGTAAGATTGTAGGCGTCAATTGACACAAGCTACGTATAAGGGATTAAGAAGAGATAGAGATGAATTAACATCTGTTATAAACTCAAAACTCTAAAAAATCTATCGTCGTCAAAAAAATAGCTATATTTTAAGCTATAAGGAGAAGCTATTGTGCAACATACGTAGCACTGATTAGCTGTGAAAGTGTAATGTAGTTATAATTTAATTATCGCATTTATAATTTAATGTAGTTATAAAATTTTAATTCGGTGACAAATATTAAGTATGTGATATAAGTTATATATGTAAATCGGTTACACAACTAATATCCACTAATCACTGAGACAAAACGGTCTCGGAAGCTCAGGTAGATCGATCAATTTTAAACGCACCTAATGACACATCAATTCTTAATCGTGTTATAAAACGACTTTTTAAAACTCCTTTTTTATACTTTCTATTCCTTGTTCTTACGTAATATTGGATTAGAGTGATTAGAGTATGTTAATGATTTTCTTATTGATGTTTTTATGTCCATTAAGAACTAAGGACGTGACTGAGTTAAGAATTATTATGCAATCTCGCACTAATGGTTTTTTAGCTTTTACCAGGACTGAATTGTGTGACTTCTTATATTTGCCATAAATTGTCTTATCTTGCAAAATTAATAGTTTAATAGTGACTATTGAATATATTAATGAGGATACCTGACATGATACTAGTGAGTGTGGTTTTAATAGAAACTAATTATATGATAGTTATATGATTGTTAAATAGCTTTCGCTCGTATCGTCTGCTTGTAAGTTATCTTGAAAATACTTCTATTGAATTATTTTTGGTATGGATATTAAGAAAAACTCAAGTAATTATTCAAAGTATACAGGATTTTGGTAATGATTACTATAGAGCAACTTCTTATCTACACAAAAATCCTTAAAATAATAAAGACATTATTTGAAGAAATAAAAAATAATAGACAAAAAAATCGACGAATTTAAAAAAAATGTTAAAAATCCAAAATCTTGAAAACGGTTAGGTTTGGGATATGTTTTGTTTCATTGTCAAATCAGTCAGTAATGACAGAAATTACAAACTCTTACGGTATCTACAAATTTAAACCCATGGAGAAATGGTATGGGATCTGACGAGACGCAAAACGTAAATAATAATGAATTGACCACACCTTACAAAAGACCATTGTGATCTACTACTTGATTATGTTTCAGTATATGAGTAAGGGATGTTAGTGCCCATTCATATGTATATTTTATCTCACTTTCTTTATCCCATATCTCTCATTATATCTCATCATCACTTATTTTATCAAGATGGTTCCGCACCGTCGCCCTTTTGATGATCTTTATAATATATAAAATGTAATAAAGATATTTTATACTTAAAAAAAATCGAATTCCACACAATCGTAGAACCTAAAATAAATTGCACTAGGTACTCATTGCATTTTTAAATAAATATCGTGTGTTAATAATTAATTGATTTCTTTTTACAGGTAAGTTGTCTGCAATAGATAATAATATGTGAGTACTTGTGGCTACATCACTTGGTTAATCATCTATGTACGTAAGTAATTTTGTTTAATATGTCGCTTGTAAAATGCGTTTAAATAATAGAAAAATTACAAAGGCAGTTATGAAACACGTATACACAAAAGTGTTGATGCTCCCAATCATTACGAAACAACAGCGATTGGATCGTGAGTATCGTGACGACTAATGTTGATAGAAATCGTGGTCTCCATCCGTAATGACATTTGATATAACCGCATTTTTGCTGCGCACAAAAGGAACTGAGTAATCGACTTTTAAAGACGATACTGATAACATACTTCGTGGATGATAAACAATCTAGTGAAAACACTATATTGCCCTCGACTTTGCCTATGTTTAAAGTAAATAGAAAGCATTAAATATGTTACTAGCTGACCCAGCAGACGTTGTCCTGCAAGAACCCGAAAATAATTCCGTAACCCGATCGTGACGCCACCTATCGGGTCCAATTTTATTTTCAAACCATATGTTAAAGTGGCGCGTCACTTCACGTCAATGAACGAACGGTTAAATTATTTGAATATTCTTCATACAAAATACAAAATCGCGATTAAAACATGGGGGTGTGGGTAGGAGGGTGAAAACTACTTTACGACCTATTCTCATACCAAATATTAAAAAAAAAATCATATAAATCGGTCCAGCCGTTTCGGAGGAGTTTTGTTACAAACACTGTGACACGAGAATTTTATATATTAATTATATTATATTATATTATATTATATTATATTATATTATATTATATTATATTATATTATATTATATTATATTATATTATATTATATTATATTATATTATATTATATTATATTATATTATATTATATTATATTATATTATATGTACATATGTTGTACTTACATATGTTACCGAGGTCAAAAAAATTGTTTTTAGAATTTCATAAAATTTGGTTCAATTTTAGTGTTTTAGTTTTTTTTTTTTCAAATACCACTTCTGTTTAACAAAGAAATGTTTTACTTGTGTTTAAAAAATTTAGGCATAAAATTTAGGCAAAAAAGGCATAAAATCTATTAAAAATCAGCAAATGTCGATTTCTTAAACCTTTAAAATCGTCTTCATTCCCACGAAATTGCAACATCGGTAAAAATTATTGTACCTATATTTGTAGCAGAAAAATATGTACAAAATTCTGGCGTTCAAAAACAGTTGTTAATCACAAACGCATTGTTAATATGCGGCCATGCGGGACATAAAACATTGGGCCTTATAATATAGAAGTTTAAGTTTATATTTACTTTATATTAAATGTTTGTTTTTGTATATTCATTTTTTATATATGTATATTTGTTATTTTTAAATCTATACATATAATAAAATCGTAAACGAGCCGTGTCTGTTCATTAAATATTTTTTCAAAAAAATAAAATAAAATAAACAATTCGTACACATACTTATGTTACAATGTGGTTTTCAGTGATGTATTGTAGCAAGCTTCCCGTAACATTTAGTGTTCGTTTCATTCCAATCGGTTTACAAACAAAAAAGTTACGCGCTATACCGAATACCACGCGTACGAAGTTGCGGTCTCAGCTAGTAAATAATATAATACTTTGTTTATGCCTTATATCAATTACATAAGATAAGCACTAATGTGTGCTGGATTTGGAATCACGTATCTACTTCGTAGGCGCCAATATTATATTAATGTGCCACATAAATATTGCATAATAAATGTATGTTAATGCATTTTTTAAATATTCATGTCGCATCTTTTATCCGCCTTTTTAACATAAGATGACTTATGTTATCTTATTATTAACATTACCGAATGTATTATGGCAATTTCGAATTAATATTGTCAAAAGTGACCTTATTTTAAGCGTGCATCGATAATAAATGTTATATTACAACATTTTCACCAAAGATTGAACAGTTTAAATAGGGTTACAGGTCAAATCGCGGTACATTTGAAATTCGTAACATAAATGTAAGATAGTGCCGATGACATTAAAGTAGAAGAAAGATCTCTGGTGTACCATTAATTATATTGAAATAGTAATTCTGCCCGGGTCCTAATCCAAATAATATTTTTTTAAATCTTAGTTACTACTTAACGATCAAAAAGTAATTTTGCATACACATTATTAGGGGTGCAGAAAAGGACATAGGTTAGGTTTTTCACATTTGAAATTGAAAGTTAACGAAAACACTTCAACGGGCTGTAATGTTCATACGCGTGGTATTCGGTATAGCGCGTAACTCTGTTTGTAAATCGATTGGAATGAAAGAAACACCAACCGTCTTACTACAAAAACATTAAACATACTTTAAACAGGCTTTGTACACGTGGGTAAATAAAACTTTACTACAAAAGAGTGTCTAGGCATTGTTTAGGGTTAGACAATGCTTGAGCATTATTTAAATTTAAATACCGCCAGATGCTTGATTAACAAGTGTCTATCTAGTTAGCGGCTTCTCCTTGGACGTGCTGTCAAATTTGTAATCGTTTTGCGTAATATTAAAGATTTCTTTTGATTTTTGAAATGACTATGGATATTTTAAATTTAATTGATTACGTATGGAGGATATGAATTATTTATAAGGATATATAATTTTGTGAGATAGGATACATCGCGAGCGAATTAATCCATTCGAATATTACGATGACGCAACGCCGCGCTCACGTTTTTTATCCATGTTAATAATAATAATTGGAATTTATGAAAATAAGAATATTAAATTAACAAATCCAACTTGACATTTGACAATTACTCCCGTGTCAGTTACGTTCCATTAAGCGCAATGTTTTTTGATATAACAAAATTTTATAAACAATCTAACGTATTTGTTGTAATTTGTGCCTTATTCCAATTTGATAATTTACTTATATCGTTACTATAGTCCGTAATAATAGCTTGTGAAAACCAAAATCTGCGTAAAATGAAAACAACGTGAATTCAGGGCGAGTGACTGAATGAATGTTTGTCAGGGTTGCCATAATGCAATATCATTCTCGTACTTTAACACTATCTACAAAAACAAGCGCTAAACAAGGTTTTGTGGTAAGGATATTTTAAGCGCTCGCCTAACAATGTTTAAATAGTTATACATTGTCTACGTAAGCACGTGTTTAGACAGTGCTTATTTAATCTTTTGTAGTAAGACGGCAAATGTTATGGGAAGCTTGCTACAACACATAAGTGAAAACCGCATTCAAATCGCTTAAGCCGTTTCAGACATTAGCGTGTAATCGCACAGACAAACAGACAAAAACTCTAAAAACAATTTTTTTGACCTCGGTGACATAAGTACAACATGTACAGATTGTTATTTAGAAAAATATCTTTAATTTGGAGCATCACTGAAAACTGCATTCAAATCGGTTAAGCCGTTTCTGAGATTAGCGTGCACAAACGCACAGACAAACAGACAAAACTTCTAAAAGCTATGTTTTTGACCATTTGTACAAATTGTTTTTTTTTTTTTTTTTGAAAGAATATATAATTTACAGACCACGGCTCGTTTACGATTTTATTACCTATATGTGTACATAGATATAGATATCATAGCTATCATAACGTTTGTGGAGATGGAACGGTTCTTGATAATAAAACACAAAAACACAATATTTGGTTTTGTCAGATACATATAAGAAAATTAATTTAAGCCAAACGACTTCTAAATCACCATCATTATTAATACAGCGGAAAGAGAATCTTCTTCAGATTCCGTGAAGTGAAAGTGAATAGGTTTTTTGATTTAGATATGCGAAATCTAAGACAATATTAGTGTCAATATCACTAATAGTGCCTGACATAGATAATTACAGTTTAAAAAAAACATTGTTTATTTGTTGTTTATTGTTTCATTGTTATATTTGTTTGGTTTCAAGTGTTTTCGTTAGATACTTTTAAAATTTTACGATGCAACAAAAAACAAATCCATGCAAAATGGCGTCTGTCTGTATGTATGTTCGGGATAATCTCAAAAACTACTGAACAGATTTTCATGCGGTTTTCATCTATCAACAGAGTGATTTCTGATGAATATATAGGTGTATAATTCGTTAAAGTTTTATGCTTAGATTCCAGAGGGTTTGCAAATTGGAGAATGCAGAGGTGTATCACCAAGCAGTTCTACCCAAATCCGATAGATGTCACCGCTTCATCTTATTCTATCGTACTATAGATGGCGCCATCATTAGTGTTCATTTTTTAATTTTTCAACGCGGGCGAAGTCGCGGGCACCAGCTAGCTAAAATTAACTCAAAATTATAAATGTCGCCGGTTTGATTCTTGTATATACCTACAGCTGTCCTTTTCACAACTCCAATTACAATACGATATTACATCTCTAAATAATATAATTTAATTACTAAAAGTTAACGAATAGTGCTGAACACTCGTGTGTGATTCAAAGCAGGCATGAATGATAAGCACTGCTGTTCTTACGAGGTGCACGCGTGTGCCACCACAAGCTTATGTGATCCTTATTCTATTTTGTGAATTAGATGAATTTTTAGTTAATTCATTTTTAAAGATTTTATTACTTAAATATCTGTTAACAGATATTATAAAAAATGAATATTTGTTAAAATATATTTATATACCTAGTACAAAACCTGTATAAATTGTAACAAGCATACAGATTTGCTGGCCTCGTTTCTTTGATGATTGAGGAATGTAAGCGTCGATAAAGAATTAAGATAGGTCTTCGAGAAAAGTATTTATATAGTCCTTTTTGCAAAGAGAAGCCTTTCTCATAATTTTAATTTGAAACCAACATAAAAATAAAACTAGTGTTTAAAATTCCGGTCCGCCTACAGTTGTCGATGCAAAAACTGGCATCCTGCATTCCTTTTTAATATCTACAGGCCTGACTTTCTCTCCTTAGCGCAGTCCCCCTTTCATTAACTCATGATTAATTGGATAAGATAATATGAAATAAGATGGGGTGGGGTGGAAAGAGATTGGTATATATGAATATTTTTATATATGAAACCTTATTATGAAAGAAATATTGTAAATTTATCTTATTTATGAGACATTTAAATCTAATAACTAACATATTTTATACTTTATACTACATTAGTTATAAAATTTTACTATTTTGGGAGTGTGATCGTGTTTGATTCTCGAATCTTGTAATCTTAGGTCTGTTTTTAGACAGGCTGATGGTCCACTAGATGGTAGGTGGCTACCGTCGCCTATAACACAAGCAACGCCACAAGTGCTGTAAGTGCGCTGCCGACTATAGTAAGATTAAGGATAAGAGATTGGGAAGGGATAGGTAAATGGGCTCTGACATCCCTTACTCATTCACCGAAACACAACAGGACACATGCTGTTATTTCACGGTGGTCTTCTGTAAGGGGGTGGTTATTGCCGCCAGACGGGCTGCCCAAATGACTGCGAAACGCTATGTGCCCTGCCACTACTTTCCAGATCCAGATCAGAGCCAAATTTGGAAAGGGTTTCATAGTTAACATTGCCGAGAATCGAACCCGGGAATCCTAGAACAGAGCATTAAGGCAAGTCATCCAACCGGTTTATATTTAAAATGGACAAGCGTGATGGCTCCCATGCACAATATTCTCAATCAGATAAAGTTTTAAAAGAATAAAAAAAGAGGATTACGATACAGAACTCTTGGTTAATCGCCCTGTAAACGTTTATTGGCTTTATCCAAGCCCCGACACCAAATGACGGGTCGATTTTTATTTCTGTCGTGAAACAAAAACGATGTTTGTTCTGCGAACTAGTGGGTGGCGCGACTCGCCCGCCGCCTGATCTCGTTGTCAATTGATCAAGGTTACGCGATTAAAGGATTTGCCGTCATCGATATACGCTCTATAGGTTGTTATACTCCTACACCGGTTAACTTAAAACCTTGATCTTAATATCATTCTTTGAAGGTTAATAAAATATCTACATCAATTTAATAATTAAGTGGAACTAATTTTGTTGTTCAACATCCATTTTTATTCAGTTTTTGAAATGAAAACTTCCATAGGCACGTGGGCACTATTAGTATGGGAAAAATGCACTAGCACTAGCAACGCCACAAGTGTTGTAGGTGCTGTAGCTCACCGAAACTTAAGCACACATGCTGTTACTTCACAGTGGTCTTCTGTAGAGTGTGGTTACTGCCGCCAGACGAGTTGCCCAAATGACTGCCGAAACGCAGTGTGCCCAGCCCCTACTTACTGAGGAGTTATTTATACCAAGGAGAATTAGTGTCTTCAAAATTTTTGCCTGATAATGTTAAAGTCGACAGACAGGCTGACGGTCCACTTGATGGTGGGTAGCTACCGTTGCATATTACACTTGCAACGCCACAGACGCTGAACGTGCGCAGCGGTACATAGATGATTTAAGGATTGGGAAAGGGGATGGGGAATGGGCTCTCTCAGAGCTTACTCACCGAAGCACAACAGCACACATGTTGTTATTTCACGTTGGTTTTCTGTAAGGTGGTGGTTACTGCCGCCAGACGAGCTGCCTAATTTATGACTGCAAAAGGCAGTGTGCTCTGTCACTGACTTAAAATAAATACCTAATTTATTGTCTTAAGCAAAATTCTATTTGAAGTTCAAAGAAGAGTAGCGGCTGCCATTTTTTGTTGTTTTAGAACAGAATCTCTGGATTTTGACTCTACTGTAATAATAAGCTTTTACCTAAACAAAATGTTCAGCTATCATAAAATATAGCACAATAGAGACGGTAATGATTTCGTACTAAATTAAGTAGTGCATCAAATTCGTCTTTATTGTTTGTCAGGTGCCCTTTTTTGTTGATAACTAACCGTAAAATGTAACCGTGACTTCTTTGTGCCGCCTTTCTTTTCCCAAAATGGATTACGAACCAAATTAAATGTTATGAAACATAAATTATGTTGAACGTGCCTTCAAACCGCAGAGCGCTTGGGGCTTAGACCGCGACAGAAGCAGGCGTTGGGAATAATCGTGTTATTTTTTCCTTGGTTTTTTTGTAAAACTGTTTGATTTTATTATACCTCTCTAAATCTAATGTTATGTTATGGGCGACGCCCTGTCGACACAGGCAACCTGTCAATAGCTTCCATTAAGATATCTGCGACATAAAACGGACCTTCTCTGCGATGTAACTGTGATAAAGGCGCTCATACCATACCTATATTTATTCAAACTATGTACATAGAAATAATGTCTAAATAACATAAAACAAACTACGAAACTTATCAACGAAACTCAGTATTTAAAAGAAAACACAAGAAATTTTGAATCAATTCAGTAATTAAAGTGACCTATGAGTTTAATGCCCAAGAAGGCTTTTTGCATTTATTATCTGATTCACTCAATGAATTAGGATTTGTCCATATAAGAAAAACACATTGTATTCTCTAATCCTACTTAGTGTAAGCTAATCTGTACATTGTCTAATTATACGTTGAATCCTCCCTTCATACAGTTCTAAACGATGCGTGCGTTATCACCTTACCGATTCGCCTTCCCCTTGATGTTTGTTAAAACAACGCAGCTGTCTGCACATCAGCCGGACCGAAATTATGGTCAACTTACTTAATTAAAATCACGCACCGTCAAAATCCACCTTTAGAACTGTTAAGACATTGATGTGGTTGGAAGGCTATTAGTCTTTGTATAGAGCAAATACTTGACGCTTCGCTGAGCTCTTGGGCATAAATGAGAAGTTAACAAAAACATTTTGTTGTTCGAATATCTATTTCCTTTACAATGATTATAAAAAGTGTGAACTGTTTTTTTTTACACCCACGTAAACATGCTTAGAAAGTTGTAATTTTTAGCATCGTAAGTATCTACTTTCTTTTATTGAATTTAGCAAACCAATCAATGAATATTGTTATGTTGTGAAATTTAATGTACTCCTACATTTGTTTTTTATCAACGTGAAATTTTCTTACAGAGTTCGAAAGCATTAAAAAAAACGATAGTTCAGACAGGATTTTCTTTAGTATTATGATTATCTACATACATATTAAACATATAAATACATTTTAAGTGTCCGTTTGTAATGTCAAAATAACTGCTTTTTACTAAATGCATCGGTACCTACTAACAAAAAAATATTTTTGATTTTTTTGTCTATTCCGGCTGCCTATCTCCCAAACCGCTGGACTGATTTTGACGGGACTTTCACTGGCATATAGCTGATATTATAAGGAGTAAGTGAGGCCACTTTTATTTTAGAAAAAAAAATCTAAAGCAGTGTCCAGTACCGCGCGTGCTCCACGCACACTCCGCAAAGAAGCGTGTACAGGTATCCTCGCGATGTTTTCCTTCATCGTTTGAGAGCAGTCAGTAAATGCACTTTTTAGAAAAAAAAAACCCTATTGGTATATGGCATGACCGGGGATCGACTGGACCCCTCGACATGATAGTGCCTAAATAAGACATTGAAAGATTTGTTTCTAATTACCATAGAACGTAAAAAGAAACTATTTTTCTATACTCTTACTACATTTTTTGTCTAAATATAGTTTTAAAAGCCATGATAACAATAGAGTTGGCATTTGCGAGTAACCGGGGTGTCTGTGTAATGCCTAATAGGATCATGGCATGCCCTTTACCGGTCTGTTCATATGGAACGCGCCTCGGATGGTCTCTGTTAAAGAATCCGCTTTTACTCTAATGGAACTCAGTAGGGTACATTTTAAAAACTGTTAAAATTATAGGTATTCATTCCATATTTGAACTTTTAAATGTTGGTTCGTAAATTTGTATTTTATTAGAAATGTGCAGAATTGTTAAAAAAAAATTACCCCATGGCACGAGAACTGCTTCGTGATACACAATGTGTCATGTGCATAGTGTGGTCTAATTCGCAAACTATCGGAAACCCAAAGATAAAACCTTAACGAATTATACACCTATAGATTCATCAGGAATCACTCCGTTGATAGATGAAAATCCGTTCAGTAGTTTTTGAGATTATCGCGAACATACAGACAGACAGACAGATATTAGTAGATTTAGTCGAATGTCCATAGTATGTTTATGAAATAAACATGGTTATGTTTATGTGTTTATTAAATAACATGTTTATGTCACCAACTGGTATTGACCAGTCGGTGTATTGCATTCATTATAGGTGACAAAAGTTGCCATACTGTGTAGTTTTAGTATTGGGTGACGCATTGTCCGCACGGCTGGGTCGATCGGTCGGATTCCACCCATGCTATTTATATATCCTCCAAACATCTCCGGCGCTGGTCAATTTTGATTTCATGCCTGTCTGCATACTGTAAATTTACTGGATTAACTTGTAATTTTTTTTCTCTAACGATGTTAACATTAAGAAAATACTGAAACACTAACGCGATAGATTAACTCACATTGAAGCTTTTAAAATTTTAACTGTCACAATGTAAAATTGTGACAGACAGGCGCAGCCATATTTTTGTATATTCTGAATTAACTGAATGATTTTATTTAGTTGCTTTTAATACTTATGGGTAATTTTTCTAAACATTGTGTACCTACTTATTTATACCTACAGAAAACATAAATGTTTAATGTTCCTTTCAGCATAAGGAAGCCAACCATAGAATTAAGCTTTTTTAGCGATTTGTGGGCCTTATTTTAGCTACACAATACGTCCAACGCCAAACGATAAATGTCAGAAAAAATTATGTGACACATTAGGGACTCTAGGTATTTTTTCGGCAGGTAGGCTGACGGTCCACTTGATGGTAGATGACTACCGTCGCCTAAGGACACAAGCAATACCAAGGGGCGACATCGATAAAAAAAGTATTGAAATACTTGAAATTTTGCTAGAGTAGCCTTTTCTATCAAATGACACCTAAACTCGACGTTATTCCAAATGTTCACACTCAGGATACCAATGCTCTTTGATATTTCGAGGGGAGTGCCCTGACATATTTGAAATATTCGTTAAATCCACCTAATCTGGCGCTAATTTTTTTCATAATAAATTAACAATAAGTAGGTACATATTTATAAATAGACAATAACATACATTTTTTTATATACCATGAAGATAAAAATTTGTAAAACAATATTATGTAATGTGACCATTACCTAAGATGAAAATGTTGTATATTTTCAGTGCTACTTGCATTGAGGTTTCCTGTTAATTTATCATTCATATATTTGTCTCCTCAGTTTCCGTATTGCCAATTCGGTAATTTTGAAATGTGGTAGTTCAATAAAGAAAGCATAAAAGCCTCTGAGTCGGAACATATTCTAGTTGCCGACAATTTTGACAACCTCTATACCTACTATAAATAATTCAACTTTGAGAGACTAATAGCAAGTTAGCACGGAAGCATTCCGCATCGCACCGGTTTCAACAACTTACGGACACACACAATCAACATTATAATATACTAGATTATGACTGCGATTTGTTCCACATATCTTCTATATTATATAAAAATGAATCCCCATTTCCCTTGGTCACGGCATCACGCGTGAACGGGTAGACCGATTTTAATTCGGTTTTCACTAATGGAAAGAGGGATAAATGGGGAATGTTCATATATATATAAAAATTACACCCCGGACGAAGCCGGGGGCGGGTCGCTAGTCTTTATAAATTATTGCTTATATTTTATTCTGAAGTATAAGTTGTATCAAAATCCATCAAATGTCATCAAAATAGAATCTATTTTAATGTTATTTGGTTTCACTCATTTATAAAACGAGAGGAAGGAAGAAAAATTAAGTGAATTAAAAATAATGTAGGTAACACCGCCTGCTCGACATTACAAAAATAAAATATTATCCATCAGGCTTAAAAGGGTAAAGATCAAAAACAGCATTTAAAATGGTTTCAGTAAGGTCAGGTCACCAGCCTTCGTTAAAAGTCTCATTATTCACTAGTTGACAATGAAAAAACGAAAAGTAGCTTTTATATGATACATAAACTGCGATCAAATTTGTAGAATTTTATACCTCAAGCTACATAATATACGAATGACCTTATGTATGCTTTATTCCATCCTTTGAAATTGTTTTCAGTAAGGCGATATTTATACAAAATATCCTATTGTAAATAAAATAATTAACTTTAGACTGATTCTTCAACTTGTCCCAGAAACTTATTACTAAAGAATTTATACTTTCATATCAAAACAAAACTTTTATAAGAGACTTAACAAAGATAAAGTAAAACTATTTTAAAATTTTTACAATGTCTTGATTATGTGCATGTTTGTAAGGTCCATTTTAATTAAACATTCTACCATTTCAAATTGTCGTTACCAACAGATGTTTCCAGATTGTCCCAATTTACGACCAAGACCAAAAACATCACTCAGCGTTGACCCAAATTGTCCGTTGCTATGAAATTATTAACCGCACAGCTACGACATTTGTGGCTCATGACGAACTGCTTATGGTCAATGACTTTGCTTTACCGTTTGCCATCCACTCACCGAGACTATTCCCTCGCTACTCTGTTCAATTGTCTCGAGCGGTAAATGTTCTCAAATGTATGGAAAGGTTTGCACACATGCCTAATACGTATCTGATCATAACGCAATACCCGTCGCGTGATAAACGTAACCTCTCGACCGGTACGAGTACCATATTTGTACAGTAGTTAGTTCAGTACTGGTGGCAAGGATAATAAAAATGCGATGCATTGCTGGACTGTCGATTGAGCAACGATGCGGGACAGGCTATTGCTTGTAATGAACGGTTTTAATGGGCGATAAATCGTTTAACTGCAGGGCCCTTTTACAGTGATTTGCAAACTGTAAATTACAAGTTAACATAAAAGGTTCGTTATATAACCGACGGCAAGGGACGAGATGGCGCCTAGTAGATGTAATGTATGGCGTCTGAACACAACAATTGTCACAGTAAGATTATGTTAACTGTTACGTGAACCTTAAAAGGAATGCATGGGGGATATAGAAATGCTAATCTTGTTTGTAAATAGAGCACGAACCCTATGCCAATTCACAGGAAATTTGAGAAGAAATCATATTGGATGAATTTATTTTGGAGATCTTGATATACATTATGCAGGAAGAGATTGCTAGTGCACCTTGAAGGATTTGTTCATAGTATTACACAGGAGATAAGACACAGACAAAAGCGTAATAACGCTGTTCCATCCCGCCGGATATGTCCTGAAGCTTTAATACTAAATATATAATTCAGGGTGTGTGGCGGCGGATCGGCAAGGAGGCGGGTGGCGCGTACTGGCGCCAGCGAGAACCCGCGAGTCAAGGACAACCAGCGACTTCGTATTGTATTGTTATTTAAGTGCGTTAATGTACTAGGTGCTTTATAGTCTAATAATAACAATGAACCGGTTTCTTACATGTATAATGTGCGACGATTTTTTTTACGTAACACAGTTGACGCACAAGTAGTCAGAACACTATACCTGCAAAAACCTGCATTAAATCGCCACCACAGTTGCCTTGCAACAGTCATGCACTTGTGTAATCTAATAATATCAATGGGACTAAACGTGGCGATTAATAATAAGTATCACGTACCTACAACATGTCATAGTCATAGTGGTAGAACACTATTTCAATGACAGCCGATCGAAGACACTGGTCGAAATATTTAATGAACAATAGAGGGGACAATTTTATTTATATCGCTTAAATTAATGAACAATTTATGAACTGATCATTTGTTGCAGAATTGGATTCGTATGTCAATTTGTAGTTTAAATGTTATAGTAGCTGTCGGATTTGTCATAAAAAACTTTCTTCGAATTCAGAATCACATAATTGATGTGTTCTTTTACAGATCGAGAATAGGGTTGCTGCTTTATCCAATATATTCTACAAATTGTCTTCATAAATTCAAAAGTACTTCAAAATTTTTTTGACGAATGTTATAATTTGCCACAGCTTGTGTCGCCATTGCACGCAGGTAATGGGAAAAATCTTCCCATTCGCCATCAGTAGCGGTAACAACAGGCAATGAATTAGAAACACCAGAAGTTGTGATATAATATCAAATATTTTTATTTTAAAACATATATTTTTAATACATTATTTACTGAAATAAATATTATAAACATTTTAAATTATAATAAGTATTTTCATTTATAGAAAATAAAAGTTTAAATTAAGCTTGCTTCTGTGCCAATACTGTAGCATCTAAGTGGAATATGTCTTGGATAATACAGTGAGTGAGGCTAAGATGTTTGTGAGGTCTATTTTTTACTTAGGTATAAAAATTTACGATGATTTATTTGGGAAACTTTTCAAATCCTACCTACATGCTTACACAAAATATTCATGCATGTGATAAATCATGGTTTATCACGTAAATGTTTACAATTTATATTTGCTTGTGTTAGATATTCAACTCTCTAATTTTCGTCGTCTCATCGCATTGTCTTCAAGTCACTCCACTTACATACTCACTTTATAATCTTGACACACTCTGAGAAGTGCATACAATGACGTTCGTGAAACCCATTGTGTTTTATTTCTCTTACATATTTAAAATTCTACCTATTCCCTAGTATAGTTTAAATTTATAATTATGACTGTATTGGAATTAATCTTATATGCTTTTTATTTTAATTTTAATCACATTTAAATTTTTAGTAATGGCAAGTCATAAACTGAGCAACCCGTCTGGCATCAGACACAGAAAATTATCGTAAAATAACTGCACGTGTTCTGTTTGTTATATTTAGGAATGTGTTATGTTATATTCGGAATGTCAAAGCCCATTTCCCTTTCCTAGGAATGGTAGCGCACTTGCAACCCCAATGGGGGTTTCTTGCGTTAATAGATGACGGTAGTCACCTACCATCGAGTGAACCGTAAGCCTTCCTGCAGACTTTATACAAAAAAATTAAAAGCAAATACTTTAAACAGCCTTCCGTGGCTTGTAATAAAACTTATATTACTATGTAAATATTTTAAGGTTAAACCTAATTATTTTATTTATTTAATTCGCGTATAACCACTTAATTATTTAATTAATACAAACTTACACACTATTCTAAGTATTACAATGCCCCACGAAACCATTGTCACGTTTCGTCTGTGGTAACATGAGTCTCTCAGTATTATTAGTTAATTAAGATATTTTGTACAATTTTCTTGTTTTCTAACTTTAATTTTCTACAAGTTTTCAAATATTTGACATTAAGTATTCAAATATTTGAAAACATTATTTACTCAATGTTAAATAAGCCTACAGTAATGTTTAACAGGACAATTGAATGTGACTTGTGCATTAACGCCATTGAATTATTCAAAATGTTGTAAGTATGTACATAATATTATTAAGCACTGACTTGACACGTACAATGATACCAATATGCCTTTGTATTCTAACGAAGGTAGGGCCATGCGTTTGCCCGCCTGATCACACCACAGCATTAAAGTTCATTACATTTCCTTCATGCAATTATGTTACTCTTCATTGCTGACTGAATGACATTTATATTTTTAATTTAAGGTCACCTGATGTTTTGCAGTATAATTTCAATGGATAAATTTTGCCGATGTCATGTGTATCAATTAAATTATCAGTGTTTTTTTTTCATACTTATAAGTTATAATATAAAAAAAAAATAATTAAAAGTAAATAATATAATAAAAATAATTAGAGACCGGATGGGATGTCCCTGATTCCCTGGAGATTGGGAAGAGTGCTGGTGTGGGATGCTACTTGTGTAGACAAACTAGCCCCTTCGCATCTCCATGGAACATACACTAAGGCAGCAGCCGCAGCAGAGGCGGCGGAAAAAAATAAAATCTGTAAATATAGTGGCCTCGGCGCCGAATATGGTTTTGTACCATTCGGAGTCGAGACACTCGGTCCGTGGGGCCCTGCAGCAATGAGCCTCTTCAAAGACATCTCGAAGAGGCTTATTGATGCGACGGGAGACCGAAGAGCTGGCACTTTCCTCGGCCAACGTATTAGTTTGGCCATTCAACGAGGAAATGCTGCCAGCGTACTTGGTACAATGCCGCAGGGTCCATTTTTATATTATTAGTTTTTAATCAATTTAATATTAATTTATTTTTAGATTAGATAATTTTAGTTTTTAGTATTTAAATTACAATTCCTAATTATCCTTACTTCTAGAGATGAAATATATTATATCATCTGTCATATTAAAAGTAATCTTAAAAGTGATTTTCAACGTCACATACATAAATATTGCAATATATATTTTTGTAAAGCGGTATGTCCATAATCTTCACATGGTCCTCCTTTATTATATTAGTGTTGCCAGCACATTTGCAACTTCCTTAGTGTTGCCTGTTTTCCTAGCTGACGTTTTAGCCACTTAACATGCCATCTCCAATTAAATAAACCGTCAGTATACCTGCCAAATTAAAAAAAAAACATTTTTATCTTTAAATTTTATATTATATGATATTTTATTGAGTTTTTGTATGGCATTGGAACCGTTTCACTTAGATACCTTCACAACTTTGTGGCGAATTTACAATAAGCCATACAAACGTACCTAGCTTATTTAATTACACCATAAAAAATAAATTTATAAAATAACTAAGTAAATGTCTTTCACATTACAGTTTTTTTTCTATTGTATCGCATTACAGTCTTCGTGTGTGTTAATCGTTCATGTGTGTTAATACCAAACAATATGAAAGTCGATGCAATTCAAAATACAACGCATGTATTTGCAATTGAAATTTCTTATTTATACCGTCTCACTTGCTGTTAACTTTTATTTATTTGCAATGTTAATTTATCTGACAATTGACAATTGACATTCAACAAGACCGGACGTTGATGTAATAAGCCAGAGCTATATATTAAATTATAAAGTTTTCAAGCCCCGCTGCATACCGAAAAAGTGCCGTAATAACTACCTTAAGTGGCGATTCACATGTGGTTTTATGGGCAGATCTACGCATGCTTGTCTGGCCGAATAAAATTTCATTCTTTCTATGCCATAAGTGTCAAGTTACCAAGTGAAGTTACCAATAGCCATGATGTTTTTGATTTGCGGTTGTAACCATGGATACTCGACCGTATCCAAGACGACGTCAGCGGTTACCACAACAATTTGACATCATCAAGACACACCGCCGTTCGCTTTCTTGGGAGTCTACGTGCGCGCGCAGATTCCATTTTTACACTGACTTTTTTCCAGTTCTATTCTATTTATTTTTCTATTACTGTTTTCCCTGTGATTGTATGTTAATTTTAGTAAGTATTTTTTAGTACTAATGTTAAGCAGGAGCCAAGATGCAGGGACCTCTACCGATAATGCGACCGTGTCCTCGGAAAATCTAGTACAGTGTTTACAATGCCCTCAAATCCGTTATTTTAAAAGTGAGAGGGGCTTACGCATTCACATTGGCAAATGTCATAAGCAGCGCTCCGTCCAAACTGCTATATTAACTCCACCACACAACTCCACTCCGCATCAACAACCCTTTTGGCAAGAAATTTCCACTTTAAAACATTCCATACCCATACTCAAGCGGATTCCTAAAGGTGCAAGGGTAGCTGTAGCTCACAACCTTGCCCAGGCAGTACACAATACCGTGCGTGACAACTCGAGGCAGGCTTGGGAGAAACTGCTTTCTTTTCCATACCGCATTCTACACATTACGAGGGATCCTCATAATAGTGCCTCTCTCACATCACGTGTTAAAAAAAACTGTAATTCCAATAATGATCTCAATCAATATTTTTCTTTTTCTTCTTCACCAAAATATAACCTTTTCAAAAGTGTCGAAAATAAAATAAGCAAGGGAGACATTAAGGGCGCAGCTCGTCTCCTTTTTTCCAACGACACGATCGCTTCCAACTGCTCAGAGACTCTCACCGCCTTGCAAAACAAACACCCCAGATTTCAGTCTTCTAAATTTCAATTACCACCTAACTTTTTTCAAGCGAACGATGACGTAATAACGCCACCTTTACAAACCTCTGCAGAGAAAGTACGTGGAGCTATCATCTCTTTTCCTCCGGGTTCGGCCGGTGGCCTCGACGGTCTCACCCCGCAACATCTGAAAGATCTCACCAGCGGCTGCTGCGGAGAAGCTGGCGAGACTCTCCTACAAGAACTCACGAGCCTATGCAACCTGATGCTGCGCGGCGAGGTTACATCAGACATCGTTGATGTATTGTACGGAGCCAACCTCTGCGCTTTGAGGAAGAGAGATGGCGGCATTCGCCCGATTGCTGTTGGGTCGACATACCGGCGCCTCACGGCTAAAATAGCATGTAAATCTGTTAATTTTCTCTCCTCATACTTTCAGCCAAAACAGCTAGGCTTCGCCTGCAAAGGGGGTTGTGAGGCAGCCGTGCACTCTTTCCGATCCGCTATATTAAATCAAGGCGGTGATGTGTTTCTAAAAGTCGACGTTAAAAACGCTTTTAATTCCGTTAACCGAGTCGCCATGTTGGCTCAAATAAAATCAAAAGCTCCTGCAATTTTGCCTTTCATGATCCAATGCTATAACGACCCCACTAAACTTTTATATAAGAACCACCTCATCTCATCTGAGGTTGGATGCCAACAGGGCGACCCGCTGGGTCCAGCAATTTTTAGTCTTGCCATACACCCGGTCATCGAACTTCTAAATTCCAAATTTAACGTTTGGTATTTAGATGATGGGACTCTGGGAGGCGATGCATCCATTGTACTGTCCGACTTTCGTACTTTAATTCTTGAGTTCCAAAAAATCGGTTTAGATTTGAATTTTGCGAAGTGTGAACTTTTTGTGACAGATAATTGTGTGGACAGAGACGCCGTTATATCAAGCTTCAAAGAAATAGCGCCACAATTATCTGTCATTGATAAAAAGTCGTTACATCTTTTAGGCTCTCCGATTTTAGACGAATCTCTACCAGATTTTATAAATTCTAAATTACAAAACTTCAGTGAGATATTAGATCGCCTTTTGAAAATTAATTCTCACATGGCTTTTTCTTTAATACGTTATTGTCTGTTTGTCCCGAAATTTACGTATGTCTTGCGGTGTTGTCAACTGTGGAAGTTCCCCCAGCTCCTTTCATGCCTAGATAACACTATAAGACATACGCTTTCTTCCATTTTGAACATCAGATTTGATCACCGCTCTTGGACTCAAGCCACGCTTCCAATAAGGTTCGGTGGCCTGGGCATACGAAAAACATCCGATGTGTCCTTACCGGCGTTCTTGTCCTCGACTCATGCAAATCATGCACTAATCTACCAAATATTGGGGCGCTCATCGTGTTCAGTACCAGTTCCATATACGGATGAGGCCAAGGATGCCTGGAGAATTGCGTGTGCAAATAGTGACATACCTGTAAATACCTCTTCTCAGAGGCTTTGGGATGAGCCTCTCTGCAGACTGTTGCAAAATAATCTTATTAACACGTCTTCTAGTCCTGCAGAGCATGCTCGTCTTTTGGCCGTTGAGAAGTGGGAATCAGGCCTTTGGTTAAAGGCACTACCATCACCGAATACAGGCACTTTGCTGGACCCCACTACTTTCCGTTTAGCAACTGCCCTTCATCTTGGTGCCCCCCACGTCATCCCCCATCGATGTGTTTGTGGCACAAATGTAGACAGCCTCGGACACCACGGGCTGTCCTGCCAACGAAGCGCTGGTC
Organism: Bembecia ichneumoniformis; assembly: GCA_910589475.2. NCBI lineage: Eukaryota > Metazoa > Arthropoda > Insecta > Lepidoptera > Sesiidae > Bembecia > Bembecia ichneumoniformis. Next base: position 16,435,174 of record OU342528.1, on the reverse strand, counting down.
GCATTTCCCGACATCACACTTTAAATGATCTCATTCGCCGGGCGCTTGTCACCGCCGGGGTGCCAGCTATACTGGAACCCTCTGGTCTGGCTCGCGACGATGGCAGGAGACCAGATGGAATGACACTGGTCCCTTGGAAGGCGGGACGGCCCCTCGTATGGGATGCTCCTTGTGTCGATACGCTTGCCCCGTCCCACCTCCAAGGCACTTCGAATATTGCTGGTGCAGCCGCAAACCATGCAGAGAACCTCAAGCGGCACAAGTACGAGAACCTCAGCGGAGATTTCATTTTTGTTCCGTTTGGGGTTGAAACCTTAGGCACATGGGGCCCGGGTGCACATAAACTTTTTAGAGAAATTTCAAAAAAACTAACGGAAACCACCCGCGACCCCAGAGCCGGCAACTATTTGGCACAAAGAATAAGCCTCACTATCCAGCGAGGCAATGCCCTTAGCCTGCTAGGTACTCTGCCAGATGGAGATGGCCTGGGACTTTTTTTTAATTTATAACCTTTTCTAGTGAGTAGTTTTTTAATTTCTTAGTTTTAAATCCATTGTTATTATATGCTAACTATTTTATTAAATTGTTTGACTATATATATTTATCTGAACAAGTCGTCATAACAATCGCACATGAAAATTTTGAGATTGTTGTTAGCAATTGTTACAGTAAAGGTTTATTCTATAATACGCAATACAGTGGGCGGCTGGATACAGCTGTCTGTTATTGCTATTACTAATGGTTACGCAAATCGCAACTAATGGTTAAACAATACGCATTGTATGAGTAACCAATTATACTGTATATTATGTATTCAAAAGATACTGAGTACCTACTTTGAATATTGAATTTTATTAGGTCAATACTTGACTATAAAAAGTCCTTCGAAACAGTTCCAATCACATATAATAACAAATTAAATCGATATCCACATCTGTCTGTTTGTCCTCCTGTTTTTTTTTTAATTATATTGTACTCTAAATTTTAAAAATAATAAAAACTTAATATTAATTATATTATAGTGTATTAGTTTCCGGCTTCGCACGGATGCAATTTTTTTTTCTGTAAATTATACATATTCCATTATGAAAACCGTACCAAAATCCATTGGGTGCTTTAGAAGAAGTTTGCGGATAAACGGGTAGAAGTGGAGAGCGCTTTATTTTATACCTTACTAATACTTTGTACTATTATTGTATTCTGTGCTAATACGTATAGACATAGATTTTTAATAATTATTATTAATTTTGTAAAAAATTGAAGTGGCTGAATCTTGGTTCCCTTGGCATTAATGTAGATTAAAATTGCCATCAAACCCATGACATCCCATGACTCGTTACAAGTATTGAAATAACATAATTTCAAACAAAAGACCGGAAAATTATTTTAAGACTCAAGAATACACAAGTCAATACAGAATAAATTTTGACACCCTTATCGTCTAAGTATAAAGGAATTGCGTTCAGACCGAAATATTACAATTATGTTACCTACTAATTTAATTTTGTTGTCTCAGAATACTAATTTGTTTACCACCGGAAACTACTCTTATTTTGAATGGTTTTCTTCTCGCTTTAAATGATACCGTCTTATGTAATACTGAAGCGTAGAAATGTCCCTAGTTGCTAGGAAAAGAGATGAGATTTTTTCTAATGTAAACGTTGTCGGTCAGGCTGACAGTCCACTTGATGGTAGGTGGCTATCGTCGCCTATAACACAAGCAACGCCACATGTGATGCAAGTATACTGCCAACCATAATATGATTAAGGGAAGAGATAAGGAGATATTTACAAATTAATATTCTAATCTGTCAGGAATTGTTATAGTACATGTGGTTTTTTTCATGCTATTATCGGCAGATAGGCTTACGGACTACTTGATTGTAGGTGGCTACCATTGTCTATAACACAAGCAACGCCACAGGTGCTGCAAGTGCGCTGCCGACTACAGTAGGATAAGGATAGGGGACTGGATAGGAAAATAGACTCTGTTACTACGAAACACAACATACGTGCTGTTATTTCACGGTGGTATTCTGTAAGGGGGTGGTTACTGCCGCCAGACGCGCTGCCCAAATGACTGCGATACGCAGTCTACTACTTTGCAGATTCAGACCAGAGCCAAATTTGAAAATTTCATTTTTCAAAGTTGACCCTGCCGGAAATCGAACAGAGCGGTAAGGCAAGCACCGTAATCACTCATCCAATGAGCTCGTCAAAATCTTGTTTTAGAACACATTGCACGGCTTGCAATTTTGATTGAAAGCTCCTTCTAGTTTGTTCCTTGTTGTCAGTTTGTAGTATAATAGGCATGCAATATTATACGCAAGTACTCTTGGTCTCTTCACTAACATGACGTTAGTCACGGTGACGTGCCGCCTTATTTTGTAGTAACATAGTCGGTTCGTCATTCTAAAAAGGAAGTTGCCGTTTGTTGGGCATCTAAATTGTCGTTTGCAACCGTCTCATGTCTCATCTCTGCATCGACCCTGATATTCTACTTCTCAAGAGAGTTTGATTAGTCACACAACTAATGTTATGCCTATAGATGTACCGTGATGATGACCACCCACATTGTTACGACATTTTAAATGTTAAACAGGTTAATAAATATCTTAGATATAAATAAAGACTATTGTCTTTTGTTTTTAAAAATTTACGCCCCGCAGTTTCTGTTTATTTATATTTTGCTTTTAAAGATTTTATTTTTCCAAATAACTAATATTGTCAAGTTAACAAAAAAAAATGTGGAGGTAACTAATAGGCTAAAAGTTTAGGGCCGTTCGGTTACGTCGCGGCTTTTTTTTATTTTTTAGTATTTATACGCCCGTCGCAACTTTTAAACGAAAGGTCTACATTTAAAGATGAATTTACAAGTATATAATCAACCTTGTTTATGAAACTATTTAGTTGAGTAAGGATTAATATCATGATACGAATGTCATCATCTTTCTATTCTAACCGTGTTTTCATTGACTAATTTGGACAAAAAACGGTTATTGTCTTAACTATAATAGTTAACACATACAGCCCTCCAAACGTTTTTGTAAGTATATCTAATATATAAAATTCTCGTGTCACAGTGTTTGTAATAAAACTCCTCCCAAACGGCTGGACCGATTTTTGCGATTTTTTTTTACATTTGGTAGGTATGAGAATATGTCGAGTATTTTTTACCCTCTTACTTCCACCCCCCATTTTGTAATCGCTATTTTAATTATTGAAGAATATTCAAATAATTTAACCGTCGTTCATTGACGAGAAGTTGACCCGATAGGTGGCCCCACAATCAAGTTACGGAATTATTTTCGGGTTCTGGCAGGACCACGTCTGCTGGGTCAACTAGTTGATCTATTTATTATTTTGTGCCAAATAATGACTTATATGCAAAATTTTTATACCTTGTCATTATTATCATTTTTGTAGCGATCTCAAAAAAAAATATGAAATTATAGCCTATGTTACTCGCTGGTAATGTAGCTTATAGGTGAAAGAATTTTTAAAATCAGTTAAGTAGTTTTCGAGTTTATCCATTACAAACATTTAAAAAAGTCTCTTTTTAATGTTAGTGTAGACAGACCTTCTTAATTGAACTTGTTCAGGTTTATAAAATAAATAGTAGTTATTACTCTGGTTGATGCTACAAGCTACAAATTCACCTTGGGTAGACATAAAAGAATATTCAAGGTTGTTTTTCTTCAAAGCGATGATTGTTATACGTAGGAAGGAAAAAATATTTAAGGAACAGAATACAAATATAATTTATGATCTTTGCTTGTGATGTAATTCGAGTGGGAGGATAGCAAATTAATAGCTCTCCAACAGTAAACGCTCATAGAAATGCTTATAAAGTATTAAATACAATACACCAGAGGGAAAATGCATTGCTGACCATGATATAAGCAATTGGTATGGACAAGTCTGACATCTTTTATTTCAAAACAATAGTGTTATATTCACACAATAGTTGGTCTTCTGTAAGTAGGGTTGCATTGACCACTTAAAAAATAAGTGTATATTAATTATAAGTAACCTATATCATGTATGATGTTCTTAATTTGGCAAAAAAGTTAAGTTTTTTTTGTCATTATTTAATAAAAATAAAGTTTTTTAAATATAATATTTATTTATAACATTATATTTAAAATACGATAATCCCATGATCCCGACTTTTTGAAATTTTGCCCAGATAATTCAGTCTTTCCATCTGGCAAGCCTGTCTTGTAAGCGAGTGATCACGGCCGCCAGATCAGCTTTTAAATAATGACCGCAAACCCTGCCACTGCCAAAGAGATAGGTAGCAGTTATAATTGGATGGTAACGAGTTGTATAATTAGAGAATTGGTCATGCTCTCCACATTGGCACCAAAGGCTATTTATGTCAAAGGTTTTCTTCCATTTTTGCAGCCACACACTGGCCGTAAAATTATCCGGCGCCTTGAAAGTTTTTTTATTGTAGTCTGTTTGGTTTAACGCTTTGCTTTTCACTGAGTCACAGTTAAGATTATCCGCATGTGTGTTAGCGGCTCAAGCGCGCCTGCTCTTGTCTTGATGAACTGTGTGTTCGTTGAATGTTCTAATAAAAACGCTCTCATCTCAATCGTCTCAACCTTCATTTTTGTTTAAGTGATCTTACATACAATCTATTGATGAATACATTTTAGAGATTATTCGTCTATATTATACCGAAGCTGTCTGAGTTAATCCCTAATTGATCCAAACAGGAGATAAAATCCTCGGATGAAACTTTTCCTTTAAGTACAATAAGCGATATTTATGTCAGTTTTCTAAAGCATGTTTTAAGGCAGAACTTTAAAAGCATGTTTAAGTGGTACTCAAATATGCTTTTAAAGCTCTTATAAAAACTAAGAAGATTAAAAAATATTTTATTTGGTCTAATACCCGTATGATTCCCATATTTATTATTGAGTTCGTATATACATTCCTAAAGATATTGTTGAGGTATATCCTAAGATTAAACTGTCTCAATAAATTTGTATTTTAATATTGTTTTTCTTAATCTAAAATAAGTGTCCAATGAATGTCTCTTCCTTATTTCTGTCATTTTGTTGTTTGTCTTCATTATGAGATTTATTGCTTTAGATACTTCTAGCAGTTGGTTTATTTTATTTTGTATTATAAAAGTTTTTTGGTACCAATTTTAAAATTATGAAAATAAACATATAAATGTTAGTATTTTTCTTAAGATACATCAGATCCCTATTCCATAATTTTTATTACTTATAAATTAATATATGTAAATGCTAAAATAATTTTGTCTGTCTATTACGCTTTACCGGCTAAATTGTAACGTGCACATTATGAATTCTGCTTAGTTCTATAAAGATAGTATTTTTAACATGGTGTTGGTCCCGAGTTCGTTCCTAATAAGGAACGCTTAGCCTGCGGGGGAGGTGAAAGGTTGTTCATGTCCCACCTCCTTCTACGTACCAAAGTTACCATTCTCACGTCCGTTTCTCATTGCTCCATTGTGTACATTTTATAAATTAATACTGCACACAGAAAGTAATAAGAAATTGCTACTTTCTTTGTGACAAAAAATATAAAAACTTACTTACAGTTGTAAGCGTAGGTACTCGAACTTACACCAAAAAACTTTACCATGCGTTTCTCGTTCAAAATGTCAATTCCGGATTTTGTCCGTGAACCAGTTTTTTTAATTGAATGCAACTAAAGTCAAGTATCTAGGACATTGATCACCTTGTATTTGCAGGAAGACAAGCAAAATGTTATAATTGCAGTAGGAAATCATATTTTGCCGATTTTATATGACCTTCTTTTTGGTATTATTATTAAAACTATAATACGAGGCTCTTTGACTACGCAACGGCATATTGCAATGAGACGTGCAATATCTTAATTACCCTATAGTTGCAACTCATGGTCTACAGGCAATATAAATGATAAGCCGTACCAAGACACTCGTATTCAAGCGAGTCTAAGAATTGCTCACTGTTGTCCAATGAATTACTAGAAACGACAGTACAGTGGTAGGAGGGATGCGACCTCCGTTTCAAGTCTCATGGTCAATTGACCGGAGATCTCACTGGCGATTTTCATTGTTCGTAGAAAACTGCAAAAACTTAATAAAGTAGATTCCAGTGCTCATAATCATTAACTTATTTTTTACCCTATCAGGGTACGCAGGTCATTATTTTGTTTAAGCAATGAAAGGTTTAATTTTGAAGTTAATGATATATTTAATTAGTCATATAGTTCAATAGGATTGTTGTGTGCGTATTCTCTACAAGCGAGCGCAGTCAGAAGCAAATACATCTATCTCAATGAATGTCGAAAATATTATGAGGCTTGTATTAAACAAAGAGCTGTATGATACTCTTGTACAATGTTCCTTCTTTTTTATTTATTTGGTTTTCAAAGCTACAAATAATCTGACATACACAATATTATTGAAAAACTGTTATTAATCTCGAATGATTGTGCCTATCCAGATGTAAACGCTACTGGATCCTCTATCAGAGTGACAGAAAGTAAAATACTAAAGTGATTGAAAAAACAATCGTATGTTTTAATACAAAATAAAATGTAATCAAACCATCCTAACGTAAATCTGCCACTCAAAAGAGAAAGCTAGTATGTAGGTACTCAGAATGAATAACGCTTTTAATTATTATTGTTTTATCAAAATGTCTTTCTTCTGCCTCTTATACCTTTTATTTTGTTTCATTATACGATGCTGACTAGATTCTTGTTTAAATATCTCCTCATGGGTAAGCATAAAGAAGTCACATCCGTTCCATTTTTAGTTAGGGATTAGTTTGCGACCAGGGGACTTAATTCCTTTTGTAAAATGACACCTCCCTGTAGGAATGTATAGTTAGAAAAAAAAATCGAACATGTCTGCCTACATATATTTGTGAATACACAAAAATAACCGCATACCAACTTTTAAACAAGGTTCAACACGGTTAAACGAATAAATAAAATTACATTCGAAAGAATTCAGTTGCGTTCTACTATTGAAACGAGAACGATTTCCAAGGAGTAAATGAACCAAATTTCTTAATAGCAGTTGGCTTTACGCCATTGACAATGTCATATTATCATAATAACATAAAAGTTGTTAAACATTTATGTTAAATGTGTCCTCACTTCCCTTGTTTACATAAAAATGTTACTGAGCAATGATGGTGCCATAACATTGCGGCGTTCAAACCTCAATATCCTGTTTGCCCACGATCCTTGACATGCAATATTGAATACATAATAAACTTCATAAATCAACCAATATGTACCCTCGTGTTAAATAAATAGTGACACGTTACTCTAATCTAAAGTATCTACAGTAAATCTCTAATCTAAACTAAGCCCCGTCCATCCACTGATTGTACACTGAGCCCAAATAAGAACTAGATAGAATTTTGAGGACAGCTTAGAGAAGCCGATTTTAATCCTAATCACCCGAAAACCCATTTACCCGAATATTAAATTGGATTCGGAATGTACCTACTCTCTCACCCGCGAATGTATTTTGATAGCGATAGCAGAAACAACATGTGTATTTAAGTTTTATTTGAATACTAGCTGAGCCCGCAACTTCGTACGCGTGGCATTCGATATAGCGCATAACTTTTTTGTTTGTGAAAACCTAATGGAATGAAACAAGCACTAAATGTTACAATAAGCTTGCTACAATACATAAGGGAAGACCGCATTAAAATCGGTTCAGCCGTTTCTGAGATTCCGCACAGACAAATAGACAAATTTCTAAAAACTGTTTTTTTGACCTCGATAACGTAAGTACAACGTGTACAAATTGTTTTTTTGAAAAAAAATTTTATGTACAGACACGGACATGTATAGATTATTGAAGTATTCGAGACTTTACACTATTTACATTTTTCTTTTAGAAATATTGTTTCAATTTACTCAATCGACATTAAAATTCAAATATGATACGAAACCAAGACAACATCCGCATAGATTCATAAAGCAAAGAAATGAACCTAATGCGTTATGACCGCCAATGCCCGCCCACTGCATTAGTCATATCTGCTACACGCGCCTCTATCCGCCCGAGGCATAGGATACATAGGATTGCTTTAAGAAGAACCCTATAGAGATTTGTTTGATTTTACTATTATTCGCACTGGAATATGAGCCTATAAACTGAAATCCAGCGTGGGTAGGTAGATGCTGCTCTCGTAGTAGAAACATTTTTGTAGTGTCCTTTTAAAGTTGTTTAGATTTTGCTTGTCTATGAATAGATATTATTGTAATACTCTTTTTTATGTTAAGGACGACAGACAGGTTGACAGTCCACTTGATAATAGGAGGCTACCGTCCCCTATAACACAAGCAAGGCCAAAGCTGCTGCAAGTGCGCTGCCGACCATACCAAGATTAAGGATAAGAATAAGGGCTCTGGCATCGCTTACACACTCACCGAAACACATCAGAACATATTTCACAATGGTCTTCTGTAGGGGGTGTCCAAATTACTGCGAAACTGCTAAGTATGCCCCGTCACTACTTAATATACAGTACTTACTTACTTATAAAGTAGGTTAACACTTTCTGTCAATGTAGGTACTACGTACAAATATTTAGTAACAACATACAATTAGAAAAGTAATTAAAGACATCGAGTTTACAATTAGAAATGTGTTTTTGTCACACACACACAATACACCAAAACACATAAAAACATACCAGTTTACGCCGTACAGAGCGCCATAAATGCAAAGTTCGTCCGCATTATGTACTTTGGATGAGAGAAACTTTATCCCGCGGACTCGCGAACCTTAGAATAAAGTTCTAAGGCTTATCCGCTACATATATAATAAAATTGTAAACGAGCCGTGTCTGTACATTAAATATTTAAAAAAAAAACAATTTGTACATGTTTTACTTATGTAAAAGGTCCAAAAAATAGTTTGTGTCTATTTGTCTCTGCGGTTTTCAGTGATGTATTGTAGCAAGCTTCCTGTAACGTTTAGTGTTTGTTTCATTCCAATCCGTTAACAAACAAAAAAAAATTACGCGCTATACCGAATACCACGCGTACGAAGTTGCGGACTCAGCTATCTAGAATATATAAGGCTTCTTCAAGCGGTAGCATACAAGTATCGCCCTCTCGTTTTACATACCCTCAGGCGATAGTAGCCACCTACATAAGTGGAGTGTTCGGCCTGCTTACCTTTGATTTGATATACCTACTAAAAAGCTCAAATACCATTGACTCACTGACTGAGATAATTCTACCAGAAAGTGTCCGGCTTATCTCTTCATAGCCTGTCGTATAGAGGGTGGCTCGGTGAGCACCAGAAAAGTACCGAACCTGAAGATTGTAACCTGGTAAAAAGTGAGTGAGCTGGTCTCGGAAACTATGAGGGCTAGGAGGGGGATGTTTGCGGCATGCCATAGAGGGTCATCGGGGGTTATCACCGCTATAAAAAAACCGCAAAAACATGTTTACATAATATTATTGCAAATAACTCTGCTCTTCTCTCGTTACTCTTCTTGTTTTAGACTGGCTAAAGGCAAGTCAAATAATTAAAAAAAACTTTAGATATTAAAATTCTTATTCTTTATGGATCAAAAGCTATACATATCTATTATTGTATATACCAACATAAGGGGCAAAAGCTCTTACGACTTGACAAGTGTTTACAAAAATAATTCCAATGAAACGTACGTGTTATGGGAGCGCGTTTGAATTAATTTAACATTGCAATAAAACAATCAGCAGACCAGTCGCACAGCGCAGCCGCCTCTCGCACGATGTTAATCACGGATGAGTCAGTATCAGTCGCTTGCGTCATGCATTAGTCTCCTACTAGGCCCCTGCGTAAGAGTTCACGGACCTACTCAATACTACTCATTACCATGACATGAGACGATTATTGAACTGGCGATTGATACCGATACCTATATATTGACAGCTTACCATTAAATTAGGTAGATTGTATAAGGAACAACTTTCTGTTGACATTTAATTTCAATAGACTGTCAAATTGCAACTCCCGTTGATATTGAACAACAGATAATACATTTAATAATAACTTACAGTTCTAACTTCCTGCTCATTTGAAATACACACGACTAAACTCTTAAAAACCTTCAATCCTTTGTCTATCTTTGTATGTGTTATTCAGATTCGAAACCTGCTAAACTTCCGAGAACTCTAATCGTAAACAAAATTTAACTAGAAAGTGAAACAAAACACTTTCATGGCTAAAGGCCATTCTAAGAAAAAATATCAGAGAATCGTTCACTTTGCAGGCTAGATTTATTCCGGGGAAATTTCCTCTGGATGCACACCGACATTCCCTAAAAGGCATGTTGTTATAACCTGCCCACCCACGCTTCGATGCCGTGTGGGCAAACAACACTTGCACCACATTTAAGTAGGTATTTCAATACCTTGCTCTTGGCGTTATTATGTGGCGCCGACGTGCAACATGTATTTATAGAATAGACAAGTGTTTACTCAGTATAAGCTCGTATAAGTTTAGTATAAGCAGATTGACAAACAATTTATGGATCAAACAAAGATTTCCGTAAAGTGATGTGATAGGGTACACTGCAGTCTAATAAACGTGGCAGCTAATCTGCCGGCCGGATATCGCAGAATGTCACCTCACGTGTTCTTGTGTTTTGGTGCGTGAGTAAGGACTAAGGAGTATCAAGGTTCCACTGCCTTCAATTTCTCCTTCTAAAAGCTATTCTATTCGGTAGTGACAAGCTTTCAAAGGCGATGGCAACTATCAGTCAGACGATTCGCCTACGCGAATCTACATGAATGAAGTAAAATAAAAAAGTAAAAGATCAATTTATGTAAATTTTGCAAAAGACGATATTATTAGCAAGCGGTTCTTCTTTAAGATAGAAATCGACTGAAGGGTCTACTTAAGCAATAAGACTGTTTGAATCGACTCAGTGTTTTCTGACTAAAGTGACATTATTGCTTTTGTTGCAGGGCCACCGCCACGGCTGGGGTTGAAGGCGGCGAGCCCCGGCGTCGCAGACGAGGACTGCAATAGTAACACCAGCCTCACTGGTAGCCAGCACTCCGCCCACGATGACCTCGACGGGCACTGCGACAACTCTGGCTACCTTTGGTTTCTCGACTACAAGTTAGTATACAAACTATTTAACTTGTCTTTACTGTAATTCCTGTATCACCTTATAAATTGCGTTTCACTGCCAGGAGCAGAATTCCACTGTGTGAGCAGGTATTAAAGACGCTAGCTCACTGCGGATTGAAAGGACTTCGCATGAAGATTACGTGCTAGCCTGGTTTAACAGGCAATTTTAACTGCTTTTAATTTATCATATCATTTTGTATTCATTAAAACAAAAACGTCGTAAACCCTTTTTAAGCAAATTTACTGTAACTTTAAATAACCTTTTTAGATCTATTTATAATGTATATATACCTAAGGATTTGTAAATAAATATAAATATGAAGCTATAAATAATGAACTATTCGCAAAAGATTTACCTTAAAATATATAGAAAATGCTATTATAGGAATATATCCTGAAGAGCATGTCCCATGTCCTAGATTCTTGGCAGCACCTATCTCGCTTAATAGCGAGTTAGTGTCTCTGGCTCTCTATACTTTGCAAGTGATTTTCACCGGGAAAATAATTAACACCATACATTTTTGCCATCCCCATTATACGTACTTAGGAGTAGGTAGTTGAAATGTGTATTTTTTTTTAATTTTCTTTATTTATACTAGTGTTGCCAGTGACTTCGTCTACCTATCTTTATAAATTATTCTCTATTACCTTGAGTTTCAACAAATTTCGTTCAGTAATGTTTGCTTGAAAGAGTAACCATACGAGTACATCTACCCACATATCACATCCATGCGTGAAAGATCCTAACTAATATTATTTTGCGAAAGTGAGATTGTTTGTTGGTTTTTACGCTTTCACGCCTACCTACTTAATCGATCATCATGAAATTTTGCATAAATGTTTTTAGGGATGCAGAAAAGTACATATGGTACCTTTCAATAAGAAAAAAATTAACGCCTGTTTTAACACGTATAAAATTAACACCTAAGACAAAGCGTTGCGAACGAAGTCGCGGGCGAAAGCTAGTATATTATACTCGTATTATTGGGATAAAATTAACATTTCATTACAATTTCAATTTCCTGTCCTTAGCGCTTTGAGCTGGGCGATGATAAATCATCCGGGATTTAAGACCAGGTTGGAGAGTTGTTATTTTTTTTTAAAAAAAGGAAAATGTGCTCTGTTTCAGTCCTATATTCCGAGACGGCTCCTGTCACCACACCTCGGTGCTGTCGTCCGTGTCAGCCTCGTACAAAGGAATAAGTGACCTCGCATCTCGTTTCGAGTTCACATCCCGGTACAACGACATCGCCCGGGATCTGGACGCGAACCTCGCTGAGGCTGATATGGAGAGCTTTAAGACTGAAGATATCCACGCACTATTAATGACCACCAACTTGCCACACGACACTATCATTGATGAAAGAACACATGACGTTAGTATATTGCTTTGATTTCTCTCTATTGTGAGGTTGTTTGTGCTTAAGCCAGAAAACGTGTAATTCTGTTTATCAGTGCGTAGGTAAAATTGATGGTTAGCCTGTCTTTACATAAAGAAGCCTATCTGTCCACTTTTCCATAAAATAATCAAAGTTGTCTGTTCCCAAGAGTTATATGGTAATGAGCTGAACTTGATTATGTAATTTTCACTTGATCGCTACAGAGTAATTATTAGTTATTATAATAATTTCGGATATAAATTAATTTAAATTATATCGCCAATGTCTTTTTGTGGCTAGTGGATACTAGGTACTACATTAAAAAGTTTATTTTAACAAAAATGCTTACACCTATCTACTTTCTTCTCAGTTTTACTTAATTTTTAATTTGCTGGTTTATATACCAATTGGGATTTATTTATATGTGCCATATATCTATGTTGCCCTGTTTATTATATTATACATGTATGTGCTTCTCTTATGTTTATGTTCCAGTTATATCATAACCTGTACTAATTGCGCAGTTTAGTTGATATTTATGATTGGTTATGTATGGTGTATTGCAGAGTAATCCCAGAGGGGAGATGTTCGCGAGCATCTCAAGTTCTCTCATGGAAAAATTTCGATTCGACAGCTCATTCAGTGCCGACAGTAGCTTGCAGGTTCGCCACACATTGCTGTTCGATGTTTCATTACAATCATTTCATTTCACAATCAACTGACCAGCCACTTTACACACACTTTATAAATTGCATACTGCATTAAAATTTTTTGGTATGAACAGAAGCTGTCAAGACCGAAATTTCATTATAGTGTACTTACTAAACCGGCGCCCTCTAACGATTCCTACATGCACCGCAAAGAATAGCGCCATCTAGAGTTTCAAAGACTTAATGAAAACAAAATGCTCTTAAATCATTCTAGATGTCACCTCCATACTTTCGACCAGGCAATAATAGTTTTATTAGGTAGATAAATTAGAATGCAATCATAGATAAAATACTACTTAACCAGTATAGATGGTCAACCTCCATATAAAGATCTGAAGCCAATTTCATATTGGGATTTCCACTCACTAGATGTCACTAATAGTCTCGAATTTAACATTAATGTGTATTTTGTTAAAAATTATAACCAACAAATTCAATCACGCAGTTAATAAATAGAGGGCGACGTTGCTGGGAGTACTTTTATGTATGATATTGTTCCATTTCATGGATATTTTCATAAATATAAAAAAATATAAAAAAAATTATATTTTATTTTTATACATATTTTAATGAAAATGATAGAAAAATTTTATTTAGATATTTAATATTATTATATCAGAAAACATTATGTTATTAATTTGTTTTACAATTATAATGCATAATGACCATAGTACAAAAATAAGAAATTAAAATGTGTGAGTTATCATTTTTTTCTTCGTAACACAATCGACAAAAACTGGTTAATTTTTATCTATGTTATAACTAACTGAACCTGGCCACGCTTTGCTGTAAGTTTATTTTTATTTTCGTTTCCGCTGAAACTTCGGAATAGAAAGTATATATTATAAACACTCTTGTGATAAAATGCATCGTTTTGCAAAAAAATTAAGTTAATCCATCACCCAGTTTTTCAGCTTTCTGAACACAAACATACGTATCTAAGCAAAATTATATCGAAGTATGTAAAGATTATGAATACAAATAACAAAAAACATAATTAATAATATTTTATCGATTGACAAGACGTTTTTCTATTATAGGATATAATCGGTCAGTTATTAACGTTTTAGTTCCTTATTGCCCTATTTTTTAGAACAGAACCAAAGAGAATGTAATCACTGCGTTTTACAGAACCTATGGTTACCGTTCATACGGCCCTTTTAACGTTGTTCGTGCCCACTTCTTTTATATTTTAAATAAATTTTAGTAGTGCCATCTCTTGTACACGAGAATTGACTGAATGGTCGACTGCAGCGACTCTAGCGGATTTTTAATGACAACAAATAAGCGACAAACTACACAGGCGGCATCTAGATATAAGCGAAATTGGATAGGGTACGGATTCAATGTACGTGAGTGACCGTAGTATTTTATCTATGATGCAATCCACTAAGAAATTAATGATTATAAGATCCAGTTTTATTTGGATTAAAAGTTAAATGCGTTTTCGTCATTTTTATTACGCCATAAAATGCTCTAAATAAACTCCTATATTATATAAATCTAGAATCTTTAATGTAATAGTAATAATGCCGTATTTAATTTTATGAATACTGCTACATTGCCATTATTTCAATTTCAAAACTTATATAACATAATTAAGTTCAGTGAAGTTTAGTAACAATAGTCGAAGATGTATAGTATAGTGCATAATAGTAGGCTATGATAGTGCCAATAGTGCCATCCGTTGACGATTTATCAGTACAACTTTAATTGCCGAAGAAGTTGTTGAAACATACAATCAAAGAACAAACACCTTAATAGGCCGCATGCTTCTAGAAATTAAATCCAACTTAATTTGTTGCATTCGAACATTGCTAATGGTGTTCCATAAAAAAAAATCAATAGTTAATTTCAAAATCACAAAAGAATAGCAACTGAGTCATCATCAACTTAAATCTGCCTAACTGTTGTGAACACCCGGGAGTATTGGCAGACATCTGTATGTATCACGCGTTTAAAGT
This sequence comes from Bembecia ichneumoniformis, assembly GCA_910589475.2. Taxonomy (NCBI): domain Eukaryota; kingdom Metazoa; phylum Arthropoda; class Insecta; order Lepidoptera; family Sesiidae; genus Bembecia; species Bembecia ichneumoniformis. The sequence goes on along the minus strand of OU342528.1, from coordinate 16,419,990 downwards.
CCATAAGCGTTGGCTCGCATTCATGAATCTTCCTGTATGACCGACCGCCTCAGAGTGCGTTGGTCTACCGGTTGTACTAGCGGAGGGAACGAATTAGGAACGGCGCCTTTGTGTGCGTTTATGTCTCACGTTACGCCGAATTGCGTCAATACTTTTAACTACACTCCGTTCATACAAAATGTTCCCTCTTCCCTCCTAATATACGCTTGTGTGAGTGCGCTATAATTGTTTGTGTGCTCGCAGTCGCACATATTGCCACCATGTGTGCGTTACCAATAAACTCTATCCTGTCTGCCACTTATTCTCAAACTATCGTCCAATACGCGACAAATACACACTCTTCATTAGCTAGGAACTTTTTAAAACCGCTCCTGTAATTTTTAACGAAAATTATACAAGGTTTCCCAAAATTCAACCGAAAGCGGGAACCAGGGGGTGGACATTAACGACTACTCAGGGAAAACTAATTTAAAAAATCGAACCCTTTTTTTAAGTTATAATATTTTATGTAATCTATCTCACTCGCACTTCGTAAATCCATTGACAACGATGTTTACCTGAATCTGTAACTCAAAACCTGTTTTTGGACACACAATAATGCCATGATAATGACTAAATAATATAATTATGTTTGGCTCTTGTTCAGGAAAAAATTTCATTTTTTTTTCTTTGTGACATATTATACCATTTTAGGATTTTGATTAATTGTGCTAACTTTTATAATAACTTGCCACAACAGTGTTGATACATTTTTTTACGCCATGACGTGTCAAAGTTGAATAAAAGTGAAAATGTTCTAAAATTGCATGAAAAAAAAATCTACTTAATTATATTTTTGTATTAAAACTACAGCTGGTATTCTCGTTTTATTTCGAATTGTTATGAACAGCAATGCTACTTAAGTTGCTAATAAAAAAAAAACACAGTGATACTGGAAAATTTGTAGTCATAGTAACTAAAAATATTGTAAAGAGTGTCAATTAATTAAAAAAAAAAAAAAATGAGTTCGATTTTTTTTTATTATTTTTCCCTGGGCAGTCGTTAATTTGTCTACTCGCTGGTTCCCGCTTGCGGTTGAATTTTGGGACACCATGTAGATGGTTCTAATTTTTCCTCGGCCTTATCATTATGAAATGGCTAATTATACTTATAAATTTAGCAAACATCCATTAAAAGGATGACACACACAGTTTTGTTCAAGTTTCAGTCAAATCAACACGTATTGTACGCTTCTGAAAAAGTATGAATAATCGCTACGCCACTGCTTAAGTTTGAGAAACACATGCAGTGGCTAATATTAAAATTGATATCCCAGCTGCCCCAGTCGCGTTCAGAACTCATTGTGGTACTGTGCTCCTATAATTTCTGGCAATGAAATCAATTACATATTACGAATACAACTCTTGTGCACTAAATGACATTATTGATAACTGTGTTTGTGTAAGATAACATTCTTTCACTGCATAGAGACCGTTGGACACTGTGTCATTTGTTTGAGACGTTTAAATTTGTTCAGTACACTTACATGTAGTCTGTAGAAGATGAAAACTTTATTCTTGTGTATAAAGTGAGTGAATTCAAAATGGGTGTGACCGATTGGAATTCCTTTAAAGGATATTATTCAGTGAGTCATTAGAAGAATTTTTTTTTAAATTTTACTCACATATTATTTCATAATTCATTGGTTTACCGCTCTTAATATTTTGGTAGATTTTATTGCTTTTATTGTTTAAAACTCGGTTGAGTATGATGATATAAAACTCGGTAATAAGTAGCAATTACGACAATTAAGTCAATCTAATGTCTCAGACTCTGCAATAGCACTAGATTTCTGTCAGTTTAGTCAATATTTGAACTTTTATTATTATTTTTGTAATAATATATACTGCATATATTTAGTTATATTATTATTATCATATTTAGTCTAATATCGAATTAACTAAAAAATAATAAATTTAATTTTTACTTCTACATACCTACCTAACAAATATTTTTAACTTATATTATTCCTATAATATTTTTTCATATATATACTTACTAATCATATTATTGAGATCAATTAGGAATATTTTAAATTTGTAAATAGGAGTGTGTCATTATAAGTGGTTGATTGCGTTGTGACCTCATTCATAGCAGGAAAAGGACTTTATTAACGTTATCAATCGCCGCCCGCGCCATATTGTTTGTTTGTTGCATCCTGAACTTTTTGATGGCATATATACCTAATAGAAACGACAATTATTTTATATCGATTTACATATACTTACACTTAATTTTTTACTGTGTTAATATTTTGTATAGACAAACATAAAATTAACATTTCTTTCTTATTTGTTACATTAAATATCAAAGTAAAAACCAAATCAAAATTATTTAAGTACTGTTTAAGTACTGTAATACAGAATACAACTTAATTTATTATATAGCAATGTTTAAAACTTCCAGTTTTGTTCCTTTAAGTTATTCAAATTGATTACTGATGCAAATGCGGGTAGAAGTTTCGAACAGTTTTATTTTAGACGCGCGCTGCATCCGTGTTCAAAATTACATCGCCTAGAATTACCGACAACATAAATGTTTATGTTCGGTTCGGATTAATGCGGGCTTTCATTTTCAAGTAGCTCCAGGAACACTGACTTAGTTTCATAATGTATTTTCCTTACACTGGGTAAAGTATACTCAATGTCAAATCAATGTTTTTTATTAGTACCCTTAAGCTAAATAAACATGAGATTTTAGGGCGAAGAATCCGTCGGTTCCATCAATACGATGTCGATATGCAAGTCGGAGTTATTATTCTCTCCCGTAAGAGAAGGTGTGCATGGTGTTCACTTCAGCGTCGATAGTCTGGATTGTGAACTTCCGACCGAACAGGACCTTATACTCACCTGTCAGGCTAACAAGGACAACTACACCATCGCCTTTGAAGGCAGCCTCACCACATACTCCGAGGACAGTGAGTGTGCTGAACCGGCCGTCAATCAAAAACATGGTAAGTGTACAACATAATATGCTCATGTTAAATATGTGTTACAACAATTATAACGTTTATGTTTTGGTAAAAATTATATATCTTTCATCTATTGATAGTCCGACATGAATCACACTAGTAACTATTTACAGTAATATTGGATAACCTTTTTTTTTTCAGACAAATTGGATAAGGAAAATGTAGAAAAGGCTATATTAGACAATGATGAAAGAACGCGCAGGAATTTAGAATTATTAGAGAGATGTAAGAAATTAACTAATAAGTTGACAATGTCTATGGCTAAGAGTGATTTAGGATTAACTACTTGGAGTAAGCTTAAAAAACAAAATAGTCAAGAACCTTTAAGAAGGTAAGTTAAAACAATAAAGTGAGGTAGGTACATACTACTTCAAAGTTTGAACTGGAAACATTTTAAACTGGAAACTTATGTTTTAGACACCCATCTGGTAACAATAATGGGGACACTAATGAATCTACCGACACGATAAACGAAATAAGCAATTCTGTTATAAAAAGTCAAAGTTTACCAAACCTATATAGAAGAAAACTTTTAAGCAGTTCTATAAGCTCTGCTGCTCTCAGTAATTCTACGGTATGTATTTAAGAATACTTGTTTTAGCACTTACAATTATTATTATGTATTTCTAACTCCTTATTATTTTTGTAGGTGGATTCGTTCACCATTAATCAAAGACTCACGGGCACTTCAACTTGTATGAAAGTTTACGATGTTTCACAACATCGTTCAAACCATGGCAGTGAACTTTCGGAACCTATGAGCACATCTTCAACTGAACATACTGCTTCTGACAGAAGTCAACTTAAGCAACCTTTTAATTTGGTGAAACTTTTTATGAAACAAAAGAGCACGAGTAATGATGGTATAGTTGGTATAGATCAGTTGGACAGATCTGAATGCTGGCCTTCAAGTTCAGGCGGAGAAAGTGGGGATTCAATTGGAGAACAAAAAACAGAAGAATTCAAAATTGTCGAACGACCTCAAGCTGAATTACCTACTAATGTGACAGAAGAAATTGCAACGGTAGTATACGAAGAGACGCCGATAAATTCTGGAAATAATACAGTATATGATAAAGTTTTAACTGAAGAAGATGAGGCTAATGAAGGCGAAAAACTATGTGACAGTGAAAGTCATTTATATGCGACTGTAAATAAACCACAGATTAAACGGACAAATCTTAATGTTGCAAACGGTTCGTCCAAGTTAAGATGTAACAGAAGATCTTGTTCATCGCAGTCTTCAGCAACTAGTGTCAGTATTTCCAGTTGTTCGGAATCAGATGCTACACAGATTACTAGAATGAACAGATTATTGCAACGAGAACCTTGTGACCACAAGGCAACTTCAACTCATTTTGAAGAACGTACCATTGATAAAAGTATGCAAACATCTAGTCTGCAAGTATCTCAACGAGACTACAAAGTTGTGGAACCATCTTTCTTGAAAAAATTGAAAGAAGGAGATTTTGAAAAACCAGTCTACGTCTTATATCCTAATTATACACTACCAGATATAAGTTTCTTGAGCGGACGACCAAATATATTTTTAAATCCTGTTAAAATAGACGTTACACCTAAGAAGTGTCAAAAGAGGAACAAATTACCACTTAAAGGCAAAAGACCTTTATCTTGCAATGATTTAGAAATTATTAAAAAGAAAGGACTAGGACATATAAAAGATTGGGATTCCTTAAATTTCTTGCTTCCAAAAGAGTGCAAACAACTTTTATCTGAAATTCCTGAACTGAGGCATTACGTTAAAGAAAAGGAAGTTACACCCAAATGCAATAATAAGTCTTGTAGCGCATCTCCGTCATCTAAATCCAAGAATAGACCTATGAGCTGTGATTGTGTTAATTTAACTGGGCATAACACTACAGTATCTTCAAGCTCTAGTACAGCGACACAACCTTCGTCTGGATATCGCGGATCATCAACTATGTTGACTGATACTTCAGCACAAAATAGTCCAGCACCCGCTGGTAATTTTAATCCTCTCTTCGTCTATCGGTACGACAGCGCTACGAGCTCCGAAACTAGTGGCCCACGTCATGATCCTCAACGAACCAATCCCTCAATACCTAAACGATCTCTGTCATTAGCAGATCAAAATCGATTGGCTAAACAAGGAGAGTTAGCACCACCGAGACCACCGTTGCCAAAAAGTATTTTACGTAAATCAATGGATAAAACTCGTAAATCACATACGAAACGTTACAGTATGTTTGAAATGGATGATCTTGTGCAGGACCCAGTAATATGCATGACAGCTGCAACAGAACACAAAACCAAAAGACGATCTCTTCAAGAACCTTATTATTTACAGACCCAGACAGACTATAGAAAAAACAATGATCTGGCTGCTAAAAGATTATCACAGCAATTTCTTGATGCTGCAGATAAGGATGCCGATTATAATGAGTACTACCAAGATGAAGGCGTCGGAACAGAAAGTAGCTTAGAATCTGGCAAGTCTAATGAAATGAGGTTCCACAGACCACACACGCCACCATTACCAAAACCAAGAACCAAGAAAATCGAGTACACAGAATTTCCACCACCCGGAGCGCTTATAAGCAGCGCAGATTTGCAGCAATTGGAAGAATTTTTGGCACATAGCGGTTTCCACTGTCAAAATATGGATGAATGGGACCAGAATCAAGTGCAGAAGGTAAGGAATCAAGTTTCCAAATTCTTGCAAATGAAACGATCTCAAGAAGAATATTTAAAGTCTCTGGGGGCGAATGGTAACAGTGCCTATAATAAAAAATCTGTAAGCTTTGCACACAAAGCTGAAGGGAATGCTGAAAGTCAACCGGTACAACCGAAAGCCGTTGAGGAAATTAAAGACGGCTCGTCTACTCCGCCGAATTCTCCTAATATCTCTGCTGTATTAGCGCAGAGACATTATCAGGTAGGTAACAAACGACTAATATCGCTCCCGCACGCCTATTATTTTGTGTGAGTATTTGTTCAGTTCTTTTCGTACATTTTACTTGTTTACATTCGTATCGTTATGTAGGTTTTCGTTTTTTATTTTATTATTTGTATTTTATAGTTTGCAGCATATGTTCTAATTTCGCTTGTCATTAAATTTTAATATTAGTTAAATCGTATTTTAACTTGGTTCTGTGTTTTATTTAGGGAAAGAATTTGGCAGAGATGCCTATATGCGAAGAAGGAGAAGTGAGCCCCGATGAATATAGTAGTCCTACGCGTCACGAAGGAAGAGCGAAATATGAAATTATTGATGTGTCACAGAAGAGAGGTAACGATAAAAATTCCGTTAGAGGTTTAATAAAGCCAACGTCCGAAACTTGAAGAAACTGAATATTTTTTTCCAGCTTTAGTCTCCAATGTGACCGATGCAGTTGAAATGTTGATTCAACACTTCTCCCTCGCCACCGACCAAGCGGAGTTAATATCTCTTGGGGATTCAAAACAATCGCCGGCTTGTGCTAAGATTGCGCTGAACGCTCTGTGTCCGGCTCTCTACGCCATATTTAGAGACGGCCTCAAGGATAATATCGAAACTTCGTTCGGAGCCGTCAACAATTCCGTTTGGCAAATGGTTGAAGCTACTGCCAGACAAGGTAACTTGTTAGAGACTGTTCTTAGTAGTGAGAATATTTTATAGTTGTGGTAACTTATAGTCGTACTTACAGGTCCAATAACAAAATCACTCAATGAATTGGTACTGAGGATCAATAGCGAGGATGCGGTTACAGAAGGGCTAGTGAAATTCAACGCTTTTATACTTGGACTTCTCAAGTAAGTAATAAATAGGATAATAACAAAATGTAGTATCAACAATTTACGTAAAATTAGAAATTGTATATACCACTTAAATAAAATACGTCATAATTAAAATAATTCGCTTGTAAAATCCCATCCGACTCACGTACTTAGTTGAAATTTAGATTCAGCGGTCAAATTTAACCTTACAGATCTTCAAGGAACATAGAATACTAAATTGTTTAATATAACACATACACACATTCACGTATGTATATGCTTATAAAGAAGGATTATAACATTTACAAAAAAAACTTATGAACGAAATTGAATTTTCGCTCACCCTTCAAGACCTAATAAAAACGGAAGAGTACAATTATAATTAAATAAATAAGTACCAGAGTAAATTAAACACTGTTTAAAAATGTATGTGAATATACTAAAAATACTATTTTACTTTATTTTAAAATACGTAATTAAATAACTTCTATTTTACTATGTTTAAAATGCATACTTTCACTAATTGTTCTCTGAAATTGCTCTTTAATAAAGTTCTTTAATCGTAAATATATACTCTGAAGAATTCACAAAGCCTTTTCTACGTTTAGTGCACAAACTGTGGATACGTGGGTTTCATACGTTCGCACGAGGGAGTCAGTCCTAGCTAAGCACTACGGGCCCGACTCTCTCATCCTGGCGGGCTGCGTGGGCGAGCCGCGCTGTCGAGCGCTTTTGGACACGTTGCTGGCCAGTCTGGAGCCTTTGCGGTTGCTTCCTTTCTCCTTGGACCTAATGTTCGAGATGCGCGAATTGCACCGCAGCTTCAAGAGAATCGAAAGCGATATGCGTGCCGCCAGTCGGGTAAAATCTATTTATACAATTGTTTTCTACTACTAACTTAGTTTTAAGCCCGGGTACCTGTATGTCCAATATATCATACTATGTATTACTATTTATGAAGCAGACATCGCTTATTTGCATTTTATTGTTTACTGCATGTGCTTTGAGATTCACTTCGTCGTATTCACGAACAATTCGAGCATCATTCGCTATTCGCGCACAGCTTCCATAAAATGCAAATAAGGCTTCGTCGATCGAAGTCGCAGTACTGACGGCATGATGCATGATCCTAAACTAAATTGTATATTTAACAGCCCACTTCGATTAACACACCGCCTCTGACACTGAACCAGAGAAATTTACTGAAACTGGTCCGCTCGATGCATTCGAGCGACGAATGCCTAAATAGTGTTATAATGAGACACAAGGAGCCTAAAAACAAAGAGCCGTCGACGCCCGACCTGCTGAACGACTCGGCCAAAGTGAAGACGGCCGTGGAGAAGAACAGGCCGCGGTCGTGCGTGAACCCGAGCGCTCTCGGTTACGACCTCTGTCCGAACAACAGCCGCATAGAGCTGGAACCCAACCGACGCTGGTCCGGCGTGCAGTTAGGCTCCAAGTTGATGCAGGCGTTCGACCGGCTCGTCCTAGACGACAGCGATGATTACACGGACAGCCTTGAAAATAATAAAAACACCGCTAAGAGCGCCGGCAACGAAGCGAAGGTAATGCGGTTGCAATGCGATTCCCATCTAGAGACCTGCTTCGTTTTGTTGCTTCTGTTTTTGAGGATCACTTGCAGATGGTTTTGTTTTTGTTTCTTCTTATTCACATTTTGGTTGTTGTTGTTGTTGTTGTTGTGTTGTTTTGGGGCACTGGTGTTGTTTATGTTTGCAATTTATTCCATTGTTTTTCTTTTATAATCTAAGAATATTTTCGAGATAATGTATATTTTTGTTTTTATCGTAGTATTTGGTATTACATAGGTTGCTATTTATGTATTGAGCTTCGGCAACATTGAGCGTTTTAGGTACTACTATTGAAAAATTTGACTTTTTTTTTTAACATGACCTCCATTATAACATTTATTATATGAACCCGATTTATGTTGTTTCCAACATAAACAATATTACTCACCGAGTAAATGGAATATTTTCGTGCAATGTTTTTTACAACCTTTGTCGTGGACTATCAAGACAAAGAATGCTTCGATCAACTTACTTCGACTTTTGACGATGAAGCTCCATCCTAAGCCACTCTAAAATGCTGGTATAATGAGTTTGATCCTAGTCGGAGTTTCCTCCAGGAGTGGCCAAAGATCGGGGTCAAAAACTGATAATGCAAGACCGACATGTGTCATACCGAGAGAAAAAGGCAATTCTGGACATTATTACGACTAGATAAACATTTGTACGTAAAAAAGACTTGTTCTTGTTGGATTCCGCATAATTTGACAAACAGTCAAAAAAATTTTACAAAACGCAAGTAAGCTTGCGTCGATTGGTGCAAGGAAACGTTGGAAAAATACAATCGAGGTGCATCAAAAACTTTGTATAAGATCTACACAGTTGACGAATCATGGATCTATGCATATGACCCTGATACAAAACGGCAATTAATAAAATCCTTGTAAATAAATAAATAAAAAAAGTCTTTCAAAACAAGCAAAAACGAACAAAGTTGTTCGCGGAAAAAGTACATGGAAGCAAATGATTGACTGTTTCTTCGGAATTACTAATCATGTGGCCAAAGTGCCATTGGAGAATCGTAGGACGGTCAATTCTGAATTGTATACACGACCATTTGTTTATCTAAGGTCCTCGGAGAAATCCGAAAAATTCAAACAGAGGCGAATCATTCTTCATCATGACAATGGGAGCCCTCACACATCGGATCAAACGAACGAATTTTTGTACTGCCAAAACATCGAATTGATAGGTCTGACTTGGTGCCTAATGACTTCTTTTTGTTGCCAAACATCAAGGACAAAATGCCTAGGTAACGTTTTTTGTCAACAGAAGAAGCTGTTGAAACGTTCAAAAACCACGTTTTGAAAAGTGCTTCGAAAATTGTTTCCAACGCATCCAAAAGCGTATCGATCATAATGGAGAGTACTTTTAAAAACAATGAGACTAATTTCAAATATCAATATTTGTTTTTTCATTAGTGGGCTCAATACATAAGTAGCAACCTACGTAAACATAAAACGCCAAAATATAATCAATGTGTTGCATTGAAAATTTGCACATGCATTACGAATGTTGCAAAAAAATGTTAAATGTAATAATAATTCTTTAAATTTAATAGTAAAAAACAAATACAAACTAAGTTCTTTACAATTACTCATTAATCGGGTTTTGGATTACAGCTAGATTGCAGCGGTGAAGAACAATGGCGGCCCAGCTCGGCTGGAAGTTCTGCGAGCGGACAAACGGGAGGCAGCGGCGGATGCAAGTTCCGAAGGTTACAGCTCAAGTGGGAGCTACTCAGTAACGCGGAAACGCCAACCACTCCATCAGGTAACTCCATCGTTTGTTTAAAAAATTTTCCTAGCATTTGTGTCAAGTTTGTCTACAGTACAAGAAAGTAATCAACATCCATTACTTAACTTCAGACATTACTTAAATAAACTTTGGCCTCTGCTTATCTCTTGAACTTGAGCAGACTGATACTGTGTAGATAGTACAATCATAACGTCTGTACCAGACCTTGTGGCATATCCCAGAATAAAATTATAAAGATACAATAGAATAAAAATAAATGTGATTTATATAAAATGACCAGTGATTTATTATATGTGCAGCTGTTTTAAATAACATCTAATGTAATGTTATAAGCGTTCAGCACCAACTGAACAAACACATCGTGTTTTCAAAACAAGCTCCTTGTTATATTTCTATTGTGCACAGCAAGATTTTTTAAACTTGATAATTGCATTGTTCAAAGGAGAGACTTCTCCGGCGTCAGCGCGGGGTTCTAAGATTCCCAGGCCTGTGTCATCGCCGGTTCGACCTACGGCCTCGACGGTACAGTCGCCCGCCAAAAACACGCAACGGTAAGTAACGCGTTGTCTTACGTACGAGCGGTTCGGCTCGGTGTAGTTACGCATTGTCCTACGTGAGTAATATCGTCGCGAACGCGATCAATTAGTTTGATATTTAAGCGCGAACTGCAAGCGCTGTAACAAGATGATCCCGTTAGATGAGTGGTTAGTAGTGTCCGACCGAACTTTCGGTTTCGGTTTCTTCTAAACTTTGGTTATTTCTAACCGGGTACAAAACATGTAAATAATATTAAAAAGAAATAGTAGGTTCAAATTAACTCCTTATTTCAGAAAGTACAAATAATTTATTTGAAATAAGGTGTGACAATACATATATTATATTAATTAATGATTACTTAGTTCAAATATCAGAGACTAAGTAAAGACTGACTATATGGAACCGCGAAAACATGATCTTTAATGGAAGTTTCGGTTTCGGCCATAAAAAGCTGTTTCGGTCGGACAGTAGTGGTTAGGGTGCTGCCTTAATGCTCTGTTCTAGGGTTCCCGGGTTCGATTACCGGCAAGGTCAACTTTGAAAATGAACTTTACAAAGTTGACTTACAAGTGGATCTGGAAAGTAGTGGCAGGGCACACTGCGTTTTGCATTCATTTGGGCGACCTGTCTGGCGGCAGTAACTACCCCCTTACAGGAGATCACCGTGAAATAACTGCACGTATGCTGTTGTGTTTCGGTGAGTGAGTAAGGGATGCCAGAGCCCATTTCCCTATCCCACCTGTGGCACTTGCAGCACCTGTGGCGTTGCTTGTGTTATAGGCGACTTTACCACCTACCATCAAGTAGACCGTCAGCCTGTCTGCAATTTTAGCATAAAAAACGCGCACGTAGGGGACCAAGAGCAGGGTCCGCTCACTTGCCGCCATTTTGTCATTCGCGACGCAATAATGCTTCGTTCGCATGTGTTTTGAAACGCGTTGCGTCCGCTCATGTAGTGATTTGCATGCAGTATGCGGAAATAATAAATTGGCCATGTGTGAGTACAGTGATCCACACTGTTCTCTAGTTGAGTACACTATTACCCACGACGATGATGGTTCGCCTTACCATCATCGTTCTCAGCTCACACGATAGAGAACTTATTTACTACACTAAAAGGTACATATTTTAATGATTTTTGAACTGTGCCTCTTTTAATGCAGTAAATAACTTCTGTATCCATCCTTTCCCATGTGAGCACGCCCGACGCAAAAGAGTAGTGATATAAGTTTGAACTGTGTGTCTGTAGGCACACAAATGTGTGTCTTACAGATTCCGCGGGATAGGAAATGTTCCAATCATAGAACATTTTTTATGTATCCACGAGTACTCACCTCGAACTACGTGGGAACCACGACGTTTCTAATAATAAGCTCTTCTAATACTGTTGTAGCTGTTATTTATATCGTCCAAAGCTTTCTAAACATCTACGCATTTATTTTTATTATGTTATATTGAATTTGTAAACTTTATCTGCCAAGCAATAATGGAAAATTATTTCCCTACAATTGTCGTTTTATTAATTAAAATTCTTTAATTTTATATTAAAAAATATTGCTTATTTTAACATTAGAATTATTATGGTTGCCAATTTAATAATTTGAAAGAAGACTAGTTTCGTCACGAAAGTAAGTAATGGAACTAAAAAAGTGTTAATCTTTAGCTAGTATTTTTGTATAATTTCAATTTAACAAGAAAATATCAAAGAACGGAAGCACAATAATCCCGGTCTCTTTCAATTTAAAGTGCATCGTAAAAATAATGATAATCTTCACTGAAAATTTGGAGGAATTTTTTTGTGGATACTGATTGTCAAAAATTCATAGATTAGCTGATTAATTAAAAGACAAGATGTTGTGTAATTAAACATAATTAATGGTAAAATAAATTGGCTGTAATTAAAATTAAGATGAAAATCATATAAATTAATTAATCGAACCTAATTTTCTTTTCAAAAATATCAGGAATCGAATTTCTATTTGCTTTTACTACAAATTATCCTCAAACCTCTTATGTACCTCGCCTGACCCTCACCCGCTTAATGGCAATGAAAGTAAAAATGTGTAAGTCAAACACGTTCCTATACTGAAACTGTAGATAAGAGGTGAAAATAATAATTGCAGAGGTATTCCGGTACCAGTCCGCAAAGGCAACTCCCCGACCACGAGCACTCCTCGCGCGGGCGCAGTCAGGAGTGCAAGTGGCAAGCGACCGCAACCAGCCAACAGGTCAGTCTAACAAAAACATATTTTTATTCATACATTTTCTTACTATCGACCATGGTGGTGGTTTCTTCAATGGTTTTTGGATACACTTGCACAGTTTTACTTTATACCGAAACAAGAACGAAGAGAAACAATACGAACAACAACAAACAAACCGCTAACGATGTGGTTGTCAGATATCAAAATGAAGTTAAAAAGTCCCCGTACGTAAAGTGAAATGTGGATCAATTTCATATTATTAACGAGAATGCAAATCCAATAACGGCATGACGTGAGCGCATGTATAAATATATAAATTAAATAACAATAATGCTAACTGTCTGTCTGTCATGCACATGACAAAATGCTGCCATTTTTAAGTATTACAGGATTGAGTCGTTAGATTAACTCATAGTACGTACACGCGTAACATTCTTATTATGAATCATAATTGTTTGCAAAATTAATCCATTCTAACACAGGTACATGTTTTTCGCGATTAAGGCAACACAATTCCTTTTGAATCATTTGCATGATTTTCTTATTAATTCAAGAATGACGCAATTACAACGTTACAGCAAACATATGTGTAATATTAGTACTACCATGCACAGAAGTTCGCGTGCGGATTTGCCTGCTCACGCCACGGGTCCGCGGCCTTCGTCATTGCCTTACGGCCGCAACCCGCCCCCTGCTGCGCCGCGGCGCGCCGCGTCCAGTTCCGCTTCGCGGCCGCAGAGGACAGCTCAGCAAGCTCGACACAGATTCGTCAGGACGCTGTGGCATCGCTTGCCTTCCGACTCGGGACATCTCGCTTTCAACGAGGGCGAGCGACTGCGACTCGTGCTCGAGGTGGACGAGCAATATTTGCTGTGCTGTCGCGGCGAGCAGAAAGGGCTGGTGCCGCGCGATGCCGTCATGCCCGACGACTTCTGATATTGGCAGCCTTAGCACGAGCGGCAACAGTGGCACCCCTACTGGAGGCCGCTGCAGCTCAACCAGTACCGCCCCTAAGCTCCACTGTGAGATTAATGGAACGGACCGAATAGTGCCAGTGTCGAAGGACTTCTTGTAAATATTATACTGATACGACGTTACCTTAAATTTTGTCGTTGTAGATGTTTCACGTCATTAGTTCGTCTTTCATGCAGTAAAATCTAGTCTTACGTTGTAAGGTTACGACAAGGTCTGACGGTGTAAATATATTACTTGTTAAGGGGCATAAATTGAGGAAATATTTACTAGTCGCCACCATTCGCGTCTTATAAATACATAAGTAAATATTTCTAACAATGCAATGTGATATAATTATCTTTAAGGACAAAATCTCGTGTGTATTATCCTCATAATTACGATTAATTATACAAAATTTAAAACCGCCCAGAGAAAGACACCAAAATGTTTGACGTTTAAATTAATGATATTGAAATTGATGTCTAAAGTTACCCGTATAAATAGGTATTATTGTGTACGTGTAATGTGTATTTTTATGATATTAACCCGTTGTTGGATATTTATTGTATTTGTAAGTATGTATAGAGATTCATAGATAAATATACTACCATCTTCACTTATGTAAATGGTCCTTCGAGACAGATTTCTAGCCCAAATTATATAATTGAAATCCCAGGGATAACAGATTATGCATTTAAAAAATAATTTTTTACTGAATAACTCTCGTTCTGCATACAATCACACAGGCTTTAAAGTTGTATACAACTAACTGCATGCTGCCTTTCCTCAAAATCCTTCCTCACGGTCTGCGGTGAAATCAATTTCTATATTTGCAACTCTAAATTCCAATCAGTATAGTGTGGGAAGCTTAACTCTAACGTTAGTAACTGCATGGCCTCAGCCTTTTTTCCTTCCTTGTAGCTGGCCTACACTTTGTACTTTGAATTAACGAAGGGGATAATTGCAAACGGTGTTGTGCATAACTGAATACATTTACTAACAGCATGCGCCTTTCCATTCACCTTTTCCTTTAGCCAGCACTTGTTTCTTCTTTACCTCGATGGATTAACTCACCATTAGTATGTCTGAGTTTTGATCGGTTTACCTGGGAAATTTTGAAGTTATGTGGTCATTTGAGGCACTTTGTGGTGGCTGTTACATACCACTCACTAGAACGAGTTATAGGACTTAGAATTTGTATTTCGTTAGACCTCTATGAACATTATATTAGTCTTTTTACATTTCTTTCAATATATCAGCTTAAATCATGTATCGGATTTTAATGCGGTTTTAACTGTCACTTAGATATTTTATTAAACTTATTCCTAATCGGTGCGAAGCCGGCACGAATCACTAGTGGCATAAACGAAATCGCTTTCGCATTAACTATGATTAATATTGTGATTTAATCATATCACTGCTTTAAGGCTGGGTAATTAGAGAGAGATATTTTTGGTACGAATTTGTATTGCTCAAGTCGAACGGATACATTTGATATTAAAAATTGCAGACGAATACTCTTTCAACCTGTTGTACTCGTGATTTAGACTTCAAAATTTGTGTCCGTGTAATGTAAATAGGCGATAAGGTACCTCGTATTCGAAATTTATTAGTAGAAAATTAGTGGTCAAAATTTGTAACAAAACCTTTGAATGCACGATACAGTTCCTGTTGTAGGTCGTGCCGTTAGTCAAGCACATGACGTGTCTTTCTCGCGGCGGTCAAACTCATTAACTGGACACAAATAATTAGTTTCGGTATTTAATACAGTAATTATATATACTTATGTGTTGATCTTATTGTCTTGTATACTTAACTATAGAAATTAGATTTTCTTAGGTTTAAAGTCACTTTTATTTCAAATACTTGTCATGTACGCGTGCTTAGAGATAATGATCGCTTTGTGACTGAATGTGATGTGGCCTTTCGGGTTTAATTAGTTGAAGTTAATTAAATGGTTGTTTAGCGTGAATTGTGTGTGAGAGCTTGCCATCCGCCATCTATATAGAATGCGTTTTCGCTTCCACAAATGTACATTTATATAGTAATACGCTATAATAGTTGTGACAGACGGAACATGCCTTAAGTAATCGAGTACAGTGTTTCGCTTGCAACAAAAACATAGATTAACAGATCGCTTGGCAATATTAGCGCCTCGTATCGTTCATTAGATTAAAATTAGTGTCCGATGGGAGTTCTTTAAATAGTTGATAAGTTTTTATTACTGAGTGACGTTGAACGGATTTTTATAAAACGACATATTCCTGCGCGTCCTTTGTTGATATTACGATGTGGTGGGGCGAAGGTCCTCATCGGTACAAAAGTTTTTAAATTATTTTTACTATAAATCTACTTGTAAGAGTTTATTTTATAATTTGTCGGGAACAAGAACTTGAGTTGAGAAGTTTATTTTTAAAGTATATATTTATTTTTTAATTATATTAAATTAGAGGCTTTCGTTAAAACGCGAAATTAAAACGAACGACTGAGAAACTAATTCCGAATATTAATTAAGTTGAACTCGAATCTTAACTGTAACTTTACGTATTCATTCGACATTTAATCATTCATTGTATGTATTTTTTCATAATTTTATTTGTGTTAGTGCCATAATTTAATGTACCTATTAACAATGATACATATTATAATGCATAAACATTGTAAACCAAATAAACAATATAAAAAAATATCCTTGTTTTATTTGCCTACTATAATATTATTCTTATTACATACCTCTGATAACATTCAAATAAAAATAAACATTTTTGATGATAAGTTGTAACATAAGCAACCGATTGCGGTTACTATTAACAGATACTGCAATTGCGCTGCCGACGGAATTAGGAGTGGATAGGTAAATAAGTTCTGACATCTCTTACTTACCGAAGCAAATGCTCTTATTTCACAGTGATCTGTGAGGGGGCGGTTACTACCCCCGAAACGCAGTGTGCCCCGTCACTGAAGTCCTATTTACGAAGGGAGAAATCTTAAAATATACCCTATGAACAAATGCCCCATGCAATGCATAAGGTTTTACCGCACTAAAACACCCTCGAGATGGTTCTAGTCCATAGGAGACTTTGGAATCGTCACCAGACGTCAGGAGGCCTTCAATATGTTCTTATGGATTTTTAGTCGCTCAAGCTCACTGGGACACATTCTCAAGTAGACTGCATTTCAGGTAGACAAGGTACATCCAAAGTAAAAATAAATAGAAGCAAAAATTAGTTATATTGTTAAAACTAATCCACATGAGTCTTTAACCAAGTAAAACAAAGCTAAAATCTTAGGCTTGGGGACTCACATTGGAAGCGTTTTTTCGCTGATCTCGTATTGAAAGAGTTCTACTAATGATTAATATCTTGCTGATAAACTACTATCACACCTAACCTTTAACAAATAGGTCAGTAATTCTTAAACCGGATTATTGAAAACTAAGTATTCTCTCAATAAAAAGATAACAAACATTTCTTGTAAGTAGTTGCATTTCTCCAAAATCTAATAAGCTATAATTTCAATTTAATCTTCTTAAATTATCTACTTATAATGTTTTTTTATTTTATACAAATCTGCCTACTTAATTCGCGCCATGAAATTTTAAAATTCCCACCATTTTTTTCGTTCAAGTTTCATGTAAATTTTGCTCAAAAGTGGTCTTTATTCAGCGTATTGGAGTCAAAACATAATGCAGGTTATAAAAAACGCGCCTTTTTACTTCACATTATCGCACATTTTTAGTCGCATTTTCGCAATCAACCAATCATATCAAACTCCAATGCTGCACAAGCGCCATTTTGGTCAATTTGTGAACCACTATTTTGTTATGGTGGTAGCTTGACAGCTTTTTTTTGTTTAATTTCCATATGTTAGACCTCCATACCTATGTATGTTCTCCATGGTCTAATGTTTATTTTAATTAATTTAATGCATATTAGATAAAAATATTAACTTGAATCCACTGCTTCTCTGTATAAACTTTTAAGTGTTACCAAATTTCATACTCCGCTCGCCCAAGTTTCTTAAAAAGGGATCCAAACTTTTCGCTTCATGTAGTAATATTATACGTAGATTTTTTTGTAGCAAATTCATTTATTATTATTAAGTTTATTATATTTTTAACATTTTGCTACCTGACGCTCTCTGGGTTAGTGCTTCTATTTCCACAATCGCGCATAACCTTACAGAGAAAACCGGGGCGCGCGAAAAACAAAATCTCTGCCCCTCCTTTGCCCCTATTATTGAGAATATTGATTACGGGAAGAATAGAGAATGTTGTTTAGTAAAAATAATAATAATAATCAAATATTTGAAATAATAACGATTGTAAAATAACGTTTTTTTTCGTGAAACTGCATTTGTAGAATGGAATCTTAATTTGATAAAATATTTGGAATTTATTAAAATTTGTAATTTAAATGTATGTTCACGCAATTTTTTTTTAAATTATTTTCTCGGAAAGCTTATTCTAGAAATAAAAACAATAATGTGTGGTGATACTTATTATTTATTTGCTTTGTAACACAATATAGAAACATTCGCATACAACTAATACTACTTCTAGTAGGTATTATGCATTGTACATAAAATATTTGATTTCTTAAATTTATGCAAATGACAGTTGCATAGTTACGTGAAATCTTTAATTTATTGTGCCTACACAATCGTGTCTTCTAAGATAAAATTGTTTAGAGTAGGTATTACTAAAATATCTTTTTTCAACACACTTGAATATAGAGCGCCCTAATTGAGAGTCATTATACAGAAAATATTTTATTTTAAATTTCCAAAATAGTGATTTTTCCATCACAGTTAATTTTAAAACTCTAAATTTTTTTTTTTTAAATCTTGCGATCAAGTCTTAAATAAAATAATCAATTCGTCTATTAAATATTCAGTTAAAATATAAAATAATCAATTCATCTTATTAAATCATTTTATTTATATTGGGTTTATTATATTTTTAATATTTGTCTGTAAGGCTCTCCGGGTTAGTCAGAGCCTTTTTTCACAGATGTTAATATTTGGTTGTTTTGTGATTATTTTAAAAATATTAAATTCTAGTAACGGAGGAAAACTAAATATAGATACTAAACCGTAAATACCTACTTGTTACTTTTACTGAAGAAAATTTTATTAATTTTTTCTCGCAAGTGTGTTGAAAAATCTAGTATATGTATGAAACGCTTGAGCATTTATAATCATGCCTCGCCTATAATGACTAATTTATAATGGCTATTTCCAACTATCCTCCAACTTTGGCTACACTTTGATTTTAATTTCCAGGGCATGACACATGGTACGAAAAGCCGACGGCCGCTAGAGCTGGAAGGTTCTCGAGTGGAGGCCACGGACCAGCAAGCGCAGCGTAGGACGTCCACCCACAAGGTGGACAGACGACCTGATAAGGGCTGCGCGTCTACCGTGGATCCAGGCTGCTCCTGATCGGTCCTTTTGGAAAATTAGGGGAGGCCTATGTCCAGCAATGAACATCCTACAGCTGAGATAATAATGATGATGATGATGATATCGATTACGTAAACACTTGCTTTATTATTTAATTCTACTAATCAACTACATTACATACATATTAAGTTGTGCACGATAATACAACGCCCTTTAGATGTTAAAACATTTAATGATGAAATGTATGAAAAAATTCATTTAGCGTTATGGACGTTGTCTACAATCGAAGAAGATGTGCAGAGCAAATTGCAAAATGCATCACTTCCTGAAGAAGGTTACCCCAGCTTTTATAGTTCAGATGGTGTTTGTTTTATACCAAAAACTTTCTTCAGTCGGAGGAGGTCAGATGCGTAGGATTCTGATTATGTCAATTTTTTATTTAGTCAGATTTAGAGTAGGTAAATTCTGAAGAAGGTTAAGTAGGTAAGTGTATATTTGAAAAACAAATCAAAAAATATTTCTTTACTCCTTTATGAATGACTTTATGAATAGGAGGACCAATGCATTTGTCCTGGAAGAATTAAGCGTGGAAACTCTCAGAGACATGCTTTGAAAAAAAATGCTCAGTTACTTTGGTCACATTGCTCTTCGTCCGCCAGAATACCTCGATAAACTAGTTATTACGGCCGATCGATCACCTAACCGCTGGTGTGACCAAGTAACTGCTTCTACTGGTGTTCCCATAACACTTGCCCTGTGAGAAGCTGAAGACCGGACGGAGTGTAGGCGTATAGTGTACATAGCTACGAAATACTTTAAAGGACATTCAGCAATGAAGACTGAAGAATACTACTGAGAAGAGAATGAATAACAATAATATTGGAAAGTAAGATATTATCCCTATCCCAAAATAAATCCCAAATTATGATTTTTAGTTATTTTTTGGAATTTATACTCTCAGAAATAATTTACCTGTATTAAGTAAACATAATAGTAACATAACATAGTGACTTCATTAATATATTGAAATAGTATCTTGCATTCTACACTTATTGTTATATATAAAAGAATATACACTTGTCCGTCTAAATAAGAAAATGATTTACTACTTATCTGACCTCCTTCGTCTAAATGAAAAATGGGCATAAAATATTTTTTTTTTTTTTTCACTTCATAATAAAGTTACTTGGACTTTTCGGATATCTTTTGAACTGGCAACATGTATACTGTGCGTGCTCTACCTACTCCGTCATGCCATGTTATTATGTCTCCCATGCACGCAATAACAGACAATACATATTTATTTATGTCTACTTCAGCATGTACGATACGAGTTATGTAAAGAAAATAATGTGTTTATTAATATACCTGGTTAACAGGCATAAGAATTATATCCCTAAACTGTCCGATTGGAATTACAACCCTTTAACACTCCCCATGCGATGTCTAAGTAATAGTGGTTTTTTTTTTCATCTACACGTTTAAATTTAATAAATAGTGAAAGCTGGTCTCTGCGAAATGGGAGTACGGGTTCTAGAGCACGCTGAACGCGGAGGTTCGCGTGCGCTCATTGGACGCGCAGTTGAGGTACGTCTGTTGCGTTCGTTGTTGCGTTGAATCCTCTTATCCTCTTCTTCGTGTGGCGTGTGTTTGCGAGGGGAGAGGGCTCGGGGTGTGCGCGGGGTGTGGGGAGCTCTCGCCGACCGGCACCGCGACATCGAACGCTCTTCGTGATCTTCTTCGGACCACTCGTGAATGGACATGTAGTAATGATCCTGTAAACATTATTTACTTTATTGTAAAAAAAAGTTCCCGAATAGTTTTAGGGAGGCAACCTTATGGTTTGTAAAAATGAATCTGTCAACAATTAATTGCGAAAGAAACCATTGAAGACGTGGTATTCTATATTAGATTTTTTGTCTTATCGATTAATAGAAAAATAAGAGAAAGGAGCATAGTCTTACAATAAGAAGAAATTAAAAAATGTAAAAGTATAAACATATTTTAAAAGAAACTTAAAATATATGCATATTCATGAAAAAAGTAAATAAACTGTATAATTTAATCGTATAAAAAAATGCACGCTTTCACTATAGTAGACGCATTATCAACTGAGCCGTCAGGTAATAAATCATTTTATCAGCCTATCTCCCTCGCACTTACAGGTCTTATGGAGTGATGTGTCATGTACAGTGATGTGCGGAGGCGCATGTCGATAATCTGATACGATATGATAATGTAATTTTTCGCTATGTGAAAATAAAAGTTTGTAACATGTTAAACCTATTTGTTTTTTATAATTACAAAAACAAAAACTTAGATTAATAATGTGCATTTTATAAAAACAAATGACATTATTACAGAGGTACAAATTGTTTGTTTTCAGAATTAACTGAAAAAGGTAAATTGTTAAGGAATCGAGGCAAGTCGACGGTTGCGAGTTTTTTGATAAATTAAAAAATATATTATTTTTCCCATAAAAAAATAATAAAAATTGTCACAACTTTGTAAATACTAACTTTATGGAAAAAATGTACATAACAAAAAAAGATAAGCATTAAGCAGTAAAGTTCGAGTACATTATTAAGTAGTTTTTCAAAATTCGCTAGTTGATTATATCGAATCTGTCCACTACAACCGGTTTTCATACCACTTATCGATAGCAATCTGCACTCCGTTGCACATTCCTATCGCCATTGAAGTTTATTGCTCGACGACTCAGTTGATAATGCGTCTACTATAGAAAAATCATGGATTTCACTGAGATCTCACTTAAATGATCTTATACATATAATTGTAAAAAAAAACTTATGGGAATAAAGTTTCTATATAGAACTATTTTATCAAAAGAGAATTTAGGAAAGGTGTAAGTAAACATTTTCTTCTCTTTAAAAGATATTATCTTTAAAACATTTAACATTCTATTTAAAAGATACCATGCAATACTAATATATTTTACGGAGAGAATCATGATGGGATTAAAAGTGGAATATTAGAATTGTAAAGGTTTAGACCTTTACTCAGGCCTTCTTAGAATGACTCAAGTCTAGTCTCGTGTGCATAATAAAATCCTATTTTTAAGCAGCATTTCAAAATTCAACAGTAAAACTAGCTGAGTGAATTTTAAATGACACTGTCTTACTTGCTGATCATTTACAAAAGCAGCAGTGAGTGAAAAAATTTAGGCCCAGGTTAACAATGTTGAAATGTTAAATTGTTAACGCAAAATTGAAAACCTAAGGTTTATTTACGATTTACAAACTTGTCAGTTAAGTAGAAATGGGATCTCAAAACCGCCATTGTTATAAGTATTTTTAATATGTGTGTAGAGATTATGTAGAAATAGTGCTAGTGAAAACGATTATAATACCATGAACCTGTTCTCCTGTTACACTATTGAATCGGTTGACGTGATTAACGTGAACAATTATTATATTAGAAATTTTCATAAATACCTATAACAATATTTCTGGGAAAAACCTCTAAATGTATTGGGTTATTCTAATATAATACGTTTTTCGGCATTTTACATATGTAAATTAAATAATAACTGACAATGGTTCATGTTATCTATAGCATAAATAAAATAATAGATAAATAAATATGTATAATGTTCAAAGTTGAATTAATTTGTGCTGATACAAGTGTTCCCATTCTTTGATGTTTTCTAAATGTGTATTTATTAGGGGTAATCAAGTGTTAGCAAAATGAATTGGACAATAAAGATTTATTATTATTATTAATAATAATAATATAATATTACTGTTTTTTAAATATATAAATGAAGAAGTCACATTAATGTAAAATGTATTTTTAGGCAACTAAGATTTGCTTTTTAGAGGTTTTTTTACAAAAGTTACTTCACTAAATTTAAAATATACTAAAACTATAGTGCTTCCTCGTACCGTCAACTACAAAAATATACATGTGTAAGTACATATTTTAGTACAAAATTTCATATGAATTATTGTAGGTGACGTTACAGAATAGGTAATGTATGGTACTCACCGGTTCCTTCGAAAACAGTATACGGGATCGTCACTTGTGAAGTGCTTGCTAGTGCAGTGTTGAACTAATAGGTATTCAGTAGTTTTCTATTATATACAAATTGGTAATATATGAGCAAGAAATAATATTGTGAAAAACTTACATAAAACTATACGTTACCTACTTGATTTCAATTAGAACAACTTCAATGGATCAACCTTTTAATAAACCGTGTAAAGTTTAGCTGTAACTCCTAAATCAAGAAAAGTAATCTTTTCTTGAAATGTAATAAGTCTGTCGTTATGATTACTAGATTGTAAAATTTATTGCAACATATTATTCCTGGATATTTGGTCCAGTTTTATAGTGAACCGTCAGCCTGTCTGGCGACCTTTGCATAAAGGAACACAAGGGCAACACACGCTTTTAAAGTCTTATCCTAAATTTAATTCAAAGTTAATTTCCTTTAAAGAAACTTATTTTGTACTAATAATTAATGTAAGGTTTCAATTAATATTTCTCTGGTCAATTAACACTATTCTTGGCTTCATTTAAACTGTCATTAAAAATAGTAAACAGCTTTTTCACCCAATTTCCAAAATTTTATTATAATACTTTGGCAATGTTTTTAATTTTAATGTTTCAAAAAAATTAATTGAAAAATAAAAAGAAATGTAATCTCGCTTTTTCGAATTGTACTACTCAATTTAGCAAATTCCATTGCATACCCTGCAGAACAGAGTAGATTTCTTAGAGATTTCTTTATTATTATATAAATCAATTAACAACAACAATTGAACAATGGTGTTATAACTTTCATTAATTTTTTTTTTTTTTTAATATTAAAAATACAATTCAAAAATCAAAATAAAATTATATTCAATGCTTATTTATCAAACAAAGCGGAAATGATATACTTTTATTGGAATACGGTTTAACATTACCTACTTGCGTTTGAACACGTATAAATTTGATTCGCGATTAGGTACATACAATAAATCTTATAATTGAGAACATTATACCTGAGACAGATTTCCGAACTAACTTACGAGGTTTGAATTAAAAAATCCAACCACAAAATGCTTCATCTAACTGTCCCTACATTTGTCTACACTGAATATTTTTTATTAACCATTTTGGTAATATAGAAGTGTTAATAAATGCTAAAACGAAAAAATGGACAAAGTGAAATACATATATATTTTATCAAACCGTTGATAGCAACATTTGTATAACAGCAGTAAAAATGGCTTCGGATTCTGGGTCATAATTCTCAGCAATAGAAACATAAAAATAATAAATAATAATAAAATTTATTATTGTTATAGCAGAAACATCAGAAAGGCTCGAAAGGAAAAGAGAGAGAGAATAAGAAGGTAAAAAAAAGAGACAAAAAAAAAGAAGGTATTAATAAAATCTTTTGTTACGTTTGTACATAATCCTATCGAATTAATGCACGGTATTTTATTAATGTAAGGCCTATTGTTTTATGAAGTCATAAACTGTACTGCCAGCAATTTTATCGACAACTTGAGCGATTTCCTTACATTTTTACAATAAAACAATAATGTTCATGTTACATTATATTAAATGAATCAGCTGTTACAAATTATGTATACACGTATGACGTAGGTATATTATAATATTAATATATTTTAAATAAATTTCGTCTACAAACAACCGAATAGGCATAAGTTTTAAAATTTTACGTATCTCAAACACCTACATTATGTGGAAAAGCATTATCTTACAGGAAATTAACACGATTATCTTAACATTTCGACACAGTCACAATGATAGCTGATTAACGCGAAATATTGGTTGTAAATTAAGACATCTTGTGAACGAAGAAGTATGTATTTGATATTACATTAAATAAAATTAATGACCTTAAACCAAGAACTCAGGAGGGACGTAGCTACCGTTGTATCAGCCGTATCAATTATATGGGTCCACCGACGTGTTTATAAAAGAAACCGTAAAATTTTACCTTAACTTAAATTTTTAGGTGGTAAATTTTTATGCGTCCTACGAGATTAGCGTAGCGCCTAAAAAGATGTGAACTTTTTTGTTTCTTTACCCGCCATTTAAGCTTCCTAAGAGTCAGATAGAAGAGTCCCTTGATAAAATTTCATACAGGACTCATCTAGGGCGAAATACGCCACTGAACCTTAGACTGAACTAGACTAAGAAACTTAGCTCTTAGAATCATTATACGTCTTCGAAATTTGGTAACAGCTAGATACAAAGTAATTTATAACCTCATTTATCAACACATGATTGGTTTTCCACAGTGAAAACTACTATTTTAGGGACCATACGAACTTTATGAACATTTGAACAGTTTTTCGATATGGTTCTGAAAACTAAGGAGAGTAATTAAACACTCTTAGCTCTAAAAATGTCTCAATTTACAGCCTATATAAATAGTAGTAATTTAAATGCAATGTTCTAACTATAAGGTGACAATGCAATCGAATCGCTAGTGACTTAAAAGCATCGACAATTGTCGTACCGACTATCTAATTCTAAACATATCATTTCTGTTACAATATATAAAACATTTATTAATCTAATTTAATAAAACTGGTCAGTCAATTTCGAGCCCCACCGGTTCGAGCCACAGCAAAACTGTCTACGTACCTACTTATTACGTAAATGATAAAGAGCGTCACTAAATGCGGTCACTATGTTAACATTGTTACTCATACTTAGTGAAGACTAAGCATCTACTTATTTATTATTATTGGCTTAAAACTAAAATTAAGTTGAATATTTTTTTGTTAATGTTCAAAGGATAAGAACAATTTCAGCTCTATCAATAAACAGTACTTTTTTCTGGATGAAAGGTACAATTTTTTTTTAATGTTAAGGTCGGCAGATAGGCTGACGGTCCACTTGATGGTAGGTGGCTACCGTCGCCTATAACACAAGCAACGCCAAAGCTGCTGCAAGTGCGCTGCCGACTGCAGTAGGATTAAGGATAAGGGATTAGGAGTAGATAGGGAAATGGACTCTAGCATCCCTTACTCACTCATCGAAACACTCTTAGCACACGTGCTGTTATTTCACGGTGGTCTTCTGTAAGGGGGTGGTTACTGCCGCCAGACGGGCTGCCCAATATGACTGCGAAAACGCAGTGAGTCCTGCCACTACAATATTTTTTATAACACTGGCAACGTGTATGCTAAACTACACGGTGATGGATAATGTACTTTCGGAGATTTAATTAATAAACGAATAAACGAGTATTGAATAAACGAAGATATCCACAGATTATATCGTTATTAATTTATATCCCGTGAAACATCTTCTTAAGAGAAACCTCAGAATCCGAGTCCCTGTAGTGGCCACTAGCTTTGGGAGTAAATTTAGTACGGTCCAGTAAGTTTTTTTTTTAAATATAGGAAATCTGCCAAATCTGAAAGGTCAAGAGGCTGACTCCAGACTCAGATTTGCGTTGGAAATCTGAGTCTGCGCTTGATCATTCTTGTTTACATTTATTTATTGACTTGTGACTTTTATAGTTTGTGTAGTTGACTCACACGATGCAACCTCTTTTAATTTTGATTTTCTGAATTCGTATAGATACAAAGATGCAGAGTTAATACTACGCTTTCAAAGTATCAAAAAAGAATTAAGTATCAATGAAAAAACCATTAGATATGTATGTGTAAAAATTAGATTTGCCTGCTAACATGAATAGAACATTATCAATTCAATATCAGTTTTGCTGTATCCAGAACTCGGTTCCCTATCGCTTAAGTAACTTACATACAATCCCAAAAAAATTACACTAAGTAGGTATTAGTGCAACACTACAAATGTACAGAAGAAACGGTGACGATAAAGCTTTTAGTATGGCTATCAAAATATTACAAAAACAATGAAATACAATCGCCTATATCATTAACAATAACAAAAAATGAACTATATAAAGACATTAATAGTGCTTGTAAGTGAACACATGAGGACAAATAACAAGGTGGTCGTTTAATCTATTTGCAAAAGTCAAAAAGAAAATGTTCGGTTCGTATTCCTCGTTCATAAATAGAATCGATAATAAGTATGACAAATAATTCAGGGAATCTAATGATTTCAAACTGGATAGAAAATGCAACTGGCGCTGGTACCTAGGTAGATGTTATAATGATATTTTCGATTATAAAACGAATTTCATAAAGGACTGCAACCAGCTTTAACTATCAATTAATAAATTTTTTAGCGGCCGTCAATGTTCGAATGCAAAACTAATTTTTTTTTTGACAAAAATTCCAATTGTTTTTGTAAGTGCCTTCCAAAAAAAATCTGATAGCAAAACCTAGTTATTTAAATTAAATATTATAGCTAACAAAACTTATCAGTTTAAATGGTTACCAGAAATATTATGAATATTTTGACACGTAAAAAAATTGCGATTATGATCAGAATTAGTTTACTTTACCTACTCCTCAGTGGCATCTTGAAATCTTAAAAATTCAATAGTCATGATTTTTAATAAAGTAGGCATTTTCAAATATAGTGTTTTTACTAGATACTAATTGCTTGAGACATTTGCTTTGGTATTACTGATCATTGATAGATTTTATGTGTGCCTAGACCCACATTGTTACTTTCGTCCATGTAAACATTTCTAGACAATTTTATGCAGTCATTCATAAAATTGTCTGCACCCAATTTGGTTTGCATATGCTTTAAATCTGTTAAAGAATTTTAATTTAACATTGTATTCTGTTTACTGGAATGTAAATTAAAATCCAATACATAGAACATTGACGTCTCTAGAATCTCATAATCTTTAGAGTCTAATTAGAGTCACTGGGGAAAACGCTTTAAAGAAACCTGAATTCAATGCCGTAACTGAATTGAGACTTGAATTTCAAAAGAAGCTTAATTACAAATAATAAAAAAAAAGTGGAATATACGTAAACTCTAGTTTTCTACTTTCTATTGGCACTCAGATATTGTAGTTAAAAGTAGGTATTATTAACTTGTAAGACAAACTTAAACAGATTATTTATGTTACTCATCGATTAATAAGTTTTTCTTGGATAATACAAGGGTAGGTACTTACTAAAAAGGATATGAAAAACGATTGACGAAAATTTTGTGCCATTCAAACTGGCAATTATTATACTAAAACAGTCACTCAAATTGGGCACATCAAAAGATTATATTAACAAATGTAAAAAATATACAAAACGTTTCGACTTTCGGTTACAAAAGTTAGTATCGATTAGTGAGTCGAAGTAATGCTAAATGTTCTTCTTAACATTTCTGTTGATTCAAATTCTCATCGGATTTCGGAGGTTGCGCCGGGGGCACTGGACTCTGCGATAACACACAAAATAACAATATAAATAAAACAGTTAAAAACAACACTGTAATATATATTTAAAAACAAATGTGTAACACAGCAAGAAAGAAACCACAAAACAAAATAAAAATACACGCAAAATAAATAAAAAAGACAATACAAATGATCACGCGACATAATGATAAATTGTTAGTTGAACACAACGCAATCACCAATCACCTGCATTCACTCCATCCCCTTCTAAACAATTTAATAATATGTGTACAAATACTCTGGCTGAAACAAAAATGACAAATAATGAAAAAAAAAGTGCGAATGAAAGTGTATTAAGTAAATGAACAAAAAAACCTTCACCAAAAGACCAAATTAAACTGAGAAGCATAAACAAAAACGGTGAACTGAAAAGGCCCAACACAAAAATGGAGAAGCGGGGCCTCACCTCTTGCCGCGAGTGGCTATGGCTGCCGGGCATTGGGGACTGTCCACTCATTTGCTTGATGTAATCCTTGTCATCAAATATTTTAACTTCTCCACCTCCCGGTTTGTGCTTAACATTGTCCAATGATCCCACCTTACTTTGTGCTTTGAATTCCAATTTTTGATTCTCAATCTGTTCCAAAAAGTCAGTGTGCTAATAAATACTATGTGTATATAATATATAATGTAGCTTTAAATAAATAAATTAAAATAAAAAAATTGAACATCGACAATATATCATAACATTGTGTAGATATTTGTGCCGCTATAAAGTCGGTTCATGGTATATGTTTAGTGCTTATTTTGAATGATAATGCACCAACAATTTATTGATTTCCATAGCGTGCATGTAGTCAATATTGGTGTGTCGGTGTAAATATGTATATTTTATCATAGATAGATACTGTAAAGTGTTATTTATATATAGATATATGCAAAGTTAAATCATATTTTCACTATAAAATGGTTTCGAAAGACAAGCCTTTAAAATCAGCTACACATACGTTACAAATAAATCTATCATACCTATTTCATAGTTTATCGAAATGTGTTTATAACATTGATGTTTCTGAAGATTGATGTGTATAAAAACATTCCCAAGTGACATGATTTATGTCATTCCATCGATGAACTGTAAATTTCCACCACGAAAGCGAAACATTGCAAAAACATTCAGCGTGTCAACACAACAGCCGCCTGACGAATTTCCTACATTTATCGAGTACCTCATTAAACACCTCTAAGTTCGTTTGTTCCGTGGACTCTATTTTTCTTTGGTTCGTATTATTCAAATTGACCTTGTTCCACAAGGCGTGGAAAGCAAAGTGCTTATGCGATGCCCTCCACCTTGGCAACGCCCATTTTACTAACTAAAAATACACAATTGAAACCTTCAGCTACATACTCGTCGATCATCTACATATACAAGTTCCCTTAACTTACGAATTATGAGTGCATAAAGCTTTTTGTGTCCACACAGTGAACATAAATACTATAGAAAAGCACACATTTTGAAAAAGCATAGCTACTCACTGCCCTTGATCCGTCTTTCGCAACTGTTGACTAAAGAAGAATACCATTATTGCACATGAAATTCCTATAAGCTTTAATAACTATATCTAGTTTTATACATTATTAGTAATTAACTAGTCTACATTATTTGCTTGTTTTTGCGTTTAGTGCATATGTGATTTCTTGTGTTTTAATTTAAAAAATACAATTTTTACCCACTAGTCCATATTAAAGTCTACTCCCTGGTTCTCTCACCAACATTTTTAAAATAAATATCTCGATCCATTAAACTTTATAAAAAATAAATAATTGTTATTGGATGAGACGAGATTACCTTCACGGCTCCTCCTCCTGGCTTGTGAGTAATGTTAACCGTCGAAGCTACTTTTGGTTTTGCCTTGTCCTTAAAGTCCAATTTCACAGTTTCGATCTTCTTATCTCCACCCCCAGGCTTGTATGCAGTGTTCTGGAGTGAGCCTATCTTTGATTTTGCGTTCCATTCTAACTTCGTGGTTACAATCTGTAAAGTAGTTGGCAATAATATATTATCCATGTTTAGTTAACATTAATATTTGTTATGATATAACTTCAAGTAGTTGTTACCTTCTTGCTGCCACCACTAGGCATATAGGCATCATTTTTAGCAGCGATCCTTGGTGTTACATTATTGAAATCGAGTTTTCTATTCTCGATCTTGATCTTTCCCCCTCCAGGTCTGTATGTTGTGTTATCCAATGAGCCGATCTTCGATTTCACCGTCTTGATGTTTGGAGATGGGGCGTTACCAACTTGAATTTTGTTCATGGGCACTTCTGAAAATAATTAACATTGAATTTATATTTCATTAATATACTTGTATATTAAAGCCATTTATCAATCCATCAGAGTAATATATATCCTAATATAATATTATAAAAGTTTGTGTTTGTTCCTCAATAACGCAAAAACGGCTGAACGGATTTGAACGAAAGGCAGACAGATCGTTTATTACCTAGTTTAACATATAGAATACTTTTTCGTCTTAAAATATAAAAATATCGACACCACTATCGTCAAACAGGGTAGTAGGCAATATACGCAAATGACGTCCCGAGCAACAATTAATACTAGATTACGCACACTATTATCATGACAAGACATTGCCGATAGAATGATTTTTATACTTACTCTTCTTTTCAATCGGAGGATTCTCAGGTGTTTTTGGCGTAGCACTTTTGCTGGATGATCTTGATAAATTGGGCTTTAGGCTGCTACTAGATTTCTCCTTGGTTGGCAATTTGCTTGGTAACTTTTTATTTGGTGAGCCAGGAGACCCATTGAGATCCTGTGAAGCAAAACATTGCTAAAATTATAAAGAAGGAAAATTCCTTTATAATGACTAATTCCCATACTTTTTAAGAATCACTTACGTTTCCTTGTGTTGATTCATCGACACCGCTGTCATTATCCCCATCTGCGAATCAAATTAAGGTGTGTTATAAATATATTTTTATTAAATTATACCTTTTATTTAGTCTGCAATATAGACCAACGGAAAAATATGGATACATTGACTTTTTTCATAATTAAAAATTTGAAATATTTGGCTCATCCCATAACTATTCTAATTTTACCTTTTGGTTTCGTTTTTGGTGCAGAAGCAACTTTTCTCGGGGTTGACTTCTTGGAATCAGATGGTGTTGTTGACATGTGAAGTTCGTTAGGTTTTTTATGAACGGGCATTGGGGGCTTAGAATCTGTAATCGGTGATTTTGTGGAAGTTTTGTTGGGTGTCATAGTTATATCTCTATTAGGTTCTGTTTTAATTTCTTGTTTGGGCGTCTTTGGACGTTGAAGCTCGGATGATATATTTTGAGGCTTTTGTTTAGGCTCTGGAGAATCATCAGAACTGCGAGTTAAAGACGGCGAGCGGTCAGTGAAATCCATTTTCTGTTGATTTTGAGAAACATCGCGATCGTTCAAGCTCTTTAAACCAGTGGCGTTTTGTAAAACGACATCATCATCGTCATCCAATTTCTTTTTTGGTGTAGCAGTTGGAAGTGATCCAATAAAAGACTCTGTCATTTTAGAACCCGCCAATCTTGACGCAGGACGATCAACGTTATCAGATTCGGCTTTAATGCTGTCCTTTGAACTCCGTAAGTTATCTTTACTGTCTGTTTTGACTTCTTGTATTTGACCTAATCCTTGATTGCGGCTGGTTAATTCATCTATTCTTCCACCAATGGCGCTAACGGACTTTCGTCGATCATCTTCCACTTTGAGTGGACTCGGCGCACCCGGTGCTGCGGCAATACTATAACTTCTTCCTTTAGCCGCTCCAGGATTTTCAATGCCATTTTCAGGTTTATCGATGTTGAAATTGGAAATGCTTTGGTTATCCAGGTTGGCTGTTTTACTTTGATTCGAATTGGATGTATCTAGGCCTTTAATAGACCCCTGAGATGGTTGTCTAGATAATTGACCAACTGTAGTGCCAGGTCCTTGAGGTCTTGCAGCGACGAACGTGCCGTTTGGTTGTTGGGGAATCGGAGGTCGGTTTCCGTCGGGAGTAGTTGTACCGCCAAATTGAGGGGGCTGCCTCGGACCGAACTGAAGTGTGTTCGGTGGAGGAGCCCTAAGTGGAGGTTGTATGGATGTAGGTGATTGCAACGGTCTCGGACCTTGTTGTTGAGATATTACTTGAGGTCCAGACGGACGTGAAGGGGGAGGCTGAGGTCGAATCTGCTGCGGTCCTGGTGGAGCAGTTAATATCGGACCTCTGGGTGCTGGCGTTCCCGGTCGAGGTGCAAACTGTTGTGTATTTATTGTCGGACCTCCAGGTTGAAATTGTGGTCTCTGTTGAGGAGGTGGAACGCCTGGTCTTGGCGACTGAAAGTTTATGTTCGACTTCGAATCAGCTCTATTTAGAGGCGGTCGTGGTGCTGGTTGCGTCGGTCCTGGAGTAACTGGACCGACTGGACCAGCGCTCGGTGGGCGCGTCTCCGCTGGAGCCTTTACATAAAATTATAAATTAGTTTAAGTACGTATATTTTATTGTATTAAAGTGTAGGTACTAAAATTGCAATCGCTTGTACTAAGTTTTAATGAACTAGATTTCTATCTACTCTACGTAGATAACCGAAATGACTATTTCAACAACTTTCTTCGCAGTTACATTATCTATACCTAGGTACTGTCTAAAAAGCCGTATTCGTACTTCTATGGTCTAAACCCTATGCTATTTGCCTGCGGGTAATAGTCGTTTTTTTTAATGGGTAAGATTCAAATTAGTTTTAACTTTCAAACTCGTAAGATATAATTTAACCGGGATTTTCTTTCTATAGAATTACCGAATGCTTCTTCTAAGCTTATCTGTTTTGAACAACAGATTGTTGTAAATTAGCGAATAAATTTCATATTATTACTAAAAGCAGCCATAACAATTCACAGCTATTCTTAAACCT
This sequence comes from Bembecia ichneumoniformis, assembly GCA_910589475.2. NCBI lineage: Eukaryota > Metazoa > Arthropoda > Insecta > Lepidoptera > Sesiidae > Bembecia > Bembecia ichneumoniformis. The sequence goes on along the minus strand of OU342528.1, from coordinate 16,386,562 downwards.
ACGTCTATTATTGACGTAGTACTACGTCAATTTGTTAATATGAGTTAACACAAAAGAATAACGTGTCTCACAAGTATAGGAAGACAAAGTAAAAATGTAACAAGTTATGATGCCAATTCAATTGTATCGGTAACTACACTATATACGAATATTCTCCGCTGGGCTTAAGCTTGAACCATTGCCCACCAATGATAACTAGCCTTTTGCGAGAATATGATTGTCTCTAATTCGCATTTGCATATCATCAATTTCTAATTGAACTTTTTTACCTAAAGTATCTTAATTCGACTCTTTTGGATGCGATACATTTTGGCAAGTAATATCTAGGCGAAATAAAAAATACTTGAGCACGATATGATATGGGCACGGGCGTGGGGCGGCGACGTCTCCGCTGTCACCGTGGCCGCCCCAACCACTCAAACATTATCAGAAACAACTACCCACAAAATTTTATTACTTATTCAGTTATCAATGTCTTATTTTGCAAAAAAAAATTTAAAAATTCATATCCAATGGGTATTGTATGGAGCAAGAAATATAATTTAGTACTAGCTGAACTCGCCAAGCCTCGCTTTGCCGCGGCTCACATGGTGACGGCGTGCGCGTGTTGTGCACGCGGTACTAGACAACCAATGGACCACTGCTTATATTTTATTTTATTTTTTTCCAAAATAAAAGTAGCCTATGTACTCCTTATAACATCAGCTTAATACAATCCAACCTTTTCAGAGATTAGCCGGAACGGATAGACAAAGAATAATTTTAATTTTTTTTTTGTGATATGAATCGATACTTTGATATATATTTTTAAAAAATATGTTATTTTGACATTACAAATAGACTCCACAATTTTACTTATTAATGAATATAGAATAGATTGTGTGTTTGGTACCTATTGTATTTATCAAATAGTCCATTTGTTTACCCTTAATAATATAATATCAAAATAAGTTTTTTTAAAAAAAAAAACAGTAAGACCAAGGTAAATGTCAAAAACAACATCTAAAAAAATATATTTCTTCTAAATATTCAGCTCAATGAAAAATCTTTAGAAATCGACTAACAATTGAAAGGAATAATGTAATAGCTTTGTGAAATATAATTTGATAAAGAATTCTATTAGTAAAAATCAGCAAAAAGTTTCAGTATTCAGTAAAAAAATCGACTTTTTCATTCTGATATAACTGAATGAATTTTAATTCATACAGGATGAACACAAAGAAAGATTTTTTTTCTAATGAGATAATTCACTCGTAGATAAAAACAACGACTTCCGTGTAACCCGGTACCCAAATACGTGACCATTCCCGATTGTTCAACTCAGTGCATTGACTCTCAGATACAAACATGTCACAAACTCGGCCACTAGGTCAAAAACAGTACTACATTAACTCGAACTATTTTACATTATTCTCTTTTTATAATATCTGTGATGATTAGTAGTGGATAATTTAAAAAAGCTGTGCGTTGCCTAAGTAATGTTTTTCCTAAGAAAATCTTTACTGGGTCGCTGCCAACTCTCAGGAGAAAGGGGGTAAGAAACAAGTTGTGGCTTAGGAAAAGCACTTTGGCTTTTCTCATTCACCAAACTCAACATACATTTACATAACTTGGTTTTATGTAAATGAGTAATTACTGAGCTTAAAAATTATCTGCCCAGTTTATGTTAGTATAATTTAGATTAGTATAAATTACTAATCAGTTAAAAGTTTCCATAGAAGTATGCTTAACTCGATGGCTTCAACTGAGTTTCCCAAAGGGTGGGCCTTAGGATGAATATGGACAAGACGAAAGTTATATCTGATGTCCATGTTGTGTGCACCCCAGACACAGTTGGAAAATCAACTCTCGAAGAAGTTGTTAACGAGTACATCTACTTGGGACAAACGTCCGATTAGGTAGAACCAACCAGCCAGAAGGAGGTCAATTACTGGGTAAGCGTGGTTCACCTTTGGCCGCATCTGCACCTCACATCAAGTGAGATAGTGGTCAAGCGCTACCTTGATTTAATAAAAAAAAATATCGTCGAATTCAGCTCGGATAGGCAGCGTTAGGGAAGCTTCGAGACATCTTCTCGTCCAAAATTCCTCAATGTCAAGAGTTTTCGACCAATGTGTGTTGCCAGTGATGACATATGGCGCTGAAACGTATTCTATGCTCAACATCGTTCAACGAGATATAGAGAGGGCTATGTTCTGTGTTAAACTGCGAGATCGAATCAGGAATGAGGAGATCCGTAGACGAACGAAAGTTACCGAAATAACTCGGCAGGTTAGTAAGTTGAAGTGGCAATGGGCAGTAGACATAGTATGGAGTGCCGACGGCCGTTGGGGCCGGAAGGTTCTCAAGTGGAGGCCACAGTTCCGGCAAGTACAGCATAGGACGTCCACCCACAAGGCAAGTACAGCGTAGGACAGACGACCTGATAAGGGCTGCGAGTCGATGGTAGATCTAAGCTGCTTTTGATCGGTCCTTTTGGAAAATTAGGGGGTGGCTTTTGTCCAGCAATGGCCCTCCTACGGCTGAGACAATGGTGATTTCAAACCGTGGATTCATTTCTAAATCAATAATGCGTTACCTAAAAATGTTATTATTGTAGCCATAATATATGTATAAACGTTATTATATTAATACGAGTATATAAAAATAAACTAAGGCATTATCTTTCTTGTATAAGGTAAGGTATATCTTTATAAAACGTTTATAATGCGGAGCAAATCCAACGTTAGAAATATTAATGATCGAAAATCAATAAACGTAATTTTGTAAATTTGTATACGTCATCATAGGGGTAGACGCCCGCTCGCGTGACTGCTCTGTCCTTGTCAACAATTGCCTGTCAAATTTCCATCAAATAACTATAAAATATTGCTAAACCTTATACTTACGTTTGCCATAAAGACGCATATTTATTTGCTATGATATACACCATAATTTATAACTTTGAAAACTAAATATTAAAAAGGCAAAAATTATTGCGAAGCAAATTTAAATTAAATTAATATGTAATTTAATAAAAAGGGACTTACTTAGGTAAATAATCACAGTTTTTGCTGATGATTAGCGAAATATGTATGGTGAAAAAGTCAACAAACAAGAATTTCATCATTTTTGTTTTAATATTATTACTGTTACGACTACCTGTGGAACGTTCTGGAAAAAGTGTTCGCGCCGGTCAAAGTTTTGAACGTTCTACCCTAGGGAAGGTAGCCACGCCCCTTCCCGACTAGTGTCATAGGAAATTGGTCCTTATGTTTACAATATAGAGTTTACATTTAAACAGAAATAGCATTCCCGAACTTTCAATGGCTTGTTTACTATCTTGTTTACATTTTCTGGAAAATTCGAAATACATCGAGGCGTTTGGCGCCAAGTATAAATAAGAGTGTAGCCGGTCAAGAGATTGAGTGGTGCGATAACCAGCGATACGAAAGCGACTCTTCGGAGCTTTTACGAAGTTACCTGCTACAGTGAATCGGCGACACATAAGGGAATCATTGACGACTTTTGGCAAGTTTAACGGTTTCATAGGACAAGTTTGGTGATGTTGACAGTCATCCTTGTTTGTGAAAATAAATCGTTCCTTTCGCCCTTACACGGCCCCTTTAACTCACCCCGCACGTAACATTACAGATAATCCGTAGGCCTATTATAGGGCCAATATAGAGCTAAGTAGTTTTGACTTTAAGACAGAATAAGGACTTTGTTCAAGGCTGTTACTGTAATAAAACTAAACACGCAATTAGTCACCAACTCGTAAACCATATTTTAAAAGGCACGACGCAGTTTCGTTTAAGTTATCGCGATCGTCCGATGTTGCAATTGATTACTTAACGAAGTTAATAAGTTGAGGCGTGCCTCGGCGGTTCGCATTTCCACGGCAAAGGAAGTGTTCAACACCCAATTCTATTCTACCCTACACACTTTCTTTCCAGTGGCCACCATTCACGCGAACGAACAATGAATCGGCAAAAGTGGCGTCTATTAAATTTCGCAACAATAGAGCTCATACAGTGGAAATTACTAAACAATATATACTTTAACGGCTATAATCATAACCTTTGTTTTTATATAAACTTCTTCAGTCCTAATCACAAGAAGTACCTATGCATTAAATTGCACCGTTTATTGTTGACACGCGATCAACCATGGGGCCCACCATAAACACACTTCTAGGAATAAACTAGAATGAGATTGTGTTGCCATAAATTTTTTCTTTGATGTAAATTCCAAGAGGCATGCTGATGATGATGGTGATCTGATGGTCCATTTGAAGGTGTTACCCTCGCTTATAGTATTTTTTATGTTAAAATCGGCAGACAGGCTGACGGTCCACTTGATGGTATTTGGCTACCGTCGCCTATAACACAAGCAACGCCAAAGCTGCTACAAGTGCGCTGCCAACTACAGTAGTATTAAGAATAATAGTAGGATTATAGTAGAAGAAAAAGCAGAAAGGATACAAAGGAGGAGTGGGTTCTGTATCCCTTAAAACACAACACATATGCCGTTATTTTGGTCTCCTGTAACTATCACACAGTGTGCCCTATAACTACAATTTGTGATTAAGTGAAAATATCAATACGCAAATTATTATAATGTGATTGAACTACTTAGAGCCAATTATAATTCTATACAATTTCTTCATAAGTTCCTATACCCGTCGGTACGAGACAAGAGAAAAATTTAAATAAAATATTATTCCGCGCTGTATCTACCGAGTGACTATTCGTTAACAGAAAACTACTCCAAATATGGGTAGTTTCTGTTTGAGTCCTTCTTGTATGTTCAGTATTCAGAGCATGAGATATATCTTCTGAAATATATGTCAGATAACAGCCTCAGTCTCAGGTAACTGAGACTGACGATAATCCATATTAGATGTGACAAATTACAAGCGTTACTGTCAATAAAACAAAGAAAATTTATCAATACATATTTTCCGCGATTGGCAGGAAGACATAAGGCTCCATTTATATCCTGTCACAAAATATATCATCGACAAGTGGTAACAGCTCAAAACAAATCCAACTTTATCTCATCCCTATTCTTACTCTATCCTTACCCAGTTCGTTATGCTTTACCCTATCAGGATCGTAGTTGTTCCTTGTGTTTATAGGCCACTGTAGCCACCTACCTACTATCAATTTGACTGTCCGTTTAAAAGGTACAACTTTTCAAGTTGTTTAAACAATAACTGATTATTTTTGAGACTAGACACTAATTTTAAAGACTTTCGGCAGACAAGCTAACGGTCCACTTGATGGTAGGTGGCTACCATCGCCTATAACATAAGCAACTCCAAAACTGCTCCAAGTGCGCTGCCGACCACAGGATTAAGGATAAGGGATTGGGAGGGGATAGGGAAATGGGCTCTGGTGTCCCTTACTCACTCACTGAAACACAACAGCACACGTGCTGTTATTTCACGGTGGTTTTCTGTAAAGGGGTGATTACTACCGCCATACGGGCTGCCCACATGACTGCAAACGCAGTCTGCCCTACCACTATTTTCTATATCCAGACCATAGCCAAATTTGAAAAATTCATTTTTTAAAGTTACCCCTACCGGGAATCGAACTCGGGAACTCTAGAAGCACCCTAACCACTCATCCAACGGGTTCGTTTTGTTACATAAATGTAAAGTTGAAATAAAAATATTTAGTATATTTTGTTGTGTTTAAGTTTTAAGTTAAAACTTGTTAGTGGCGGTGTGAAACTAAGTTTAATCTCACCTTGAAATTATGATTACGTCTAACATACTTATCGTAAAGTGCAAAGTGCGACATCTAAACCACGTGTGTGTTCTAATCTCAGGTGCCAAAAGGCTTACCCGGTTCACGTTGTGCGTTTCCATACTTCTCTATTAGGTATAATCTTTAAATCCTCCAAAGATTAAAATTCAATGACATCCTCCAGTAGACAGGACGATGTTTACGAGTCTTCAAACTATAAATACAACGATCAAGTTAATCCCTGATACTTTTGCTTCCCATATGAATCATAAAATAGAAAATCTAAAAACTTAGCTAACGTACTTATTAATTGCGTAGAACGTACTTACCGGTTGTCAAGTGCAATACTCTGTACAAGTTATATGACGTAAAAGCGTTTAGGTAAGTATGTATGTACAACGATAACACTTTGCTTATTGCTATACTGTGTGATGAGTGATCTTTGATCAATATAAAAACAGTTCCCTGTCGCAATGGTGATTGATTACATATAAGCCAAACTATGAAATGGATTGATGATTTAACAAATACGAGTATGAACAGCATTTATCATGAATCAGTGCAAAATATATTTTTAATAACATTAATAAAAACATTTTATTTCAGACTAGCGACTCGCCCCCGGCGGCGGGTCTATAATATCTATATTTATGTAGATAAAACATCTATAATAATAAATACAAAAAAACTTAATTTTATGTAAAGAAAACATCTAATAAACTTAATTTTATGTAAGAAAACACCTACTTCTAACCAAGAATGAAGAGTTGTAGTTCTTTATGTGGTTATGACAGAATTATCTTTATTAGATTAAACAAAATACTTTGTATAATAGAAATAATGCTAATATAGTCTGTGCATATGTATATTTACATACACATCGTCAATAATTTGAAAACCAATTGATCCTTTTCTAAAATTAAATAAAATCTTACGTAAGAAGGGGCAGGGGTAGTCCGAGAAATGTTATGTACTCTTACTTATGTATTTTACTTATGTCTTCTTATGTTGTCAAAAATATCCAAAATCATCCTTAGGTAATGAAAAACAATAAAAAAAGCATTGTAGGAAACAAAAAAAGTTTTCTACATTTGAAAAGTTATAATGAAATTTTCAATGTTAGACAAATTAAAGTTTTTTTTAAATTATTCAGTGGGTCCAATTTTGTATCTTCTCTTTTTATTTTGTGCGATTTCCTTATGTAATATACTCATCCTCATCCCTATGTGTAAAGCTATTTTAAAAGAAAAATAGTTATGGACATAATTATCTATAAGTACACCTATTATACAACGTATTTAGAAATACACGAATGCTTTTATGTGTTATCTTCATATTTCCACATAAAACTCACATAATTATATCTAAAACATAATAGGTAGGTACTGTTGTAAAACATTCTGACACTCCCATGGAACTAGCCTGTTTTGGGAGGCGACGACCTTCATTTGATATTTACTTCTCGGTTGAAGGAAACTTTCGCAATCCAACTAGGTATACATACCTTAAATCATTAGTTTGACGAAGTAAGACTTCTATTCTAATGGAATAATGGAATGGAATAACAAGTAAATAACCATTACAATTTATGGGACACCGGAAGAGGTAGCAAAACATATTCATTTTACCATTAACATTATTTATGACTTATTAAAACAATTGCCTATGTTTAGGAAAGGATATGATATGATTACAGTGACACGGTGACATTGAAGAAAACCCTAAGTATTTCAAATAGATAAATCATTTTAATATTTTTAAACTACTGAGGCAGGTACCTAATTCTTAATTAATAAGTAACATTAGCGTTTGAATTCTGGGTTTCGCGTGATTCGACTTGGGTTTTTACGAAGTACAAGATTATCGTATCCTAAAATACATTTAAACATGTATTTAAGATGGAGGATTAAAGATTTTAAAAGCAAGGCAGTAAGTAAAATAAAATACATATTTCATAAGTCGTTATTAAATCATTGACTATTTGTAAATATTATATGCATTCTTACGCATGTAATTCTTCGTCTTGCAATTCTTTATTAATAATACCTATTGGTTTATAAAATTTTTGGCAAAACGCTTGTTCGACGTCAGTGGTTACCCCAGAGCTCGCTTTTACCATGGTCAGCTAAATTACCCTGGCTACACACGCAAGTTGACCAATAACTCCAACAAAGTATAGTCAGCACCATTTCGCTTAGAACCATGGGCTAAGGGACTCAGGCTAGATATGATATACAATTTCAAAATAATATCTGTAGATTTATAATACACGATTTTTTTAACAATTAACTGTTTTGTTAAATGGTTGAAAAAAGGTTGTTAAACTAAACTGGGCAATGTTATTTTTTCTTCACCTCATTAACTTACTATTATCTACTTTAATTAATACATGTATATTAATATACTAGTTAAGACCGCAACTTAGTACGCGTGGTATATAGCGCGTAACTTTTTTGTTTGTAAACCGATTGGAATGAAACAGACACTAAATGTTACGGGAAGCTTGCTACAATACAACAGTGAAAACTGCATTCAAATCGGTTAAGCCGTTTCAGAGATTAGCGTGTACAAACAGACAAAAATTCTAAAAACTATTTTTTTGACCTCAGTCAGTACCTACAACGAGTACAAATTGTTTTTTTTTTTTTTTTTGAAAAAATCTTTAATGTACGATCTTGTTATATGTATAGATATAGAGCGTTTATGCACATATTGAAATTTCAGTTAATATAATAATAATAATAATGCACAGTTTTCTCCTTTAAGAATTACGGGTATGTTACGAGTATGAGACTCGAGGAGTTACAAGTATGCGTGCGAGTATGAATAGTTACTAAGTACTTATTATGAAATTTTCCAAGCTTTTTTTGTAAAGTGGTAAAATTCCGTACAAAGCTCAAAAATTTAAACCAAGTGGCGGTTATTAATACTCTTTCAGTATTTTTCTAATTCAAAATTACTCTGATGTCTTTTTTAATTCAAGTCGCACGGACATAAATAAATTAAGAAGTGTGGTTATAGTATATGTCTAAGTATTATAAAAATGTTTGTCTTGACTGACTATCAACTCACAGGCAAAACTAATAAGCCTTGAGAGCTTAAATTTGGAACATAGGGTTTGTTTTACAACGTACCTAAGCTTCCGTTGAGAAAGAATTTTTGAATATTAAACTGAGACGTTAATTTTTTTCCTATATTTTAAAATGGTTTGTCTTAACTGACTTATCAACAAACAGCCAAAACTACTAAAAATCTAGAAAGGCGAATTTGGAAGACAGGTTTATTTTATACGGAAGCATCTGTTGCACGACATCGAATTTTCAAAATTTCGATTTCGTGCGAAGTCAGAGGCGAATCGCTAGTTTGACAATTTAATATACCCAATATTGTTTAAGAAATATAAGATCTCAATTTTTTTCATTAACTACCTAGTTGATAGAATATCCCACAATATTCTATACTATTTATAAATTTCATTAGAATGCATTAAAATATACGTATGTATATTTTTTAAAAATCCAGACAGCGACTTTGTCAATCAATTTATATCGGAATAAGCTTCCATTTCAATAAAATGTCTTACACAGTCATGTTCCGTTTGCGTAAATAGATTTTACAAAGATAACAATAATAAAAGGATAAGGTTGTAATGTCTTAAGAAGTTGAGCGACGTTCGGAGCAGTCGTTGGCGTCATGCAATCTCGCGTCAATAGTCTGCGATGACGTGGTTTCAGATAGAGAAACTCTCTTGCCAATTGTGACTCAGTATCGCCAGACCGATATAAAACCGCTGCGAAAGCTATAAAACCCGCATTTCATATCGGACCGTGGACCTGGATTTATCCAATGTTTATAAGTCGCGTCAACGACATTAGCACACGATTAGAAAACATCAATTTGAACATTACAAGTAAGTCATTTAAGTTATAAAGTTAGGTGTATGAGCATCCAACTTAACGAGCACTTGGAAAATATTATCTGGTTAATTATAATTTACTAAAAAACAATTTTTTATTGTTTACTCTGTTCAAATACATTCAAACATTTAATATATGTAAGCACTAATAAATTTTAAATTTTAATTAATTAATTACAATTATGCCAATTAATTTCGAATATTGATTAAGTAATTATGTTTTTTCTTTGGAAATCCTAAAAAAATGTTTTTTGAAAAGAATTATCCTTATATAACTGTTTAACATTTTTTTGTTTCGCCATTGATTTTAATTTATAGTCAATGTCAATGTCAATTGCGATGTTTGTTTTAGAACAATGAGTTTGTAAAACCAATTAAATTATTTTACAGATATGCAGCCGAAAGCCGAACGACCGCCGGTTTGCCCGAATGGGCAGGTGCCAGAACTCCATTTGACTCCGTCATGTGGGAGCCAAAAGAAAGCAAGCGTTCACCATCACCCTGACAGTCCGTGGCTGCTGAAGCCGAAACACGAAATGCCAGCTACGCCACCGCCGCAAACAAACCCGCGTCCTTTTGAATTCTTCCCCCAGAGGATTGGATAGTGATACCATCGCAGACGCAAACGGAGTGATCAAACAAATATGTATTTCCGATGGCAACTTGCCATTTTGTCGAGACATTCATCGGGACATAAAAATACACTGTTAGAACTACGCAAAAGATGTAGTTCGCCAAGCAAGTTTTGACCAAATAATATATTGAGATTGAGAGTGATTTATATTAATGTACCTAGTGCGCTGTGACTGTATTATTCTGAACGGTTTTGTTGTAACCAGTGCTACAATTAACGTAGGGATAGAGATAAAATTTTATATAAATAGTCTTCATATAAAAATTCCAAAATAATTGGTAATATTTTGGAATGTTAATAAAATTTTCATGTGATGAGTATTTAATGAATAGCAATGATAAAGGTATTAGAGAATTCTCGAATTATTAAGGAATTATTTAAGTAATACAATTACGTATTTATGTACTTCAAATAAATGTCATTTTATAATTTTGCTTTGGTTTATTTAATACTAGATACTACATGCGGCCCGCCCCCGGTTTCGCCCGTGGTGCAATTTTTATATACATAAACATTCCCCGTTTATCCCTCTTTCCATTGGTGAAAACCGAATTAAAATCGGTCTACCCGTTCACGCGTGATGCCGTGACCAAGGGAAATAGGGATACATTTTTATATATTAAGATTTCAATTAAAATAAAATTTTCACTAGCGATCCGCCCCTGACTTCGAACGGATGGAATTTTTCTGTAAATTATATTCACAAAGGTTTATCGCTGTTTCGATTAGTGAAAACCATATTAAAATCCGTTGGATGGTATAGAAGAAGTCGGCAGCGAAACATACAGACAGCGATTTTATTTTATAATATGTATAGATTTAGAAAATTAACGAGCAAGTTACTTTATAACATAGAACCGATTTTATTAATCGACATGTACGCTGATTGTCTACTTGATGGTAAGTGGCTGTTATCGCCTGTAAACACAAGCAACACCAAGCAAACGTTAGTAGAGCAATGCTGTATTATTTCACCAAGTCTTGTAAGCGGGTTAATGTCGTCAGACGGGCTCTCTTGGTTATGATTGCCTTTCATATAGTGAAACAATTATTCTCCATAATGATTTATAAAGATAGGTTTTTAAATAAGTTAGGAACTCTGCCTCTTAGGGTTATAGTCACAGATGATTTAAAAAAAAATGTTTTTTTTAAATAGGTTTGAATTTTAGAAAATGAAATAGACTCTTTTTAGCCCCGCCTAGCCTTTAATTTAATCCTCTTGCGAAGCCGCGACGAAAAGCTAATAAAAAATATAACAGGAACAAATTTTAAACCGGATATCCATTTCAAAGAGTGCAGCTTAACTCTTGCATCGTGAAACCTTATGAAGTTGGAGCTTCGATGAATTGATTTTACGACAGCACTCATGCTATATCGCGACATACATTACACGCTATGTGCTGTCATAAGAGGATTTTTTCAATACTAGGTCAGTGACTCTTCATTTACCTTAGACGTCACGTGGGTCAGTCAACTCGTTTCGAACAGACAGACATTTTATTTCTCAAAGATTTGCATTGCTATAAATAATAATATCATTACATACTTAGACTTTTCCAATATGTATTTGTGTAGATTAAGAAAAAATTATATTATCAGAAAATTATATGAATTTTATTTTATACTATATCTTAATTCCCTATTCTCTTGTTATCCTTAAGTGAGAACAAAACACCTGCACATCCTCTGGTGTCACGTGTACCCTTAGAGGACGGTAGACCGTCAACCTCCCTGCCATCCTCTATCATAAAATATATAGCAAGAAATCAAGCATACAAAGGACTTGTGTCATCATCTAGTGTGTGACTGAAGAATCTGACTGCTATTTTTTTATGTTAAGGTTGTCAGTCAGGCTGTCGGTCCAGTTAATGGTAGGTGGCCTATAACACAAACAACGCTATAGGTGTTACAATTGCGCTGTCGTTAGAGTAATGGGCTCTGGCATACCTTACTCACTCACCGAAACACAAACGGTGGTTTTCTGTAAGGGGGTGGTTATCAGCCTGGCTGCCCAAATGACTGCGAAACCCAGTGTGCCCTGCGCCTACTTTCCAGATCCAAACCAGAGTCAACTTTGAAAAGTTAATTTCCCAAGTTGACCCTGGCGGGAATCGAACCGAGCACCTTAACCACTCATCCAACGGGCTCATCAAACGTCCATTGACATCTATCAGCTAATTCCTTACTTATTAAAACGAAAGAGAGAGACATATAGAGGAAATTTTGTAAGTTTATTTATAAGTGAACCGAACTAATAGGTTCAGTATTTTAGAATTTTAGAAATCTTTTACTTTTACAAAGGTATATGTGGCTATATTATGTATTACGTAAACTCCCCAATAAGTACCTCCTCAATATTGTACTCTTTATTGATATATTTAATTAGAATGTATTAAGAATGTATTAATTGACAGAAAAAACCGCGTTAAAATCCATCACTTAGTTTGTGTAAAAAACAAACCAGCAAACTGACGCAGAAGTGACTTTGTTTTATTCTCTTTAGGGGAAACCGCATCAAAACCACATAAGTACGTGTTTTAAAAAAAACAGGTAAGAAAAAATAGGCAGACGTCAGGCCTTTATACAATTTAGAAGCCTCAGAACAACATTGCTAATCGAACAAACATGAAACGGCCATCATTATCGCGTCACTATCTGAAGAAACAAAAAGAAACAAAGCATCACTATCTGAAGAAACAAAAATTTCTCTCGTTTCACTGGTTTACTTGCAAATACACTTTTTAAACGAGGCAAGAATTACACCAAGTGTATTTTATGGAAATTATGACGTCTTGCATCGTTTAAGTGTGTTGTTGGGACTTAGGAAAAAATATGAATATTTTTGTGTAATAATACACATTATGTTATTCATCTTGTTTTGAACACAGTTTGCAATTTCTGGTTTGTTCTGTATTCTGAGCTAGAGACAAGAAACTTGAAGATCCAATATATACATGAATAAAACTCGTTGCTAATTTATTTCTAAATTTAATAATAAAACGCAGCAAAATAATAGCAAATTGGGAAGTATGACTAAAACTTTTCGAAAGATAAACATAGATAAAGACAGTAAAATAATTGTCGTAAAGTCGAATGACAGTTATATGACGTAAATAAACTTTGCTCTTGTCAAAAAAGTGGCTCGGTGACGTTTTTTGTAATAATGGTTCACTGTAATTGAAATTATATTACTCACTAACCAGTTTGAATCTGCAAATCAAAGGAACGCTAACTTCTTTTGCATGTTTTGAGAACAAACACAAAACAAATAAATTAAAACATTGGAAACTTTATTACTTTTTACGGTTACTACCGTTTACTTTCACGGTAAACGTAAAACCCATTTCTGACAAATGTCATTAGACTTTCTCGAGTTAATCATCGGAATCTTGTAACAGTAAAATAATTTCGTGAGAGCGTCTTACGTGTTTTGAAAAAAAGTTAATTAAATTAAGGAAAATTTTATTTGTGAAATAAGAAACTGAAATAAGTAGGTATCGTTTTAAATAACTGGTTATATTTATATACTTTTTAAAAAATATCACCAGATTACGTCTCAGAAACAATATACTCCATATACAACAATCTTTGCCTCTTTTATGATAATAAAATTAATTTTCCATGTTAAATTGTCCAAATAAATGTTTTGGTTGCTCGATTTAATTTATTACTAATTGGATTGTAATTAAAAATTGGTACCTAATTAATCACATGTACTAGTTTTAAAGAATGGACTTTAAAAATACAATCTAAACGAGTTAAAAATAGATTTATAAAATAAGCTGAGCAGAAAGCATAAAAAATAATTTTAATTGATTATTGATGCAACGATGACGCCAAGTAGTATCTTGACAGTCTGTCATGACTCATGACTATCAAACTCTATGACGATATACGTTATTTAGGTCAAATGATAGTAGGTATTGCTACTATTTCTACAAATATTCAATCAAAATGAACATTTATTACAACCTTAGCCATGTTAAGCCTTAATTTATTAATATACATTAATGAACCTTCCGGAAAAAATTCTCTAAATGATAGTAAAAATCACATTAAAATCTGAATATTTTATCAGATAAAAAATATTTTCTAAGCATTCATTTCCTTATTTGAAGATTTTCCTTATATGAACACCGTAAATATGTTACCGTCAACAGAGCAATTATGTGTATTTAGTTTCGACCACGCAACTTATCCTTATAAAGTACGAAAGACGTAATCTATACATATAGTCAGGTTTATTGATTGTTACAACCCTAATTGCGTCCCAAAAAAGTGGGCCGTGGGTGTCGGTGCGATGCGATGTAATGTAGTGTTACTATCTATGCGTCAAGTGATTCAATTGCTTCGAAGTATTCTGTAATCTGACTCATCTACGAAATTAATTCCTCCCTACCTACTAGGATGACAGTGACATCTGACATCCAACATCCAACGGTAAACAGTAAACATCATAACGCAGAAGAAATACATAAATAAACATGATATACATTACATATAATAGGCAAGATGACGGTATTAAAGAATTAAAGCATAAATGATATTAGAGAAATATGTACTTATACAGAAAAAATTCTAAAAAATTTTAATATAAACATTAAGATTAATAAGATTTTAAATAATATAAAAGTATAAAATACTGAAATCCGCCATGTTAACTGAACACCGATCAGAGCGAATGACGTCACGCTTTCGTAAATATCACCGGTAAGGTAAAGCCACAGGTAAAACTGTTCCTGGGTTAAGAAAGCGTGACGTCACAACAGACGCTACTGCTATTCTAACTTTTTGGCGCAAACTTTAAATTGTATTATTTAAAACATCAATTTTTTTTCAAAACCTTTATTTCTTTAGAAATTAAATTTATTTTGTAGAAATAGCGTAGAAAAACCGTGTAGCAGTTTTTCAAAACCAGTCATAATGCGTATTGTCGAGCAAATCTTACACAATATTAAATGTATTTAGTATAAATAAAGAAAATTGTTGAGCCATTTTGCAGTTGGTTTATAAATAGTTACTAGCTGTTCGCGGCGGTTTCAACCGCCAAGAATTGGGCTATCAAATGCAGAAGGAATTTTTCTAATCCTGACAGTTCCAGAGTTTTCGATAATTAGGCTGCAAATGGGTTGTTTATACAACAGTCCCTCATATAAAAACCTCGGACTAGATTGCCAGGAATAGATTTGTTGCATTCTATTTTTCAATCTTTAAACGTTTATAGTACATAAATATATTGCGATGAAAACTTCCACACGAAATATTTTAAGAGCGATGAGTTGCATTTCGTGCGGATTTCAAATTGAATTAATCATCCCAGTATTCAAGGTGTTACAGATTAATTTTGAAACTCAAAAGGAAAATCTGTCTCAGATTTCAAAGGTATTCAAAATAGCTGCAGAGAATTTCGCATATAGGATTTTCCTCGGTAGAGCAGAAGCAAAATAAAAAAAACATTAGGCTTAAAACTTATTTTTGGTAAGTTCACATGAAATCAAATTCTTTTTTTGTACGCTATATACCATTATAAAATTGTAAAGAAGTCTTCTCAGTCCAATAACACAGATGGGTAGAAGATATTCACTTATAATACATATATAAGTAAGAAGAAAAAATTATGGTTTTTGCCATTATGACTAAGCCTTTCAGTTCACGTACGGCTTATGTCGTTGGTAGGCGAATCTTAAATAGTCTTTTTCTTAGCGAGCCTTATATGCATTTACTTATATCAAAAAATTTGGCATTCTGAGAATTGCTTTTTATATTTTGTATTAGCTGAGCCCGCAACTTCGTACGCGTGGTATTCGGTATAGCGCGTAACTTTTTTATTTGTAAACCGATTGGAATGAAACGAACACTAAATCTTACGGCAAGTTTGCTACAATACATAAGTGAAAACCGCATTCATATTTTGTACCGTTTCTGAGATTAGCGTGCACAAACGCACAGACAGCCAAAAATTCTAAAACCTATTTTTTTAACCTCGGTAACATAAGTACAATTGTTTTTCTTTGAAAAACTATTTGATGTGCAGCATAGACACGGCTCATTTACGATTTTATTATTAGTATAGATACTTAATGTATTGTGCAAAATTTTAAGTATAATGAAACGAAAGAAACTAATTTTTTAATACTTGCATTTGGAGTATTTATATGAGTAAGTTTTGTAAATGTATTTTTTTTAAGCTAGCAATTGACAAGTGGATAAATTTTTGTTCATTCTGTATATATGTATTTATGCGCAATACTAGGTATATTTGGTATAAAAATTTGTTCCCAACATAAGGCATCGATAAGAATTAATAACAATTTTATATGATTTTAGTAAAAGAGAACAAAAAAACTGTTGTCTAACAAACTAAATAAAACATAAAACACTTAACTACGTAGAAGTCAGGAACTCATTCACGGAATACCCTTTTTCTTACGGCCTTTACGCAATAAAAACACGAGGATTCGATCAATTTTGCGGTTACAACAAAACGTGATAAAGGTGACATGATAAGCGGTCGATTTCTAAATTACTTTTTGAATAAATAATGCGTGTACTATTTGTTGCTGGCCACAGAGAGTGATATCGAACGACACTAGAAGAACACTCGAACGACATTTGCCTGAAGCCTTTTCAGTGAGAAAATTGTTGCAAACTGTTATGTACTCACCTCGCGGACGAAAATCAGGTGTCAATGTTGCAACAACCAGTCGACACCGGTATACTGTAGAGTATTTTGTCAAATTTGGTATTTCCAAAATAGGTGTGTTCCGCTTTGGCCACAGGCAAAGCCTAATGTGACGACGCTTACGGCCTCTATCGGCGACTGAATTCACACGAAGACCTCTTAAACGTCCAGAGACGGCATCAATTGAAGCACTTAACAAGTTCCATATTACGATCTTATTGTGACTAACCGTTCATTAGATTGAACTATTATGATGATAGTTAAATTACCGTTGTGAACTTATTATTGACTGTGATCAATGTTGATAGAAGAAACTGATATTTGCGCATTGAAAACTCTTTCGATTTTTTTTATATTATTGAAGCTGACGGTCCACTTGATGGTAGGTGGTCACCGTCGCCTAAAAACACAAGCAACATCAGGGGAGTACATGCGCGCTGCCGACCCTGCAGGAATTTATTTACTGCTCGATTGATGAAGCCCATATTGTAGCTAGAACACCTTAGGAGATTGTTCCAAAGTTCGCGCGTCCGTGGGATAAACTTTCTACTTATCCGAACTGTGCGCAGCGGCATCTTATTCAAGTAATGTGGATGAACTTCGTATCTATGGCGTGCAGTGCGGTGGTAAATTTGACTTTAAGGTGGAGACAAACACTAAATACTAAAAATATCCATTGTTTAATGAAGATGTTACAAGGAACAGACAACACAATTGCTTTGAAAAAAAAAAAAATTATGCTGAAACATGTGAAGAACCAATTGTATTAATTAGAATTTTCGTTAAAGTAATAGAAACCCCACAAAAAAAAATTAGTACACAAGAAAAATTTGACTTTTATTGAAAATTCTCTCGAAAATCCTGTACCTATTAATAAGTTAATGTCAGTTTAAAAAATTGAGTAATTTTTTTTTGTGTATTGTTCTCATGGTAAAAAAAAACACAATTTCTAGGCCTGTTGAATTGTCTCCGCCGCCAGCGAGTTCTAATGTAAATGTCATTTGCCCAAGTGAAGCCCTTAAACTGATTTATTCTTTTGTAAATTATGTTTGTACAGCGGATTTTGTCCTGCCTGTACTCGAAAAAAGAATGTATCACGATTGCTGCGCCACCTATCGGGTCCAATTGTAAATCTAGGAACCCACTCAAACCTACACAAAAAGTTATCAAAATCTATCCCTAGGTTTAGGAGAGACAGTCGTTGCCCTGTCAATTCATACAAAAACACCATACAAATTTCAGAATTTTCCCGTGAATTTTCCAAAAAATTTCTTTTATACAAACCTTGTCCTGAAATTTACGAATACAACAAAAAAAATCAGCAAAAACGGTCGTGCCATTCTCAACGGTCGTTCCATCACACATGTGGCAATTCATATATACAAATAATAAAATGGTAAACGAACCGCGTCTGTATATTAAAGATTAAAAAAAAACGATTTGTACACGATGTCGGAAAAATAGTTTTTGGAATTTTTGTCTGTTTGTCTGTGCGTTTGTGCACGCTAATCACAGAAACGGCTAAACCGATTCGAATTCATTGTTTTAACTATTGCATTGTAGCAAGCTTCCCGTAACATTTAGTGTTTGTTTCATTCCAATCGGTTTACAAACAAAAAGTTACGAAATTGCATGCTCTGCTAGTTTTCAACGCTAGTTTAGAGATATTCAAATGCCACGTGTCTAAATGTTTGTAATTCTGGACGAGGGTGAGTCCTGCGCCCTGAAAGCAATGCGCGCGCATCATCGGACGTTTATTACACAAGGGTAACACTGTTCATTTGAGTTTCTATCGACGCTCCAGCCTTCTTGCGTCCTTGTCTAACGCGTGAGACTGGACATTCATTATCTCTCTCTTTTACGAAGTGAGTTATCGTAGTAACTCTGTTCTTTCATAAACAATGTAGTTTTCAACATTATTTTGGTAGGTATTATACGGAAGAATCAAATTTCACATGTCTAGCAATTGAGATGAGCCAAATATAATCATAAAAATAATATGCACATATCAAGCATGTTGTAATTATATTATTTAAAATTATATAATACCTACTGCTACTCCTCCATATACGAGTACCTGTAACAAAAAAAATAGTTTAAAAATATTTTACATATTATGAAGTTTGGTTTAAAAGCTTGAAAACAGATTGAATGAACACCTATCACGTAACTGATAAAATAACGTTGGTTTCACATGCAATGTTTATTTATCGTTATTGTAACCTTGCCTTGACTAATGTTTGCCTTTGTCCACTATTTTCAACATTCTTTCACAGAGTAAATATTTGATGCCATACGATGATTCAGTAGGGGCGATCAATTTGTATACGTTTTTAATAGATTAATCATTGGACATTACTTAATTCATTGTTTTATAAATAAATACGTGGTTTGTTTATAGAAGACCTAGAAGATAGATTTTTGAATCATTTTAAAATGGATGTTACGCATATTTAATAATTACATTGAATTAGTAAATAGTGGAGAGACGTGTAATAAAAATTTGTAAATAATATTTGAGTTAAATTACTTTGACAACACGTTTTAAGAGAAAGATAAAAAGGTTTGTGATTTAGTATTACATTTTATAAAATATTAGCTGTGCGGGGGTGGAATTCAGATTGTTTCTCGGTATCGTGTATCTACCTTGCAGTCGTAGCGTACGTGTCTTGCTTGCCTCTGCACTGCCTCTGTGGTTTCACGGCGCGGTCGCGCTTTACGTATATCGTATTATAGCGTTCGAAAGAAATTTCGACTTGCTTTGCAAATTCTAATACAACGAAAAAGCCTTTTCATTATACGGGATAATATATAGCCTATGTCCATTCTGAAATTCTATTCTATTTGTGAAAGAATTTTTGTTTGTAAACCGATTGGAATGAAACTCACACTATAAATCTTAGCGGAGCGTGTATAAAGAGAAATAGCTAATCCTAGAATTGAATTTTATCTAAGTTTGTAATGTCCAAATAAGAAAATATTTATATATAGATTAATATATTATAAATAAAAGTGAAATGTAGAAAAGAAAATTTTATACGATGAAATTTTCTCGATAGAAAAAAAATCACCAAATTACCTCTCATTTTTATCGATTTTTGCTTTATTTTCAAAATGACACATATTACAAACCTAAAAAAATTATCAATAATCTCACTTCCCAGATTATTTAGGGCTTTGAGGATTAATTTTTCATTTGACATTGTAGTTTACGACTAATTAATATTTAATACTTTGGCACTTATAACATTTTTATTTTTTATCTTCCGTCTCAGTTATGCATACTTCAATGCGCATTGTTTCACATGATCAGTCACAATCGCTTATGGGGCCACGCGGGTGAAATTAGAAATATTTTTTGCTTTGTACGCAGCCTTACGTGAAAACCGCAATCAAATCGTTAACCGTTTAAGATTAGCGTGCACAAACGCACAGGCAAACATACAAAAATTGTAATAACTATTTTTTTGACCTCGGTAACATAAGTAAAACTTGTAAATTTAATGTACGGACACGGCTCGTTTACGATTTTATTATAATAATATGTATAGATAGATTTATGCCGCGACAAATGTTTTCAAGACAAATGGTCCTAAGATACTTTCAGCTATTGTTTTTGAATACTTTCAACTAATAAATAAATTTGAATTTGCACATAGTGCTTATTAGTTAACTTTGAAAAGACAAAAAAATGTTCTGTTTTATTGGAAAAGAGTAATTATTTTCTATGTAAATATTATTTAATTATGTAATAATTTTTACATATTATGAAAATTACTATTGTGTAGACTTGTAATGACATCCAGCAAAAACCGTATCAGGCTTAACTATTATAGATTATATAATTTTATCACTTTTGGGCACAGGCGTAATTTGATAGCTATCTAATGGCAATTTATAGCTAGCATACTGCGGAATGGCAAATCTTCACCAGTCTTAGCAAATTGCTCATCTAACACCGGTTCAAAATGAAAAAATCACGCAGGTTTTCCTTCACAAGAATAGCAAGTGGTCACCATTTCTAATACACACATGAAATTAAAAAGATTTAGAGATTGAAGGTCAAACGAATTTGAAAATCCTTAAGTTTATTATTAACTTATTAAATACCACAACAGTGTGAATGGCGAAAAGTGAGTCAGTGGGACCTCGAGTAATAAGAAAATTGTTTGTGGACACATCAATTATTCATAGTGGTGGGTCTACGATATGAGTCCGGCGTGAAAACAACATGCTAAGCTAAGTTAAGCTAAAGTTAAGCTCTATGAGCAATTACATGTGCATAGATTTGTTTACCTATTCAATAGAATTTAACTTTATTCTTAGCCATTTTATGTGCGTGCATTTTATGCTTCTTCCAACAAATGAAGTAATCCAAATTAATATTATAAATATGTGTTTGTTTGTCTGTTTGTTACACTTTCTCGCCTTAACTACACAAACGATCATCATAAAAGGAGATCAACCAGTTTTGTATGGAGATCAGGCCATCAGTGTATGGTATTTTATTGAAACTTGTGCCATTAGGTAAATAGAAATTATAGATTTTACTGGGAAAATATCTTGTAATTTGGTAATGGGGTGTCGAGCCCGTTGGATAAGTGGTTAGGGTGCTTGCCTTAACGCTCTGTTCTAGGGTTCCCGGGTTCGATTCACGGCAGGGTCAACTTTGAAAAATGAACTTTTCAAATTTGGCTCTGGTCTGGATCTTGAAAGTAGTGGCAGGGCACACTGCCTTTCGCAGTTATTTGGGCAGCCCGTCTGGCGGCAGTAACCACCCCCTTACAGAAGACCACCGTGAAATCACAGCACGTGTGCTGTTGTGTTTCGGTGAGTGAGTAAGGAATGCCAGAGCCCATTTCCCTATCCCCTCCTTAATCCTTTATCCCTTTTCCTACTGTAGTCGGCAGCGCACTTGCAGCAGCTTTGGCGCTGCTTGTGTCATAGGCGACGGTAGCCACCTACCATCAAGTGGGCCGTCAGCCTGTCTGTCGATCTTAATATAAATAATAATAATAAGTTTGAAAATACATATTAAAAAATCCAATTGTTCGAAATAAGTAATAATTAAGGGGATGGTAACTGTGATGGTAACTGTCGCCTGAAGGGCTCTACCCAATTTGTGACTGCGAAACGCAATGTATCTTTTATAAGTATCTATTTAAACATGTCAAAGCAAGTTATACCTATTTATCTATAAGTATTTGGTTCTTGTATTCTTCGTGCGTAGAAGTATTGCTGACATGCGTGTTTTGTCAGTCAGCAAAGTGCAATAAACCAGTTTACTGTAGAGTCCTTGAGAACGCAGTGTCAGTCATAACTATTGTGTTGCCAACATCCGGTGTCATTTTAGGTGCCAGATGTACTTACGAGTATTTTTAAATGTTCCCCCCCTAGGTGGGCCATGACCTTGTCGTGGTGGGGGGGCTTACCCTTGGCAATCCGGCGGGTCGCAGGAGTCGGTGCTTGTTACCCGCATCGGCCTCTGCTCGTCCCCCCGGATTGTTTTAGGGGCCAAAGAAGGCCGAGCCCACGACGTGGGCTCCGAGCGGGCTCCGTTCAACGGAGCCCGTGGCGGAGCTCCGTTGACTACTTGAATTCATGACTCACTTGACATTGGCGGACAATGGCCATTTTTAAAAATGAGCCAAATCGCCATTTTTTATAAAAAGATGAAGATGATACATGTTTACGTGACTCGTTTAGGGTATTATAATAAAAATATAATTGCTTTTTTGTCTCATGTATTACCAGTTTAACCGAAATCGCATGCAATTTTGCATTCCAAAATCGTTTTTCTTCATATACGTATAAGTAAAAATTATATATCCTCCCGCACTCAATGGAATGAAAAGGGAGGGCATTATTTATGATCCAAGTAATCTTTCCTTACATTATGCACAATTTTATTAATTTTACACATATTTATTTATAAAAACATTTAAGTACCTACATCTTTCTTAACATTTTTTTTATCAGCCATATATTCTTTTTAAAATTTCATTTTTTTTAGAATTTTTAGAATGGAATAGGTTTTTAAAATAGGTTCGGAGCCTGCAGAGAGGTTGGTACCTCAGTATTTTTTTTTTTACTTCAATAGTATTTATACTAAAACACACGAACATGTTTTCAACATACATATTTATTTCCAAATTAAGAAATGTCATATTATTATGGTTATCACACAAGACGTGTTTTGAAATTATTTGTCCAGGCGGCATCTGGTTCTATTCTGAGCGGTTCTAAATTTTAGAGGAGGCCTATGTGCAGTGGACGTCCTTTGGCTGAAATTGCTTGGCGTGCGAGCAACAATTTTAATCGATTAGTTAAGTAAGTTTAGTAATTAATTTATTTGCATTCTTTAGTTAGATCAAGAAGGAGTAAGCATCACTGTAGTGTAGATTTGAATGTAGTACCTGTAGATACATGTAACATATGTATATGTTACTATATGCAAAGAAACAATGCTGACGAACACTTTTAATGTGAGCGCTTCTTAGAGAGGGTCTTCTAAAATATAGCAAAAAAAGTGATCCACCACAAACTTAGGAAGGATGCAGTTTTATTTTCCACTCGGGTCCCTTTTCCATTCAAGCATATAAGAATAACACCTCTTACTACAATCCTCTGATCAGGATGTGTCGAGCCTATAATGGCCTGGTTGTTGGACATGAGGCCGAAATAGATATATTTGATGGTAGGTTTTCCATTTTGAAACAGAGATTAGGTTCATTAATTGGGTGTGTTTAGGTAATGTTTAAAAAAAATTGTATTGCAGTAATATTTAATAACTATATTCTGTATTTAGTATTTAGTTTTGTTATCGTACTATTATCTTAAGTTAGCATAAATTACATTTAACTATTCTATGTACACTAGTTAGGAGTGCAATTTAGCAATTGATTTTTACACATGCACTTTTTTTTGTATTATTAATTGCATTCTGTTTGTGTACTTTACTAAAATAAATAAATAAATAAATAAATTATATACCAAAGCCTTCTTCGTTTATCGCTATTCCATTGGTGAAAACCGTACCAAAATCCCTTGAATCGTTTAGAAGAAGTAAGCGGAGAAACAGACAGAGGCAAACACTATATTGAAAGAAGTCAATTTATTATGCAAAATTTCGCTAGCTTAATAATACCTATGTAAGTATATTTACAATATCGCCTTGATAAATCCGATTTTTAAGTGTTCGAAATTTAAAGGTATCGCGTTTTCGAAACATGATGGCCATATTTATAACTAGCTGGTGTTCACGACTTTGTTCGCACTGAAAAATGAAAAATATAACACCTAACCCTGAACATCTTTATCGCTGTGACGACGGTGGCGCCATCATTTTTGACGACAGTTAACATTTTTAACATTTTTCCAAGATAATAAATATCCCAATTATGTTAATTCAGATAATATACTATTGGTGAGCCAAACAAATCCGTTAAGCCGTTTTTACGTGAAAGAATAATTATTCATCCTCAGAATCTTTCACATTTACGATATGTATTAATAATAATAATAATAATAAGCCTTTATTTCCGAATTTTACATAGAATTAAAGATAAATTTTAAACAAAGGAAAGGTAAAAGAGTAAAAAAATACAGAGCATTATTTCCAGCTAGCTAACATAATTTAAGAAAAAAATCACGTTAGTATAATCACAAAAAGTCTCTTAATTCGGTGTGCCTTACGGCAAAGGCCTCCTCCAATTCTTTCCACTGCTTTCTGTCTTCCGCTACTCTCATCCAAAGCGGTCCTAAGGTGAGTTTCAATTCGTCTTCCCATCTTCTTGCTTTGCGACCTCGGCTCCTGGCGCCATCCCTAGGGTACCAGACTGTCACTTGTTTGCTCCATTTTTCTTTTTTGCAACGAAGCATATGACCAGTCCACCGCCATTTAAGTTGATCAATGCGTGACAGTATGTCTGTTAATTTCGTTTTCTGCCTGATGTTTCTACTTCTAACTTTGTCCATTAACTTGAAACCTAGCATGCTTCTTTCCATGCTTCTCTGGCATCTTGCTAGTTTGTCCCTATGGCTTTTCGTCAAAGCCCAGGTTTCACAACCGTATGTAATGCAGGGTAGGATACAGGTATCAAAAGCCTTCTTTTTGATCTTCATGCCCAGTTCCTTGCTTTTCATGATCTCTTCTTCAAAAAAGTACGATATGTATTAGTAAAGTTTATTTCAAAGTGAATTTTGTATATCATATGAAGCCAAGTAGCCAGATGCCTATTTGAGGATTTACCCTTTCATGGTGTGCCGCTGGTAACCTTGTCTGAAACAAACTCAACCCGGAAGTGTCTGCGATCGCGTGTCTTAATTCATTAGGCATCGTGCGTGCCATCTACCGTATTACACAGGGCTGAAAAATGTATATGCTATGTTGTCCTTTTATCGGCCAATCAATATGCGATACGTCCTTCTACAGTTGAATACAAAAACAACTTGATTGCTTTAATGTTTACTGAAAACGATTACAAACCTAATTACACTCACCTACTTACTAGATGTTCGTTAGCGGTATACCTACCCCTTGTTATTCGAACGCTCGGGGTCGGGTTGTCATCTATGTAAAGGTCGGTAGTCAGTCTGACAATCCAGTTGATGGTAGGTGGCTACCGTTGCCTATTGACGCAAGCAAAATAACGATAAGGAATTAGGAGGCGATAGGAGAATGGGTTCTGACATCTCTAAGCACTCATGATTTTTATGACTACATACTCGTACTTACAAACTGCAAAAGTCATTTTGCGGTCTAGTCGTTTTACTGCTAAGCCATTCGGAGATATAGGCATTCCACGAGATGGCCGTTTTGCGATCTAGTCGTTTTGATATTAAGCCATTCTGAGACGAAGACCTTCTGCTCGATGGTCGTGTTACTACAATGTCATTTCGAGATATAGGCTTTCTGCAGCTGTGGTCGTTTTGTGAGCTAGTCCTTATGCAGATATAGTCATTTTGGAGATCCAGTCGTTTTGATACCGACCCCACCATTTTACTTCGGGATGTTTTTCTTGTTATTTTGGCGAAGGAAAAGTTTTGGAGCAAACTGCGTAGATATTCTAAAAGACTGTTTAGTTAGCAATCTTTGAATGCAGATTATGCTATTTATGCTAGTCCTTCCTTAGTTGACTATGGTATGGTGGATTTATAGCACATATCATAACTACAAGAAAAATAAAAAATACGAATTATTTTGTTATGCCCTTATTTTATCCCATTAAAAACCGACTGCACATAGTACGTAGGTAAATTTAAAATAGGTACGTATATTATTATTAGTGACGCCTCACAAATACACCTAGTACCTACTAATGTAGGGCCAGCTATCACCGAGTTCTGCAGTCATAAGCAACTGTTACAGAATTTATTATTTATTGTATAAAATACATATAATTTATAAAAAAAACTAGCTGGATCCCGCGGCTTCGTCCGCGTTGAAAAATAAAAAATAACACCCGACTAATAACAGAGCAATGAAAAGCCTAACATCTTTGTTGCAGTTATAGCTTTGCCAGACGTTAGATGATCCCAGACATAATATAACAAGAGATTTATATTTTACGAATGAAAAAAGCACAATGCCTCAAATGCAATAGGATAGGTTTTATTCAGTTATAAAACTTGTATGCAATACCATAGATAAAATACTACTTAAGTAGTATTTTATCTATGGCAATACCTACCTAATAGACTGATGACAAGCAACGAAGAACTGCAAGATAAATAGCGCCATCTATGCTATTTATACTAAAACTTGTTGGTTGACTTTTATCTTATGTATATTGGAACTTCTTGTATATTTTGGTACAAAGTGATGCTTGCTTGAACCGCTTGGTGGCGCTAATTGAGTTTGTGAATATTGCAAAACAGAGGGCACCTCAGTAGCGTAGCAATCTGTCTATGAATGCAAAGAATTCTGATAATTAAAATTACATCTATTTTGACACTTCGATACATTTAAATATGTACCTATCATGTGTATATAGTACTTATTACTTCCATGGTACCTATAGTCGGGGTACGAAAATCTTCGTCAGTTTTCAAATTAATTCCTTTATCAAGTCGTAGACTCTTAGTACCTTTTGAAACTAAAGCACTAAGCAGACAACTGACAGGAGTTTAAATTGTTTTGGCAATGTTTTGGCATTACTGATAATAATTGTCGAACCTTTTCTTACCCTGACTTTACCTATAGTTCAATAAATGATATTTAAAACAAATCATAATTACGTACAGAAGATTTTGCATATTGAACCATATTTATCTTATACTCTGTCGCAACAGTAACATTACTTATATCTGTGAGTATATCATGTCAATTTTATTCAAAAATTTAAACTAGAATCAGGATGGCGATGTTTTTTTGTATGAAAAATCCACCTATTTACTTAGGTAATAGCTTTTTATAATATTATCCATGTAACTACTTAGTCGCTATTTATAAAAAGTAACATAATAAATTAAAAAATAAGTTTAGTTATTGAGAGTTGATTGAATATAATATTGTTGCTCCCCATCGGCCTCAATTCACAGTGTAATATAATGTACTGCGACATCGGTCGCCTTTGCGCAGTCTCTAGCACTAGCACTGCTGAGCAGCACAACCGAAGTGCCATTGTCAGCGTTCACGATAAAATCCCACCGCTTGCTCGCATCGAAAATAGGGCAAGTCTTTGGAGGATTTACGCAAAGTAACATCTAGACGACTGATAAATCCCATTTTAAAAGATTTATATGACACGCAATTATTATAAAAGTTTTGAGTAAAATATAGTTGACTGAATCTAAAATTCTAAAATATCTTCTAAACTCATTTCTATGTAGGTCTAATGTAGGTATAATATAATATAGGATGATACAGATACATAATGTTTTCTAAAATCCTTGACGCAATTCGTGGGTTACATCGTTCAAGCAAACGCTCTACCATTTTCAGTGTTATTAATACTTATATTAATTATATTAAAAGTATTAATCATTATTAATCATATAAAGTGTGACATTAATATTAATTTCGACCACTAGTGGCTATACAAATGAATACAAGAAGTCTAACAATTTTGGAGTGATTTTTTTATAACTTTTCTTACATGATGAAAGAAAATTGACAATGAAAATATTGAATGCATTATTAAAAATTTAAAAAAATAGTCAATAGTTGGTTATTAACAAAAAAAGATGCATAGCAAACAGTATTCAGCTAATGTTTCAATAGCGAAGAGGGGAGAAATAATGATCGTTGTGAGAACCCTCTTACTAGACTACTTCCAACCCTTCTTACCCAAGCAAAAGCAGACGGTACAGGGACCTACTTAATGCTCCACCCTATTGCGGAAAAACATGAATATTTGTATAATATAATCTATGAGTTATTGTTTTTTTTTAATCATTTTAATTTTAAATATACATCCATATTACCATAGATAAAATACTACTTAACCAGAAGTAGTATTTTATCTATGATATTACTAATAACATTACTAATATTATAAATAAATACGAAGATAACTGTGTCCGTCTGTCTAACTTACTGCGACGAACACAGGGCTAAAGTGCTGAAAATATATTAATAAAATCGAAATGCCTGGAAATGTACTTAGAGTACTTTTTATGTTATAAAGACAACGAAGCCGCGGATAAAATTTAGTGTTAATGCGAAATTAACTGTTAATCTATACATATAATAAAATCTTAAACGAACCGTGTCAGCACATTAAATATTTTTACAAAAATTGTACACTTATATGTCACCTAGGTCAAAAAAATAGTTTGTAGAATTTTTGTCTGTTTGTCTGCATGCCTGTGCATTTGTGCACGCTAATCTCAGAAACAGCTTAACCGATTTGAATGGAGTTTTCACTGATGTATTGTAGCAAGCTTTCCGTAACATTTAGTGTTTGTTTCATTCCAATAAGTTTACAAACAAAAAAGTTACGCGCTATACCGAAGTTGCGGGCTCAGCTAGTTGTTAATATCTGTTGGTTCTGCCGTCTGTAAAGTATCTTTTCACGGCTAAACTACATTGAATCATTTTTTGCCATAGTTCGTTCCTCGAGAAAGCAAAATCATGTGCTACATTTTAACTTCGGGACTTCCCGTACCTTTTTAAATTAATTAGCCTACTAGCTGTGCCCGCGACTGCGTACTGTACTTAGTTTTTTGAAAATCCCACAGGAACCTAACATTTTTTTTTTCAGGATAATAAGTATCCTATATATTAATCCAGCTAATAAACTATCTGTGTGCCAGATTTCATTCAAACCCGTTCAGCCGTTTTTGCGCAATTGAGTAACAAAAATCCATACAAACTTTCTCGTTGTATAATATTAGTAGGGGGGGGGTAAGGGGAGAACGGAATAAACACCAAGCCGGCCCTACTGTCATCCTCACCTGCACGCGTCGTATGACGGCGGCATGGTATATATCATGCCGTGGTACTCCCTGCCGAATAACGAACGAGGCTCTGGCGACCGAGTCAGCGGCGGTATAACTGCTCACCTGGAATTTATAACCCAGAGAGGCTACCGCAAGCCTTGGAGACTAAATACCTCCTAAAAATGTGGCCGTGGCGTGATGGGGAAGCGCCTCGAGTATATATCCCAATAAAAAAATCATGTCAATGTCGGAATTAAATACGGAACTACCCCAGGAGGGTACCGCTGATAGCGGAGAATCCCTCTCTGCGCAAGGCTGTTCTCAACAGCTGAGCCCAGACTGTCCCATGGTATCTGGGGGGGACAAATTTCGATTGAATGAACCGAGTTTGAGGAGTCCAAGTACAAACCAAGCGAAAATATTACACCAGCAGGTATTCCACAAATTGTTTTTAAGTCGCCCTAGATCTAACTCTCATAGTGGCCAATTAAGAAGTAGAGAAACCGAATGGGCAACACACAATGATGAAAATGAACACCAAGTAAAAGAGCAGGACTGGACTTTAGTTCAGAACAGAAAACGGCAAAGAGCCAGCCCGGATGCTATCCCAAAGATGCCAAAGCAAACTAAATTAAACTACTGGCTCGCGGCACCCACTCCCACAACAAATAGCTTCTCTGAGCTTGTCAATGATTCAGATCCCGCTGTACCAACAGCTCCAAAACCACAAAAACCGCCACCAATATTTGTGGATAAGGTCAGTAACATTCAGCCATTGACTAAAATGCTAGCTGAAGTAACGCAAGGTGACTTCGAAATAAAGATACTACAGTCTGAACGAGTCAAAATACAAGTGAAATCGGCCGAGACCTACTCAGTTGTATACAAGGAATTAAAAAAAAGAAACACTGAATTCTACACCTACCAACCGAAATCAGAAAGGAGTTTCAGAGTAGTTCTAAGGAACTTACATCCTTCGACTGACCAGCAACAAATTAAATCGGCATTAGAAGAACTAGACCATAGAGTCAGAAACATTTGGAACATCAAACACAGGCTAACGAAACAACCACTTAATATGTTCTACATTGATCTCGAACAACAAACTAATAATAAGGAGATTTACAACATTAAAAGCATACTAAATTGCAGAGTTACTTTTGAAGCACCAAGACCTAAACGTGAAATCCCGCAATGCGCAAATTGTCAGCAGTATGGGCACACTAAAAAATTTTGTAATAGACAACCGAATTGTGTCAAGTGCGCAGGACCCCACCGCACGATTGACTGCCCTAGGAAAGAACGTTCCGACAAAGTCAAATGCATTCTGTGTGATGGTAACCACCCAGCGAATTACAAGGGTTGTAACGTATATAAAGAGTTACAAAAAGTGAACTATCCTGCATCTTTCCCCAGAAACCAAAGAAAACCAAGCCCTACATCAAACAAACCACTCTCAAAAACCAATAATAGTCAGTCGTATGCAGAAGTGCTCCGAAATAATCAAGCGCCTAATAATTCCACAAACACTGAAAATTCACTACTTAGGTTAAACGAGACAATGCAAGCCATCCTTAATCAAATGTTATCCCTCACCAAACTGCTAACTGAACTCATGTCAAAAGTAGCATTACATTCGGGGCATAAAAAATTTGTGTATGGAATGCAAATGGCCTGTCAAACCACTCCGAGGAGTTAAAAACATTTTTGAAAATTCATACAATTGACGTGATGCTGATCTCAGAAACTCACTTCACCAATAAAAGTTACCTCAAATTCCCAGGTTATTTATTACACCACACAATGCACCCAGGCGGAAAAGCCCACGGTGGCTCAGCGATCTTAATTAAACAAAACATTAAGCACCACCTAATAAAACCTTTTTGTACAGAATATATACAGGCTACTAGTATTGTTGTGACTGATTGCACCAGCGAATTAACTGTCTCAGCCGTATACTGCCCACCAAGATATAAAATTAAACAATCAGACTTCGAGTGCTTCTTTCAAATGTTGGGTCGCCGATTCATAGCTGGCGGGGACTATAATGCCAAGCACACTTACTGGGGATCTAGGCTCGTACTGCCAAGAGGTCGTGAACTTTTAAAATGTGTCCTAGAAAACAACATGGATATTCTCTCATCAGGACACCCCACTTATTGGCCTACAGACAGAAACAAAACACCAGACGTCATAGACTTCTGTGTGATTAGGGGAATTTCCAAAAAATATTTCACTTGTGAGAGTTGCTTCGATCTGTCTTCTGACCATTCGCCGATCCTTGTGAACTTTTCTACCACTTTAATTGAAAAAGAAACCAAGTGTGTCTTACACAATAACAGAACCAATTGGATTTTGTTTCGGCATCTAGCGGATGCCGCTTTCGAAGAACCAATCAGGCTGAAGACAGAACATGATGTCGCCGTTGCCGTCGAACATTTCACTAGATCTCTACAAGATGCTGCTTGGAACTCAACGCCAATACACAAGAAAAACATCGCTGAAAACTACGTACCTAAGCACATACAGAAGTTAATATCAAATAAAAGAAAACTTAGAAAACAATGGCAATCTACTGGGTGTCCCCAAATAAAAACACGATTAAACCATGTTACCCGTTTACTCAAGAACGCACTTGATCGCGATCGTAACAACAGCTTCCGTGCCTATCTGAGTTGTCTCGATGCCTCTGCCTCCTCAGACTACTCTTTATGGAAAGCAACAAAGAAACTCAAGCATCCCATAACTGCCTCACCACCGCTACGAACACCAGAAGGCACTTGGGCTCGTACGGACGCTGAGAAAGCGAAAACGTTCTCAACTTATCTGATGTCAGTTTTTACACCCCATCAGAATGAAAGCACACCTGAACACAATCAAGTGGTCCAAGATTTTCTCTCTGAGGTATCACATACGGGACTGGAGCATAACTTACCTCCTTTCACAAAAAAACAAGTAATATCCTCAATTAAAAAAATTAATCCCAGAAAGGCTCCTGGATACGATCTCATTACAAGCCGATTGCTGGCTGAACTGCCACCCTCAGGATTGCATCGTCTCACGTCTATCTATAACACCATGACCAGACTTAAATTCTTTCCCCCGCAGTGGAAGGTGGCTAAGATTGTAATGATTCTGAAACCTAACAAACAACCAGATGATCCAAAATCCTATAGGCCTATTAGTTTGTTGCCCGTTGCCTCCAAAATATACGAGTCCCTCTTACTGACTCGGATGCTGCCAGTGATCAAAGAAAATCACCTAATACCTGACCATCAGTTCGGCTTCCGTCATAACCATGCCACCATTGATCAAGTCCATAGACTCACAGATGCTGTCGTAAAATCTTTTGAAGACAAGAAATATTGTGGACATATCCCAGGCCTTCGATCGTGTGTGGCACGAGGGACTCCTATTTAAGATCAAAGCTGTGATGCCTGAGTATCTGTATTTGATTGTTAGGTCTTTCATAACCAACCGCCACTTCATGGTGCAGAGTGGAGATGCAGTGACAAATCTTTGCCCAATACTAGCAGGAGTGCCACAAGGCAGTGTGACTGGTCCTATCCTCTACCTACTTTTCACATCAGATCTACCTACAGAATCAACGGCTACAATGGGAACTTTTGCAGACGACACCGCTATATTGGCCACTCATACTCAGCCAGAAGCGGCAGCTAATAAACTGCAAAACAGCCTGGACAAAATAGCTGAATGGCTTAAGAAGTGGCGCATTAAAGCAAACGAGTCAAAGTCTGTCAATGTCACATTCACACTCAGAAGAGGAACATGTCCCCCGGTACAGTTAAACAATGTAGAGATCCCCCGCGCTGATTGCGTGCGATACCTAGGCATGCATTTAGACAAGCGCCTTACATGGCAGAGACATATCTTCACTAAAAGGAAACAGCTGAGCCTCCAACTTAGAAAACTCTACTGGCTTGTGGGAAGAAAATCCCAGGTGTCTCTTGGGAGTAAACTCCTACTCTATAAGGCTATCCTTAAACCAGTATGGACCTACGGAATACAACTGTGGGGGACTGCTTCACACTCCAACATAGAAATAATGCAGAGATTTCAAAACAAGATGCTACGCATTCTCACAAACGCCCCATGGTTCATTACCAATGAACAGCTGCATAAAGACTTAAAAATGCCTACGGTCAGGGAGGAAATAATCAAATACACGAAATCACATAAGGTCAGGATTGTGAATCACCCAAACATATTGGCGCAGGGATTGATGGACGACAGAACATCTGTACGCAGATTAAAACGTACAATTCCCCAAGATGTGTTAAGGTGATCAATTGGTCACCTTAAATAATTATGTGATCAGGATGCGGCAAAGGTCGCACTCCTCAACAAGTCCTAATGCACTACTTGTCACATATACCGCTTAATGTCCCACTTAGGAGACAGATCGCTGTAATTCTTAAAATTAAAAAAAAAAAAAAAAAAAAAAAAAAAAAAATATTAGTAGAATATCTTATTCTGATGTAAGTATGCATAAAAATCGGTTGGGTATAAAACAGAGAGAGACGGACATCGACTTTATTTTGATACTTATTATAATTAAGATTTAATAAGTTACTTAAACTTAAGTTAAGATTCAGAAGAAATCAAAACAATCCGGTTCTGCCAGTGTAGCCATATTGTTAGTCACACACACGAGAACAATAATTCTCGAACAAAAGACAATTCACTTCTAAATACATAAAATAGTATAATTGTATTGTTTCACTGTTTATTCTTGGATTAAGGCGCGTAATTGAGATCAGTATTTACACTAGCAATAAGCTGTACATAGCATTGAAACAAACCACAAACATATAATCTGAAAATGACACATTTTATTGGTAGATACAAAAAGTTAAATTAGACTATATTAACATTAATAACTTAACACATGTTAACTGTTTAGGAGCTATAATATTTAGCTAGCGATGTGGCTTTATTAATAGAATATCCCTTTGGAGAAAGTTGTGATAATTTTTTGGGTGTGCTTCAATGAAGAGATATAAAATTTTATAAGATATTCAATAATATATAATTATAGATAGTCAAAAGTTACTCAGGCAAAAAGTTGGATTTCGTTGTTTGAAGATCGCATTTATACGATTTTTTTCAGTCGTTTTACTTGCGTCATACATTTCAAATGTAACCATTCATAATCTATACTCTATACTAATACTATAATGAGAAAAGATTTGTATGTATCTATGTATTTTTGTATGTTTGTAATAAATAGACTCAAAAACTACTGGACCGATTTTAAAACTTATTTCATCAATAGAAAGCTACATCATCAGCGAGTAACACAGGCTACTCACCCTCCTCCCGTCTCCCTCTTTACGTTTTCTACAAATAATATTTTATTAAAGAGACGGAGACGAAGTCGGGTGCAACAGCTAGTTATATATAAAAGAATAATTCCAAAAAAAGTATCAAAAATAAATGAAATTTTAGTAATTTTTTAAATAATATTTATTGAATTACAATTTAAGTAAATTTTAGGCCCTCGATGCATGCAACGGAACCAAATCGAAAATTTTGTCCAAGAGCCGAGTGTCAATTGTAGGTAGGCATTTGAGGCACCTTGAAAACTTGTCTAATACTTTTTTTTATGATAGCTAAACACAAAGTTAGCTACGCACAAGCTGAAAAGTTGTGGAAGTTTACCAACCCTCAAATTTAGTCTCAGATTTGTTTGTAGGATTTAAAACCAACAAATATATTTGAGGCACTTTGAGATCTTATCAGAGCAATCTTTATCATTAAAAATTAATATTTTAAAAAAGCCAGATAATGGGTAACTACATAATATGTCCTTTTCTGTATACAGACAACGTAAAGGTACCTACGCAAAATTTCATGATGATCAGCTGAAAAGTTTCGACGTTTACCTCCTACGTGGCGAATATTATAAACATAGATATATTAGTTAAGATCCTATGTTTTATATTAGAACACCTAAGTATTTATTACCAATGCTAATAAGTTGAACGCAAACTTATTTTTTCTAATATTAGCATCAACAGAAAGGATAAATCACTTATTCACAAAGAATTCTTAGAGACAGAATGCATAAAAATACAGTCATAATAACAAGCGAGGGGGGTTGAGGGGGAGGGCGGGCTGACCTTCGGATGTCGTCATGATTAGGCCAACTAGTGTGGCCAGTTACATCATCACTTGAATTACGAACTGTTAAATGTTTACCTAACAGTGGATATGGGCTGTGGCGACGCACCTTACGTTACGATCACGAAGAACCTTAACGCTGCAACCGTTGATAAGGCGATAACCCTATCTACCTTCTTAAAGCGCGATAAGATAGGTTCGGTTTTGTTTATTATCCATAAATAATTTCGATAAAATGAACCGCGAGTCTTGTTTGTAATTTAAATGTTTACAAAATAATGCAACTTCCGAGACACGGGCTATACTTCGATCATAAAAAAAAATTATGAATAACAATGTCCAAATCTCAAGCCACATTGAAACATTTTATTTTAATGTTAAGATCGGCAGACAGGCAGACGGTCCACTTGATGGTAGGTGGCTACCGTCGCCTATAGCCTATAACATAAGCAACGCTACAGGTCCTTAAAGTCCTTAAGTAACCTTTTTAGTGTCATCAAAACCAGCCAAATGCAAATAGCACAGTCAATGAGATTTTATTACAAGTTTATACATACTATATGCGAAAAAGCTTTTTCTCCGACCTAATATGCAGTTATTATACCTATAATAGGGGATCGGACAGTAATCAGATTAAAATCTAAAATGTACTTAGAAAGAAAATATATAATTTTTTACGATTATTTATCGAATAATAATTTAATATAATTCATTAAAATATTTTTAAATGAAGAAATAAAATTTTATTATTTACAATATTTTTAATAAATACTTAAACACCAATCACAGTGCGTGACGACATTTGTGGGCAATCATTGTCTTATGCCAATGCAGCTGTTTTATTCATGTTTTGTTATGATATGACCACAAATGACGTTACGCTCTCTCAGATGAACTATCGTGGCGTTTTGGCGGCATTTTCAAACAAACAATATTAAAACATGATTTTGAGTACCTAAAAGGCTATAAATAAATAAAATAGTATTTTTTTATGGGAATAAATATATCCATGAAGATTAATTTAAAACACTTTCTGAAAATTTGTCCGATCCCCTATTATTAGCTACTCAAGTTATTTTAATTTCTAGTTTAAAGGAGTATCTCTGAAGCTTTTTTCAGGATTAACGACTAAACGGACTCTTCCAGGCTTCGCACAGATGGAATTGGAAGGCTTAGTATACTACATAAAATATAATATACATCTATTTCTGGAATAATGAACCTTTCAAATACTGAAAGGATTTTTTAAATAAGCGCAGTGATTCCCGATATTACTGTCCACATACAATCAACATTACAAAATTTAGTCGTTTAGAATTAGAACTATTCTTTTATTTTATTCATTTAACTTTAAAGATTTCGTCCTTGTGCAACGGCAACGCCAATGAGATTTACGTAATATGTTTATTCACATGTACATACCTAATGTGAGTCTCGCAACAGTGTCGCGTTAAAAAGTGTGCCTGCGCACGGATACTCTAATTTGTATGCGACCTCACGACACTGACTAGAAGTGTCCATTCATCTTGCTAAACTCACGGACTTCTGCTACTGAGGATAAATAAACCAAATAAACCCAATTTCCAGAATGTGCCGTCCAGTATGACACAAATAGAAATACAGCAGGTGTGATGTTACATAATTATATCAAATAAAATCTGCATCGATCTGTTATTTCATCGAAATGTGATAAAAGGTTACACGTGGGGTCATACAACGTCGTACACTGCCTTGCAAAATCTTGCCGCAAGTACCTTTACCATAATTATTTGTTTTTTTTTTAATTTTTATATTACATAATATTATATGACAAATATAATAATCACTTGCAACATAATTATTTGTTGCAAGTGATTTTTTTTAATTGCACTCATTTGTTTTGGTCTCATTCCTATGGTCTTCTTTTCAATGATCGGTCTCTTCTCTTTTCTGGCACCTGACAACACAAGAGTAGTGAGGTGGCAACAATTTTTTTCCGGTTATTAAGATCCGCTGTTTTCTATGGCACTTCATACAGTTTCCAAACAAATGAATGCAATTGTTTAAAAGTATCAAAAATATTTATTTATGATAAAGGTGCTCGCGGGAAGATTTTGCTAGGAAACCCTGCGGCGTTGTATGGCCCCACGTGTAACCTTTAATTTAAATCATCACATTTCAATCTGATTAGGTGTAGAATTTTACGCTGGGATCTTAGATTAGGTATGTATGGAGATCTGTTACATATTCACTAAAATTTGGCACAAAGATAGATTATTACCAGGATTTATACGTAGGATACTTTATATCCTGGAAAAATGTTAGGTCCCCGAGGGATCGTGTAAAAATATAAAAAATTTACGACATTGGCCTAGCATTTTTTTGTTATTGAGGAACAAACATCCATACATACTCACAAATTTTCGGATTTATAATATTAGTAGGATTGACATTGGGGTAATAGATATACATATATCTAGACCTATAGCTGTACAAAACTGGCATGAGCAGCGAATAAAAATAACTTTTTAATTATTTGGCATCGTTTTTTTTAAATTACTACTTTTAATTGTCGAGGCCGCCTAATTGGGAGGCTACACGCAACCGAATTGTACCCGCTTCGGTTGGCGATATTTATCGGTTTAATTTTCTTACTCCAAATTCGGACTAAATGAGCTAAACTGCTTTTGTATACCAAATGAAGAATATGTAATTATTAGTTGAACATTCGGGACTAGTATTTTTTTTTTTTTTAAGGAAAATAAGGCATGTTAGCAGTTCAAGATGATTCAGTTCAAGATTATTTATCGCTGATATCTGACCTTGCTTTACCTACTTAAAATGGAATCATTACTTTGTGACATGTATACCAATTCTTCTAATTCGTATTAATCTATGCTTATAAAATCCTTTGTAGTGACTGACAGCCAAAATTGCTAAATTTGGAACATAGGTTTATTTTATAACGTAAGCCAAGAAAGGATTTCAGAAAAATTTATAGGTAATCTATAAACGACTTTATTTTATATTCTATAAATCTATAATTAAAATTAAAAAAAAGATAAGCTTTCCTTTTTAATTTTTGTATTCCGGTAAAAAGAAAATACTATTTGATAGAATAAAATATATTACCTTGACAGATTTAAAATTAAAAGATTACCTACAGCTTATCTAATAAGAACTTTTCTACGAATGATGTCAATCGAAAATTACTCCGAAGGCTTTATTCATAGATAACAAAATTGAAAAAAAAAAAGCCATTACAGGAGCGAGCCACTTGAACTTAGTTAAGGCAAAACAATTTCTGCTATCATTTTGTCGAAATTTCCGCAAGTTAATTGAAGAAGATTGATAGCAGCAGAACTATAAAACAAGGTTAACACTGTGACAGGAATTTGGTACGTGGGATGTGATGTGTTGCCCGAACCCGTCCGCCAATTTAACAATTAAGAGCGACATGCTAACTCAATGTAAAACGTCCCTAATGTTATACAGAAATCATGACTAAATTGCAGTTGTTCCTGGTATTTGGATTTACTTTTATATTTTGATTGACTTGCGTTGAACAATCTAATCTAATTTGGTTAGGTACTTTAATTTAATTCGGTTAATTTAATTAAACGTTAATAAACATTTATTTCACACGTGTAATTATAGCCAAAAATTTAAGTCCCTAGCAGCATATTATTTCAGTTGACACTTATTCTAAAAACAAGCATATTTTGCTTTTTTGATACGAGCCTCGTTTTGCAACAGTAATTTTGGAATTGAATGTTCTTTCACACAACCTTTCGTAAAGGTTGATTTATGCACTGTTAATTAATTAATTTAATATTTAAGGAAACAAACAGCTATAAACTTACATGCGATTAAGTAAAAAGAAAAAAAAGAAAATTAGCCAAAACAGTTTTCAATGAAAAGTAAGTAATTGTATCTAGCGAAAACTATTGCGTTATGCAAATATTAGTAAATTTAAATAGAAAAGATATAACCACAAAGTATGCAGCTAAATGAAAATTATTATTATTGTATTTTATTGTAAACTCCGACTAGAAAACGATTTTTAGAATATTTTGTTCTACATTGAGAAACAGAGGACACTACTTTAGAGCCAGCATCTCCCCTTCTAAATCTAGGTTCCCATTACGCCGGACCGGCAAATTTACGGGGCCGGTAAAACTGATGGAAGATCCAATCCCAGTGGCTGTACAATTTACATGAAGCTGTTCAAACCGGATTTGGCAAAAACGTTCCTATCTCGGCATTCTTCCAGGACGTTTTGTCACTGCGGAGCGCCGGCAGAACGCCCGGATCGGACTAATGTCAACGAGCTCACATCAGTATACCTGGACCCGCTCGTACGCCGCTTTGAAGTTACATAGTAAAGCCAAACTTCAATGATGAGGGTTCTGGCTTAATGTGAACACTTAGGTACGTCCGGGCGCCGGTTGTCAGAGAATCTGCCGTACGGCGTAAGAGGAACGTAGCCTTAGTTACTACTAACTGAGCCCGCAACTTCGTACGCGTGGTATTCGGTATAGAGTGTACTTTTTTTTTGTAAACCGATTGAAACGAAATAAATACTAAATATTACGGGAAGCTTGTTACAATACATCACTGAATACCGCATTTAAATGGTAAAGCCGTTTCTGAGATTAGCGTACAGCACAAACGCACAGACAAACAGTCAGAAATTCTAAAAACTATTTTTTTGACCTCGGTAACATCAAATTGTTTTTTGAAGAAATATTTAATGTACAGACACGACTCGTTTATGATTTTATAATAAACTAGCGACCCGCCCCCGGCTTCGCCCGGGGTGCAGTTTTTATATATATAAGAACATTCCCCGTTTATCCCTCTTTCCATTAATGAAAACCGAATTAAAATCGGTCTACCCGTTCACGCGTGATGCCGTGACCAAGGGAAATGGGGATTCATTTTTATATATAGAGATATAGATTTTAGCATGCGCTATTGTATCAAAAATTTAATTTATAAAAAATGCAGAGGTATTTAATGGTTTGAACAGTTTCTAATACAACTTATACAAAAACCTATTTCTCTAACACTTTTGTTATTTTTTACCTATTGGCAGTAAATTTAAAAAATACTTGAAGTCATTTATCAAAAAAGGTAGCAGTTTCGATTGTAAGAAGCCATTGTTTGATTTACAGTTCATTAATCAGCGCATTGTATTTTCGGGATCAGCTCCCGACGCACCCAGAATTCAAAAGCCAAACCTCACCCATTCTTAATGAAACATTTCTTTTTCAATCTTATATCATTCCTTGCTCAAATTGATTCCACTTAGACAGCTTCAAAAATAAATTAAAAAATTCCCGCTACCGTTTAAATTAACCAAATCTTTAACGTCCTTTCTAACGAGACTCCTTTGAAGTGTGAACGGATGTAAGCATTATGGAAAAGATATAAATCTCTGTGTTCAACGATAAACTTTGAACCCCATGCTCGAACGCATTCCACTTTTGAAACCCCACATTGATTCGATAAATAAGAAGCCGTTTCATGAAATAGACAATAATGTCGAGGTCATCGACGATGAATCAACTGTCTATGAGTTAATGTTACAATTAGCATCCTACAAATCTGTAATTAAACCTATAACCTATTTTAACTATACCTATCTTTTGTAGTTGATAAACATTCGAACTTATTTCATAATATTTATTCAATTCAATTCATATATCTATAAAATTATTAGCTGACCCAGCAGACGTTATCCTGCCCGGAGCCGAAAATAATTTATTTTCAAACCATATGTCAAAGTGACGCGTCATTTCACGTCAATGAACAACGACGCTTAAATTATCAATAAAGAATAATGTATAATTATAAATTATTCATTCAGAATAAGAATTGGGAGGGCATAGGGAAATGGACTCTGGCATCCCTTACTCAGTCATTGAAACATGTTGTATTTCGGTGAGTGAGTGCTCTTATTTCACGGTGGGCTACTGTAAGGGGGTGGTTACTGCCGCCAGACGGGCTACCCAAATAAGTGCGATTCGCAGTGTCCTACAAATACTTGCCAGATCCAGACCAAGGCCAAGTATAAAAAGTTCCAATGTTGGCCCTGCCGGGGATCGAACCCGGGACCACTGAGAGAGACCGTTAAAGCAAGCACTTAACCACTCGATCAAGGGGTGTAACTATTTTAACATAATCTATAGAGCTTTTAAATAATGATTCATTTTCAATAATGATTTTAAATAATGACTTCTAACTAGCTTTTAAATAATGATTTAATTTGAATGTTATTGTTTTGATTTTGAAATACAATTAGATAAATAATTCATTATTGTTCTTCTCAAGTATTTTTTGTATGTCCGATGGGCATTCCCTTTATAAACAGTATAATGGAACTGTCCTGTAAAACTGTCAGTAAAGTATTATGCTAATAAATTATCCCAGGCATGCCAGACATATTCTCGTTTCCCCTACATTTTGTCCTTTAGAAAATAAGTTATCTTTGGCCATAAGAACTAGTTCTTTCCAAGATCTGCAAATTGTTGTAATAATAATCCTTGAGATTTGTTCAATTCAAATACATGCAAAATTAAAGGATTACTATCTCAAATATTTACTCTGCTTCGTGGTTTGTTTCTTCAATATTATTGCAAATACTATCTAAGCCCGCAACTTCGTAGCGTGGTATTCGCAATAGCGCGTAACCACAGCGCGTAACTTTTTTGTTTGTAAACCTATTGGGATAAAACTAACACTAAGAATAAACGTAACACTAAGAATAACTAAGAAATAAACGTAACACTAAATGTTACGGGAATTTGGCTACAAACAATAGTGAAAACTGCTTTCAAATAGGTTAAGCCGTTTCTGAGATTAGCGTGCACAAACGTACAAACATACAAAAATTCTAAAACCTATTTTTTTTTCCCCCGGTAACATTTTTTTTTTTTTTTTTTGAAAAAATATTTAATGTTACGATAAACACGGCTCGTTTACGACTTTATTGTATGTACCTATAGAGATATTTATTTTTATTTTTTGGATAAAATTAATTTTAAGCCGTTTTTTGTGTAGATTGTATTAAATTGTACATATTTAGAAATAAGTTTGTTAAGTTCTCTATTATAATAATTGAAGTTCTCTATGATGTTTTCCAAATTAAATAAAATAAGTAATTATTTAGAAAGTTAAAACCACATTAAAAATAATTTCTTAACCTTTAATTTACTTTAGCATATGAAAAATCAACAATCACACCACACATCATAGCCGGCAGTTGAGACAGGGCAAAGACATGACGCATTATCACTCTAACGAGAGCAAGTGACTTTAATTGTGTTTATGGCTTAACATAATAACAATAGAATGTGGACACAACTCCGTTCCTCCTTTGTCTCTGAACTTACTTCATATTATTTAGTGTTAAAGCAGAGGTTCACAATCACAGAATTAATATTGATGACATTATTTCAGGAAGAATATATTTTTTAAATATCAAGAATATAGAAAATATGAATATAAAAAAAAAATATGAGGAACCTCTTAACAAGATATGCCGTGTCAAGAAGTACAGTCCTTCTATATCTGTCCCTTGATCCAGCCATTTAGTAAGAGCCTCTTGAGGTGTTGGTCGAGGCTCTTTGCTTAAGACCGTACGTACGCCGAGATGTCTATTGGGACAATGATTGCCACCTCGTGAGCTAAGTCTGTGTACTTGGTAATTATCTTTAAGTCCATACTAATTTATAAATACAAAAGTAACTCTCTATT
This sequence comes from Bembecia ichneumoniformis, assembly GCA_910589475.2. Lineage (NCBI taxonomy): Eukaryota > Metazoa > Arthropoda > Insecta > Lepidoptera > Sesiidae > Bembecia > Bembecia ichneumoniformis. Next base: position 16,343,327 of record OU342528.1, on the reverse strand, counting down.
TATTACGATCCCGTCTCTAAAGATCTGAAACAATCATTTGAAACTTGGTATGGAGATAACTTGACTCTTGGCGATTTCAACTCCAAAATGGAAAGAGAGTAAGTTTTCTCTGTGAAAAAATAAATTTAGGCTTTGGAAGATAGATAAAAAAAAATTACAAGTTTTATGAATTAGATGGAGGTAAAGTAGAGGTCTCCGAAACTTTATCTGACTTTAACAATTCTTTCATCAATATTTGGAATAAACCTTCAGGTTGAACGTAGGCTACTTTTTATCGAATGCTGGCAAAGCCACAGACAAAGGCTACTGTAAATAGGTACTTAATTTTATTACTTTTTTAAATTCATGTTGAGGTCGGCAAACAGGCTGACGGTCCACTTGATGATAGGTGCATGGCTACGGTCGCCTATAACACATGCAACGCCCTAATCCCTTATTCTGCAGACCATAGCAGAATAAGGGATTAGGGCGGGATAGGGAAATGGGCTATGGCGTCCCTTACTCACTCACCGAAGTACAAAAGCACTCACGCCCTTATTCATGGTGGTTTTATTTATTTATTTATTTATAATAGGTACACCAACAGAAAACACAACAATCATATCATAATAAACTTCACATTCGGTCATAGTCTGATGTGAGTTCCAATTATAGGTATACACAGCATTTACAAATTTATTATCAACCCTTAAGGCTTATAGAATAAAATATAAGAGTACTTATACTAATATCTAAAGTTATAATTAAAATAGTTACAGACTCAAAGCAGACAACGGAATCTGCAATCAGACACAATTTAAAATACATAAATGGTATAATAATATTAAATAGACGATATATAATCATTAAGTAAATCATTCAACATTCCTGAAAGATGGTATGCATTTCCGTATCTTACGACGAAAGACTGCCAAACTGTCATGATTTATGTCGATCTGAGGATCAAGTCTTTAAGGAGGTAACGCCGCCAGATGAGCAGCCCAAATGATTGCGAAACGCAGTGTGTCCTATCACTACTTGCCAGATCTAGACCAGAGCCAACTATGAAGAGTTAATTTCCAAAGATGTTTCTACCAGCTACGAACCTGGGACCCTGGAGATAGAGCGCTAAAGCATTAACAACTCGATCAAGGAGCTCATCAATTATATACATATGATATATGTACATGCATACATTATTATATACATAGACTTTCCATGGCAGTAATATAGACGATGTTATCTATACTAATAAAATAAATATAATAAAGTTGAAGCCTTTGTTTTTTTGGTTAAACGCGTCAAAACTCTGGAACTACCAGTTAAATTTTCAAAAATACAATAGATTTATGATCACGCTATGACCCTTAAAAGCCGAGCCGGGTGAAACCGCAGGGAACAGCTAGTAATTTATATCGATGTATAAAAATACTGATGTTACAGATATACATAGAGATACAAAAGTGTATCATATTCTACATTCCACCTATCTACTTGAATGATACAAAAACTCACGCCGCATACAAAATACAATCAGCAATCATTTACTTTTTACCATTCGCCATCATTAAATTTCCATTGTATGTTTTCCTACAATCTTGGCTTGTGGGAATTTAGGGATTACACCATTACTCGAATATAAAGCGATTCTTTCGCTTTGTATGCAGCAGAGAAAAAAGTAATGGGAAAGTGTGTGTGAAATGTAATTACTATTTTTATAGCTATCAAAACAACTTTGTTTAAGTCTATGCAGTACTTGTTACTTGTCTTCGTTGTAATTTAGTTGTGTGTGGTCCGAAGATTCATGGGTTTTTTATGGGAAACCTACGTTATATTATTCATTTTACTGTACCGATTTCCTTATAACGGATGTAATAATAAATTGGCTACCAAATCTTCGGTTGTATGTAATAGCAAAATCCAAAATTGCCCCATCTTATCAAATAACGACAAAACATTAAATCGATTTCTAAATAACTGTTGAGAATATTAAGTCATTATAGCCATAGAAGACAGCCCGCGCTCAGTGATTCCGCGACTTTCTAAATACTTTAAAAAAAATACTTCATAGTGAAAACTAACTTTTGGCGTAACACATAGCCTATAAACCTTCTCTAAATCATCCTCAAGAATTAAGTGCAAAAAGATTTATTTTAAGATTTATTTAGCTTTAATTAGTATACATATAAAAACTATAACAGTAACTTTATGTGGCAATAGATGACTCCACAACATAAAGATTTAATTTTATAACAAAACTAGCTATTGCCCGAGGCTTCGCCCGCGTTGAAAAATAAAAAATAACGCCTGACTAAATATATGAGCAATGTAACGCCTAACATCTTTATTGCAGTTATAGCTTTTCCAGGCGTTAGATGATCCCTCGGGAACAGTACTTTTTTCTGGATTAAAAGTACCCTATGTCCTTTCCTGCATCCCTGACAACGTGTATGCAAAATTTCATGATGATCGGTTGAGCGGTTTAGGCGTGAAAAGGTAACAGACAGACAGACAGAGTTACTTTCATATTTATAATATTAGTATAGATTAATTGATACTTCCACGACAATAGCTATTAAAAGCAAAATGAGTGGGTTGGCCAAGCAAAGAAATATTATAAAAACTAAATTATGTTTCAAATAAAAATACCTAACAAAGAATATATTTACATATTGCATGATTCAAATTACTTAATTAAGCGATTAAGTTCTAATTATCAGAAATGCACGAGATTTAATGGCCAGGTTTGGCGCGACTTGTATCAGGCACCGCGTTTTATTGGAATCATAGAGTTCACTGCGAAAACTGTCTCCTTCTTTAGACCTTGCACCGCTACTGTTAACTAAGACCACCGTGAAATAATAGCATGTGTGCTGTTGTGTTTCGGTGAGTGAGTAAGAGATTCCAGAGCCTATTTCCTTATCCTTCCCTAATCCTTATCCTTAATCCTACAATGGTCGGCAGCGCACTTGCAGCATCTGTGGCGTTGTGCTTGTGTTATAGGCGATGGTAGCCACCTACCATCGAGTGGACTGTAAGCCTGTCTGTCGAGCTTAACATTTAAAAAAATATTAAAAATTATAAATAAGATTTCTGTCTCGTTATAATCCCAATAGGTCCAGTTTAAAATATAAATAAAAAAGAGCATTAGAGAGATTAATCCCTAAAAAATATCATCATAAATAGATTTAGCTTTCCACTTGTTTGATATAAATCATGTATGTGGTCGCTTTGTCTTATCTTGTCTTATCTGAGTTTATATGTTTTAAAAGACATCAACTACATTGACTAACGGCAATCAAATTTTATGATGATTTTTCAGATATTCAGCCACACAGTATCTATATAATTGTTTCAAAAGGTACTCAATTACTCAACCATCAATGATGCCCCAGAATAAAGAAAACGACAGAATATTATAAACTAGCGATTTTTTTTTCTGAAAATTATATATACAAAAACCTTCCTCGTTGATCCCTCTTTCCATTAGCGATAATCGTATCAAAATCCATTGGGTTTAGAAGCAGTTAGCAAAGAAACAGACAAACGCGGACGGTGACTTCAATTTATAATACTAGAGATCTCCAACCTATACAAAATATAATAAAATCGTAAAGAGCCGTGTTTTTTTAGAATTGTTGTCTGTTTGTCTGTGCGTTTGTGCACGCTAAACTCAGAAATGGCTTAACCATTATGAATGCGGTTGTATTGTATATTGCTGATATATTGTAGCAAGCTTCCCGTAGCATTTAGTGTTAGTTTCATTCTAATCGGTTTACATACAAAAAAGCTACGCGCTATACCGAATACTACGCGCACGAAGTTGAAGGCTCAGCTAGTATGTAAGATATATAAGATACATACATTACGATCCAAACTTTTATCAGAGCTTATATATTTTGCTGAAAATAATAGGTATATAATCTCCATTTCTTTTCAAAGTAGGTATGAACACTGGCTAAATTTATCGTTGTTCAAAAATCGAATTGAGAATAAATAAATGTAGAACACAAAACAAACGATTAAAATGATCATTATTATTTGGGAGTATTTGTTTATTCTTAGAAAAGCCACCTACGAGTGGTCTATTTGCATTTATATTTTGGCTTACGGTCAACGGTCTCAGCTGATACGCTATTGCTAAATCGCTACTATACATACAGCTAATACTTTACAAATATTTTGGTTACGATAACGAACTACGTAGATACTTATGAGATTATTTCTCATTAGATTTTTATAACAGCAATTTCATAAGCAAACAAAATATCAAGCTACATCGACTACACATGGTTTCCTTTCAAAGATAGATAGATATTCAGCATGTTATTATAAAAAGTATTATAATATTAGTTTTGGTTTTTGTACGTTTGTTTATATGTGGAGGGTAATCAGTGAAACCACTGCACATAGCTATATACTAATATTATATAGAGGTAAAGTTTGTTTGTTTGTTTGTTTGTTTTAATGTAGAACGTAATCTTCGAAACTACTTGTGGCGATTGACTTTCATCGAATGTCATTGTCCTGTGTCATGTGACATAGTTTAGCTTAACACAAAAAGAACTGTCAGTGAAGACCATGTAAGACAGAGAGGTTTTGGAGAAGCAAACAGTTTCAACAGAATCAGTATCCACCTGGCTGCTGGATTCGAGATATTGGACTGGATACAACGATATCGCTCCATTTCTCGACACCAGTAGACGTCCGACTTTGGTCGCCTACATATTCGTCACCTCTTTCACCAATAGTTGGAATAGGATTTCAAGATGGACATAGGATGACATATTATGCCGTAAAATGAAAAGGCTTTTTTGTGATAATTGAATTTGCAAAGTAAGTCGACGAAAAAACGGTCGAACAAAAACGTTTACTATCTGCAGTATTTGCTATCTGCAGTAAACCTTAATAAACACGTCAGGACAATTGATAATTATTACTAGTATATGTTACGAACTTCGAGCACAATTTATTAATTAAACTGCATGCTCGGTAACAATAGATTTATATATCATTGCCTATTGTTGTTTATTAAACAATTTATTATTTACCCACTAGCTCGACGCCTCCCAGTTTTGCACGGATGCGGTTGGGGGACATAGTAAATATAAGCTTGCGTCCATATGGAATAATGAAGCTATAAAATTTTTGAAAAAATTGTTGTCTATATTAATATTATAAATAAGTAAAATTTGTATGTTTGTATAAAACTACTTCACCAGTAAAAAATTATTTTACTAATAGTTATAACGATTATATGATCCAGCCTAAGCTGAACCCTATTTAATATGACTGATCATATAGATCTCAGATCTATATGTTACCTTAAAGTCACCTAAACTGTCTATTTTTAACTTTATGTGAACTTTCAATCATCGTTTTACAGATTTTATTTTATTGCATTTTTATCGAAAAAATTTTGGACGTGATTTTTTCAATTTACATAACATTTTTGTTTGTGAACCGATTGAAATGAAACAAACACTAAATGTTACGAGAGGCTTGCTATAATACAACAGTAAAAACTGCATTCAAATCGGTTAAGCCGTTTCTGAGATTAGCGTGCACAAACGCACAGACAGACAAAACTTCTAAAAACTATTTTTTGACTTCGGTAACATAAGTACAACGTGTATAAATTGTTTTTTTTTGAAAAAAATTTAATGTAACACGGCTCGTTTACGATTTTATTATACTAGCCACCACTAGCGACCCATAGCCAGCTTCACACGGATGCAATTTTTTCTGCAATATATACTGTGTGTATACTTCCTAATTTATAACTCTTTGCTTACGTGAAAACTGTATAAAAATCCTTTGGGTGGTTTAGACTTTAGAAGAAGTTAACGGAGAAACTTAGGTAAGTTTTATAATATATACAGATAACTACATGTATAATTCTTTCCGCTGGTCGAAAACAACTGTATCACCAAATTCTGTTAGGAAAGTGGACAATGAACTACTATTCTTTGGGGAAATTAGTGTTGATTACCGCCGCCCACGTTTGTCTTTAAATGAAAATTACCACAATCGTCAGCAGGATAAGACCCCTGTTTTACGACCGACAATTTTAGATTCACTATTCCCGAAATGTGTGACACGTCACACGTGTCGATTTATTTTTATAAACGAAACTTCACTCTTTTTGTAGAAAGTGTTTAAGGCGAGTTCTTACTTGAAGCTGTTTAAAAGCGTGAATTTTATTAGGAAAATAGCTATTCTGTAAAAATTAAAATGAATAAAACACATTTCAGTGATAAGTTTTGGTAATAAACGCGAAAAGGTTTAAAATAAATAAACACAGGCTCATTATATTTGAATTTTCTTCTATGTTCGTCTGTCCAAGCTGAAAACCCAAAAGGCTGAACAGATTTTGACGGAACTTTTCTTTAATCCCCGGAATTGAGTAGGTATAATGTAATTCAGAAAATAGTCTAGACTTATTTAGACTTGGGATAAAAGAAGCACATAAAATTAAAATATTGTGTGCGAACAAACTTTTATACTTAATAAAGTAAAATAATGAAAAACCCTATGAACCTTATGAATCGTGTACTCATTTGCGATTCTTTATTGAGATTATTTGAAACCGAACCGTTTTTGAAGAGATTGATAACTGATGATGAAAAGTGGATCAAGAACGTGCGAAAAATGTCGTAGTCAAAGGTCGGTCAGGCTTCACTAACTGTGCCAAAACCCGGGTTAACTCGCAATAAGGTGATGCTGTGAGTATGGTGGGATTGTTCATTATGAGCTTTTACCGCCGGGCAGAACCATCGATTCGGATCTCTACTGCCAGCGACTGATGAGATTAAAGCAAGAAGTTGAGAGAAAGCAGCCGGAATCGATCAATAGAAGGGGTGTAAGTCTTTCATCACGACAACGCTAGACCACACACATCTTTAGCCACTCAGCAAAAATTAAGAAAGTTGGGCTGGGAGGTGTTCATGCATCCGCCATATAGCAGTGACCTTGCACCTTCAGATTTCCATCTATTTCGGTCTCTTTAAAAATTCTTTAGGCAGTGTCAGGTTAACATCAAAAGAAGACTATCAAAACTACTTGTCGCGTTTTTTTGATGAGAAATCCGAAAATTTCCACAGCATCGGGATCATGGCACTACCTACAAGATGCCAAAAAGTCATCGAACAAAATGGCACATATATCAATATAATTAAATGTACAAAATTAAAGTTTTCATATAAAATGCGAAGAAACTTTTTCTCCAACTTATTATTTTATCCCGTAAAATAAAAAGGCTTTTTCGTGGTAATCGAATTGGAAAATTATATCGACAAAAAAAAGGGTTGAATAAAAACGTTTCTTTCGAACGCTGCTTTAACGGTGAAAGATAATATAATTATGATTGATTTCTATGGAAAAGTTGTAAGCTTGATAATTCCTACAAAAAATTCCGACAGCATGTGTTTAACTTTTAGATTTAAGCCTACTACATAACTACTTTGTATTAAAAAAATTAAAACCGTTAGGTGAAGTTTATTAGTCACATTAATACATGGGATTTTTTCTTTTTACTGCATTTATGTTTTGGACGTATGGTTAAAGAGCTAATACAATTTTAAACTACAGAGGCAGTGCAAAGTCAAGACGCATACGCTACGACTGCGAGGTAGCTTTAAGGAGGATTTTACTGATACCGAGAAACAATCCGAATTCCACGCGGGCGAAGCCGCGGCCACAGCTAGTAATGCATATAGTAAGCCACCGAGTGCGAGCGTTTTGTCTGCTGTGAGCTATAAGGCGTTTATTGACTCTAGTTTGTGAGCTATAAAGAGCTGAATCTACAATAATATTGTAAAATTAATACTATTTTAAAAGAGTTACAAGACAAGAAGACAGATGAGCTAATGAGCAGTTTGTAAGACTTCAATACGCCAATTCTGGTTTACTGTACGCAAAATATGAATAGCTGTGTCCTGCGGTCTCACCCGTCTCGGCTTCTAAGGGTCATAGCGTAATTATAAATAACCTATAACAGTCAGGCAACGAATGTACTTGCGTAGAGCAACGTTCGGCGAACTCGCTTCAGTTTGCAGGTTCGAACATTGAGCGTTGCCCGATTGTATGACATAAGTATGGTTAGACTGTGCTATAACCTTCCTGAAGAATTGGGCTATCAAATACGGAAAGAACTTTAAAAATTCAGCTAGTATTTCCAGAATTTAAAGCGTTCTTTCAACTAAACAAACAAACTCTTCAGCTTTAATAGGCTATTAATAAGCACGGAGTAGAAATGTTCAAAAACCTTTTCTTAGCGGATGCTTACGTTATAAAATAGACCTATGTTCCAAATTTAAGCTTTCTAGACTTTATAGTTTTGGCTGTTCGTTCATAGTCAGTCAGGACAAACAATTTTATATGTATTAGATTATTATAGATACTTATAGCAATTTCAATACAAAAAACGGGTGCTCTAGCTACGCCCGGAAGATAGTGAGGGAGGAGCTTACTGTCATCTGTTTGAACATAAACCTTAGGCACAAATCAATGTGTCAAGACCATCTTTGATCATTTTGTAATATGACGATAAACGCTATAATAAGGTCTGCTCATGAAAATTTTAGATGGATCTTCTATTTAGAACCTGTTATAGAATTTTACCTTGAATTCGCGGTGTTCGTCTCAATTTGTGAGTCACGTTGATAAATTCGCTTTTTCAATTCATTAATTTTTCAACGCGCATTACTGATTATATTAGTTACTTAGTATCTTTGATTGTTATTAAAAAAAAACAGCTAAAGTTGAGTTTTTATACAAGATTAGACCTAATCATTTTCAATTCACCGTTTAGTTGGGATAAATAAAAGAAATATACTAATTTTTGTAAAGATACAGAGAGGTCTTATCGACAAAAAGGGAAGCTTAATTAAAATAAACTAAAGACTAAACACACAAATTGTATAACCCCCAAAATAGGCATTTATAAAAAGGCTTGTGTTGGACCAGTACAGGGGGCGAAACCCTGCACACCCAATCACCCAACACACCTAGACCAAAGTCTACTATGAAAAGTTCATTACCAAAAATTGGCCATGCCGGGAATCGAACTCGACACCCTTGAATCAGTGCGTTAAAGCAAGCACTTTGAATGTACCAATAGGATTGTAAACGTCTTTAAATGTTTCCAACAAAAATAATAAAAAAATAAGATATTAAATATAAAAATATTATCGTTATAGATATTAAACACACGTAATGACCATTCAAACCGATAGTAAGATAATGTCTACATTTAAGTCATATAGATAAATCAATATTAAAATGTAACTTATAGATATACTAATTAGATATAAAATATATATTTGTTCTTTACCTGTATTATGTTTATCCACATCCTTATTATTTACGGCCGGCAAGTCTTTTAAATCCGCCATCCCGTGTGTTTATATTTTATTCAAATTAACACAGTAGTCGCCACAGCTGAAAAAAAATGTGAATTTTTATAAAAAAAATACGCATAAGATAGAAAATTATAAAAGTTAATTCTTTTAGACAAAGTGCAAGTAAAAAGAATCCTCACATTTCTCTAGTAAGTATCCTCGTACACCAGTTAACACCATACAAGTTTATCACTAATTAAATTACACAGCGTAAACACACGAGTAGGGTGGGGGTATTATAATCACTGACAAGTAGCTACAAGCGAGATAAACAATCAACTGCCGGCCGGTGCAAAGAAAGATGTCGTCTCACCTCGCCTCGCGTCGAGGACTGCTATGTTGCCATATTCCGAAATCGAAAATACGTACTAACATTTACGTATATGTTACTAGCGTAAGGACCGGGCCAAAGGGGCCGCGAAATGGCACCAGCGCATTGGCCCTAAAATCTCAGTTTAGGGTCAGCTGACGGCAGTCGTCGTCTAGTTTTGTACTAAATTGTTATAAAATGCCTAGTTGCGTAGTAAAAGACTGCAAAAACTATGATACGAAGGTTAAAAAGGAACAGGGAATATCGTATCATAGGTAAGTAATCTTGTTACATGTTAAATAATTAATTTTAACACATTTCATTCTAAAGTCAATGTTCATAATGGCGGCAATGTGCCGCAAGCGAATTAAAATGGACGTAACCTTGTTTGTATTGATGTCATTGTTTTATTTGTTTTTTTTTCTTAGAAATTTGGTGTAGGTGTAAGTATATTTTTTAATATGGGTAAAATGTTTTATAGTTAATGTAACAGTACCAACTTATATTTTGTTCATTTTTTTCCCAATATGTATGAAATAGGGTATTTGCCTATTTTTCTAAAAGTGTTTAAACTTAATTATTGAACATTGAAACTAGAATTTTTTTGTTTTATATAAATAATAACTGGATAACATCGATAAAACACAAAAAAATCACTTTTGCCGCCTGAGCACCCGTACATCGTCACATATTATGTATGACGCCACTTAACTCAAGCATGGACTGACAAGAGACTGTAAAAAAAAATATTACAACAATGTACTCTTGTGAATCTAAGGTATATTGTAAAGATCATTTGTTTTCTCTTGAAGTTACGATATTTTTAATATTAAAATTAACTAAATCCTTTGTTTTGTTTGAGTGATATGACATCATACAGAACACGTGACAATGTTTTTTAGGCGATAAAATTTAAATGACATTCTTTTGTGTTTTATTTTTGTTATGCAGTTATTAGGTATTTATGTAAAACAAAAAAAAAATGTTTTTTTTTTATGTTAAGGTCAACAAACAGGCTGAGGGTCAACTTGATGGTAGGTGGCTACCGTCGCTTATAACACAAACAACGCAACAGGCGCTGCGAGACCGTAGTAGGATTAAATATTAGGGATAGGGTAATGGGCATCCCTTACTCACTAACCGAACACTAACCGAAGCAGTTACTATTTCTGTTCTATTTTTGTTTCTATATCTTATTCGATCTTTTGCTAAATCTATAATGAAGAAAAAGATTCAATTCTACTAAAAGTAAAATCAGCAGCAGCAAGCAGTAGTATCAATTTATTTTATCACACATAAAATTTTCACATTTAAGTAAATAATCTTTAGTTAAACAATATCAGTGTGATGATTTGCCTTGTATTTAAGGATCAATTAATTAAACTAATTTGCCAATGCTTCTTTAAAATCGGAACAAACAAGTTGTCCTCGCTTTTCTCAAGCGAATCATTCTTTTGTTACTCGAAAATAATAAAAATCCCTTCTGGATCATGAACGCTACAAATACGGAGCTGTGCAACATTTTTAATACATCAATCGCAGAATACTGAGACTTGGCATTTTCTAATAGATACATTTAAGTAAAGTTTTCCTATGTTATAACTTGAGGTTAATTGTATTTAATTTTAAATAATATTCGTAAGAGTAAAATAAACTGCTTACCCTTTTGTGTGGAGCAAGTTGTGTACCTGGCAACATTAGTTACAGCTTCACTGATACGAAATACGAGACTTGGCGAACGCGAGCCGAACTCGCCCGAATCGTCTGTATTGATGCCGAGCAAAACATTTTCCGCGCCATTTTCTTTGGCCCGAGTGCGAAGGGCGCTTTTGGCAAACGACACCCTTAAATGGCCCAGTTTTAATACGAGCATTGTCCATTAAATTTAAAACTCAGGCCAAGGGTTCGCAAACTAATTATTTTCATCGTTACCCTTCTGTCTTTTTATCTACATTTATAATATTTAAAAAAAGCGTTAAGTAAAACATCAGTTTTCAATGATTGTTTACGGATATAAAAAGTGTTTAAAATACAGTTTTTAAGTGTTCTAATGTTCCATCTACATTTTTTTTTAGTTTTTCTAATGTATTATTTAAATAATTATTTAATAACAACAATAAGCACCTCAGAAATAAAAGTGTAATATTTCAAAATTACACTGAACTGTTCAAAAGGACACTTTAGTCCTTTTGAACTCTTACGAATTTTACTCTCTTCAGACAGAGATGTTAGAGTCACACAGATGTTAGAGTCGTCAGGCAGGCTGACGGTCCACTTGATGGTAGATGGCTACCGTCGCCTACAAAACAAGCAACGCCATAGGTGCTGCCAGTGCGCTGCCGGCCATAGTAGGAACGGGAAAATAGGGAATTGGGGATATGTATTTTAAGTTATATGAAATTATGTAAATACATGAACGTCTTTAGTTGTTCAATAGAAGTTTTTGCCATTTAGATATAAACATAGCCTTTAATATCTGCAACGTCTTAGTATAACAGAAAGAAATATTATCCTGTATGGAGACTAATATTTAAAATGAAATACCCCACAATGTAAAAAATATCAAAATTCAAATCAAAAAATTATAAAAAATTCAAACGATAAATCAGTTAATTAGCAATCAATTATAAAATAATTTAACGCAATTTTCTAATTTAAAGTATTATTAGTTTCAGATTTGCACACGATCCTATGGGTAGGTTATTACTACTAGAAATTACTAAAATTACTAGAAATTAGGTAACGACTGTCATTTAAAAATTAAAAATGCAAATTTCAAGGCAATCTACTGGTCAATACTGGCTATTAGGTCGTTTATTTCAATAGATGAAATTAAAATTAACATATAAATTACACAAATTCACAGTCTAATGCCTATTCATCAAGCCCAGTGGCTTTATGATCAAACCTAGAATCATGAATGATGGCAAGAAGTACGGTCTTACAGCAAAAGTTTAGTGAAAATATGAAAATCATTAGGTAATATGTTTATTTATTTATTTATTTATTTATAATTTTAACAATTTAAAAAGAATATATCTCACTTCATTTACAGAGATTATTCTCCGTCCTTCGACATATTATTAACGCATTCTATGCACACGCCTTTGTCGCCTGTCGGAAGGTAGTACGAGAACACATTAGTCTTCCCGTGTTATGCAGAGAGAATATATCTGAACGCGTCTTCCGAGTGTCCATACCGCATCATAGTAGGGTAAGCACGTTGTATACCTTCCAAAAACCTAATCCCGTTCCCTTAAGATTTTCATCGGCGTTCTTGATAATTAAAAGTCTGGATTCCACAAAGCGCCTAATGATTTCTACGATCCCGTTGGATGAGTGGTTAGGGTGCTTACCTTAACGCTCTGTTGTAGGGTTCCCGGGTTCAATTCCCGACAGCGTCAACTTTGGAAATGAACTTTTGATCTGGATCTGGAAAGTAGTGGCACGGCACAATGCGATTCGCAGTCTTTTGGGCAGCTCATCTGGCGGCAGTAACCACGCTCTTACAGAAGACCAACGTGAAATAACAACACGTGTGCTGTTGTGTTTCAGTGAGTGCATTTTCCTAACCCTTCCCAGTCCCTTATCTTTTTTAGTCGACAGCACATTTGCAGCAACTATGGCGTTGCTTATGTCACAGACGACGGTGGTCACCTACTATCAAGTGGACCGTCAGCCTCTCTGCCGTGCCGACCTTAACGTTAAAAAAAAGCGTTTGAAGACTGGATAAAAAAAGTCTGTTTTAAAGTCATCTCATGCAGAACCATCCCGAGGTCACAGTGAGCACATCCCTAACCAGCCCCCCGAACCATTTAATATTTTTGTAGGAGCCCAAAATTATCATATAATAGATAAAGAGATTGATGTAAGTGTTGTTTACAGGTATGAGTTTTTTCAAATCAAATCTCTTTTCAACTAAGCAAGATTTCGACAACAGATTTCAATGATGGATTCCATTCTCGTATTTCTTCTATACACAGTGTCTAACCCTAGTACCATCTACTTCCTATCTTCAAGTGGACTATCAGTTTTCGTGTCGCCCTTTGAACTATTTACATACAATGATATCAGATCGAGACATCTACTCACCTTTGTCAGATAATTTTTTTACCTACTTTAAAGGCGATTTAGGATATGAGAAACAGTTTTCATAATATATTGGGAAAATAGGTTGTCATGGCCACCACAAGAACCTACCTGCCTAGCATAAGGTCTAACAGTGGGGTGATCATTCCCGGATCATGACCATTTCATGTCCTACTATTTCAATATCAGTTAAAGAAAAACTTACACACGTACGTATATTATACCTATGTATGCTCTATAAAACACTGGCGGGAGACGACAGTTTAAGTGCTTAACTTTATTTCAGAAACACTAGTTTGTTGTTGGTTGTTTGAACTAATTTCTATTCTAATTACTTCATAGTTCTGTAATTGTGTTGATCGCCAACCTAATGGGGGTGTTGTTAGGTTTTTTAAGTTATGGCGTAATCGATTAAGTAACTTGAGGTCCTATTTCAAATTGTCCATGTTGCAATGATATTAAAATAATACTTACCTATACTGTTTAATTGAATTTTAAAATCGTATTTAGTATTTCACTATTTCCATTACGTAATTATGGTCTAAGATCCCACAATTATTTTTTGTTTGTCTTACGTTTCTGAGGTTAGTTTGGTGTTATATTAAATCTGACCAGGACAACTGTTTATGGTCTACTTGTACTCCCTGCTTATGCTCTTATATTTTTAATCTGGCCATGGCCACCAGACTAACAATATGGAATTAAATCAATCTAAGCTAGACACAAAAGATTAGCCATGATTAGATTGATCTAACAAAGCTATCTGACTAAGGATACTGAACCAAAATTCTGCACCTATCTGTTGTTTTTTCAAAATGTGATTTAAATTTAAAAAAATCACGTGGGGTCATACAACGCCCCAGGGTTGCCTACAAAATAAAGTGCCTTTACCATAATTGTTTGGAAAATATATAAAGTGCCATGGAAAAGAGACCGATCAAAATAACTAGAAAAAAATAGGTTACCCCCTTTTAGTCTGCTCTGATCCATTCCTTTCAATGAAGTCCGCGTTAAGAGGTACTGAGTTTTTAGAGTTTACTCCTTAAGAATCTATTTTCATAAAATCCAGGTATGGAAACTTTATGAGGAGTGAAATTAATACAAGCATTAACTACAAAGCGTTATGTTCTTCTAAGCAGTTCTACCCCAAATTCAACAGATGTCGCCGCTTCACCTAATTCTTTTGTAGTATAATAGATGGCGCCATCAATAGTGCTATATTTTTGGTGTTCACCAAGCAGTTCTAACCAAATCCGATACATGTCGGTTCATCTAATTCTATTGAGTAAACTCTAGTCGTACGTCGAAACTAACACACACTTTTTTTTATTATTTTGATATATGATTTTGATTAACTATGTATTCAGACAATGATCATCTAAATTACAAAAAAATTATAAACTTTTTTTTGAACTAAATGACAAGGGAGCCTGTCATTCAGTTCTGTCGTACCCACGAATGTGTCCTAGTAAATCGTTCTCGCACAGTGAATCAAGCAGAAATAATAAATTTATTACTGCCATTATAACTGAGTAACCTTAGTTTATTATTGTATTTATAACTCTATTTGTGATCGTAAACTAAGCCTACTAGTGTGGAATTGACTAAGTTGTAAAACGTATTTTGTCGCCGGTCTATAATTTACTAGACCATTTCCTAACACTCTTTCAATAAACCGAAATTACTTTGTTTTGAAGCGTTGATTCTACCGATTGTTCCACACTGGAACCACGTGATTATTGTGTTCGCACAGGTTTTCTTTTTAGCACCTAACTAATACCTACTTGCTTTCAAAAACCACACTATCTACTAAATAAATTGAACATAACACAAGACTGGAGATTTTAAGTGTTTATTATAAAATAATTTACGGTTTTTGTATTTTTGTTCATTAATTAAAGTATTACTTAAATAAATAATAATAAATTTAAAAGACACGTACAACGTGTTTTTAACAGTAATTTAATCTTACTTTAGTATGTACAGCTGTTGATAGAAAATTGTACAAAAGTTTGTTGCATCGTATAAAAAGGGAATCCGTAGCTAAGATGGCATTGTACGGGGTGTGTCGAGTGGCCGGGGCGATGGCGTGCGCCGAACGGACGGCGTCAGCTGTTGAGGACACGTCTACTCCGCAGGTGCACCCTCCGCGCCCTCCTCGGCCGGTGGTTGGTAGCCCCAGCCATCGCACATTTTCCGGAGGAAAGCTGGAAAACCCACAAACACCACATTACTTACTAGACCAACTTAAAACCAACTTGAAAGATATTAGATCTTTCAAATGGCTACTATATTGTGAAATGTTAGAAATTTTGAAACACCGAAATTAGACACCAGATTCAAAGATGATAGATCAATACATGAACTGATGAAAGTAGCATTATTATTGCATTTTTTTTAAATAGAAGAGAACATTACTAGGTGACTGTGTGATTTGTATGAAGAAGCGTTTATAATAAAGAGCTTTGGAAAAATATTCAGAAACAAAAACATTTTATAAGCATGAACCTTGCAGGAAGCGAATACGAAGAACAGCGATAGCGACACCCTCTACTTTTTATTTCACTTACGATCTTAGAACTAAAGATTTGACGTGATGTTGGATCTTCTACGACATCACCTTCTTCAGGAATGCTGCAAATGGACGAGGGGAAAACACACAAATATTAATAGGAATAAAGGTGCAAGTATTTTTTATACTCCGATTCAGAGGAGAGTAAACATATTATTCATTAGAATATTCTACGTTATTCTGGACCATGTATGATAAATGTATAAAAATAGTACACAACTCCAGTTTGCAAACTGTTTTCTTAGGAACGGGGTCAAATCAACTGATGTGCAATTCAAAAACAAAGTGTTGTATTTGCAAGCAAATCTAAAAAACAAAAAACTAAAAGGATTAAATCTAAATTAATTTTTCATATTGAAATTAAGTGTACGGGACTTACTAGGTTTGTCTAATAAAAGATCAAGTTGACACTTACGTGCGTATGGGATCATGCCGTCATCATCTTCAGGGTCCATGCAGTCTTTGACAACTTCATTGACTTCCTCGTCGGATAGTTTCTCACCTGTAACGTTAATATAATAGTTCCATTCATTGAATACGTTGAATTGAATTGAATTGAATCGGAAATAGTTTTTCTTTGAACTACTATGTCTATACATAGTAGTTCAAAGATTTGTTTATTGTTTGCTTCTTCATAATTTCTATTATTCTTATAAATGAAAAGAAATTTACCTAACGCAAGGAGAGTATGTGTGAGCTCAGCGCCAAGCATAAGTCCGTTTTCATTTTTGTCGTACAGCTTCAGACATTCCAAGAAATCTTCATAGACTCCCTGATCTTTGTCTTTCTTGGCTTGGCTGTAGATGGGAAGGAATTCTTCGACCTGTAACGAACATTATCAAATAACCTTGTCAGAATAAGTAACAACACATTCTTTGTGTACGTTTTTAACAAAAAGAACATTGTTAAATCGAAGAAAAAACATATCTACAGTAATAAGACTAAGTTACTAAATTTTTATGTAAAATTAAATGAGCACCACATTAAAGCATTTTTTTGCCATAAAATCCATAGGAGCCCATTTTCCTATCCAATCCCTTATCCTCAATCCTACTGTAGTCGGCAGCGTACTTGCCACAGCTGTAGCGTTACTTATGTTATAGGCGACGGTAGCCACCTACCATCGATTTACGAGCTTATGGTCCACTCAAGTGGACCGTCAGCCTGGCTGCCGATCTTAACATAAAAAAAACTTACGGTCATGGTCTTCTCTCCCTTCTTCTTGGTGCCGCCGAGCTTCTCGATGGTTGCCAGTGTGGGATTGGAGTTGAGTGCTCTCAGCACATCTCCGAGATTGTAGGCGTCGATTTTCCCACTGCCATCGAAATCGTAGATGGAGAAGGCGAAGGAAGCCCCTAAGTAACACATTTAATCGTTAATTAGGCATCTCGACATTTTCAACATTCTCTTATAAGAGGAAGGATTAGTTTCCTTACAGTAGTAACATTAGACGAAAAACTGCATTTCACAGACTGCGCTGCTGTGTTTAGTGAGTAAGAGATTCCAGACCCCATAACACTTATAGAACAACATATCCCTTATCCTTTTGCCTAATAAGGTCGGCATTGCATTTGCGTCCTCCTGTCCTTGCTTGCGTGTATGCGACGGTGGCCGCGTAACATCAAAGAGACTATTAATCTGCCTTTCGACATATAACATAAAAAATATATTATATGAGTTTTCGAGTAATCTGATTTAATATCAACTATGTTTTACAATATTCAAAAACATCTTATAAACTAATTCAAAAAATGTAAGTGCATACACAGTATCAGTAGAACAACACTACAGCCAAATGAGACTGTAGCGATTTCAAGCAAAATGAATTGCATTTATAATAAATCGAGTTATTCCATAATTCCATTTTCTGAAATATTCTTTTCCAGAACCTATTCTTCTGTTCCCGTCTGTCATATTAATATTAATGAAAGTAAAATATAAAGTTCATTCACAACTACGTGTAGTTATAGTCTAATAATTGCAAAACCAATTGAGAAACATTTTAAATCGACATTATTCAGTCACTAACTGAGCCCGCAACTTCGTATGCGTGGTATTCGGTAACTTTTGTGCGTAACTTTTTTGTTTTTAAATCGATTGCAATTAAACAAACACTAAATTTTATGAAAAGCTTGCTGCAATACATAAGTGAAAACCACATTCAAATCAGTTAAGCCGTTTCTGAGATTAGCGTGCACAAACGCACAGATAAACAACAATTCTAAAAACTATTTTTTTATCTCGGTAACATAAGTACCACGTGTACAAATTATTGTTCTTTTTAAAAAATATTTAATATAAAAGACACGGCTCGTTTACGATTTTATTACACGTATAGAATAGATTAACAAAGTAAGGAAATAAAAAACGAACTAGCTTATAAAAATGATAAAGCTTAAAATTGTTAATAGATTTTTAGGTTGTTTTTTAATAATGAAATCAGGAAAATAGGAAAACGATGAATAAACACTATGAAAGCTTTAAAAATCTTCAAACAATTAAAATAATATTAATAGAAAATTTTAAATATCTACATGTTATGATTTTGACTTGTTTTAAAATGATCGAAATTCACATATTTTTTACATTACATTCGCCATTACACTTTATGACATCAATTGAATTTTCGGTACGAGGTAGAAGGCTAAAATGAAATTTAAAAAGTCCAATTAAAATTGACAAGTGTATTTTTTAATTAGAAAATGAATTTAAAATTTAAAATATTTTATAAAGAATACAGGTATCGGATGTAGAAGGTTGTGTAGGCGGAACATTCTTTGCTCAGAATAATTTCTTTTTCCGCGCCGCATTTCGATATATTCTCGGTGACCGCCTGAGTCATAAGTTAATTATAACGCTCATGTAACTGTCCCAATTTTAACCAGGTGCCAACTGTCAACTGTTCTGTTGTTTGAAATTCTCGTAAAATTTTGTTTTAAACAAAAAAGTACAATCAAAAATATTTTCTCTATGCAATTTCGAAATATGATTAATTTACAATTTAAAAAAATGTAAGTGGTTTTCAATGAAATTAAAAAAAATTATTTAATGTCAATAGTTGACATATAAACCAGATAACCTGATGTAACTTGGGTACAGCTGGTTGACCTTGATATTGAGGACCGTATTATTAATTCATCTCAACGTATCCGCGTCGTAACCATAGTCCAGCATGCGTAATGTAATAAAATTAGTTCTCGTGCCAAAAATGTGGAGCTCGCTTGCAGTGAAATCTGAGTGGAGTTTCTCTGTTTGGGCGGGCGGGCGACGAGCGCAATCACGTGACGCCTAAGTTTAATTTTGGAACGCAACGCTCGCGCAATTTTCGGCTGGCGCTGAGAGAACGAAACGCCGAATCTCATAGCAACCGATTCCTTATATGAGAATATTGATTATATGAGAATATTTTGTATAGAGACACTATTATATTTTTGTTGTTTTGTAATTTATATAAAATTAAGCTTTTTATGTGTCAACTTGCATTTTATATTGATATTATTTAAGTATTTTATATTGATATTATCAAAATAAATGTTATTCCTTGGTTAATCATGTTAGTGTAGAATTTTCAACATTAGTACTTAAATACAGTTTTTGATATACTCACTTTCAATGTCGTTCTTGCTGAGATCGCTCTGAAAATTATAAAAAAGAAAAACATTATTTCCTTGCCATGTTATGTATTATGATCGTTGTTAATAAAGTGTTAAACATATTGTGAACGTTTCGTGTTCGTGTAGTGATTTTTTTTTAAATTTTTCACTCATGTAATGATAGCACTGAATTTATGATCGAATTTTGTACTGAAGTCGTTTGAAATCTTCGGGTCTGCCGATTATTTAACGCGTAAAGTAAACCATTTGAGGCGTCACTATGAAATTAAAGTCCGTTAACACTGTACTCCTTTTCACAATTCCGCTGCCGTAAAGTTGACTCACCATTTTGTGTGGTGTTAGATGTCCCTCCCGGTCTTCACTGGCAGACGTTCAGACAAGAAGTGGGGCTCGGCAACTTTTCGCCGGACTGTTTTAACTGGCTTAGATGGCGCACTCGTCTGGATATTTGAGATTTAGCCCAGGAATCTGTAACCGTTCTATTTTCAGCGAAGCCGATGCGGCGCCACGACCGCTTCGAACACATAAACGTCGTTCGAGTGGGAGTGAGACGCGAACTGTTTTCACCTGGTTCACCTGACAGTACCCAACTAATCACCATTGCAACCGCAAATCTACATTTATGATAAACTATTTCTATCTATCGCAGGATAGATCATCGATAGTCCTATTCAACTATATTTATGTATGCGAGTTTAATAAGCTCGAACATTAGAAACCCATTACATAGATTTTGCCCATACTTACCCAAGGCCACACTCTGCAATATACCCAGGAAACCTTAAGGATTGGATCGAAATAGGGTAAAAGGATAAGGGAATAAGAAGATAATGAGGTCTGGCATTACTTACCTACACATGTACAGAAACACAAAACAAACTTACCTACTGACTGTTACATAATCAATTATATATAGAAGTATTATTTTAAGGTGGTAAGGGGTGTGCCACTCATCTTAGAAAATGTTTCAAAAAGAAATACATTATTAATTTTAAAAAATTTATTTAACCATTAACTAAGTGGTAATTACAATAAATAAGTATTGAATTTTAATTAAAGAAAGGAGTAGTTTTACTTTTCGCCACACTCATCAGAATTCATGTCCAACATGTAATCTTTCCAATGTGACGAACTGACGATGGCCTCATTGACAGTATTGAACTTCCAAATGAACGACCTCGATAGTGAATTGGAACGAAGGCGGCTATGGTCCAGGAGACTAGCAGTACGGCGACCGCAGACCCCTGACGACGTAGAAACTAACCCAGGTTCCGCGCTAAATGTACGCATCTGTTACAAGAAGCAAGCCTTAAGATTTTTTTCAGACCTCCGCATCTTCCCAAATCGGCCATATTCCGAATACGTCAATTCCAGATTCGGGAATCAAAAAATACTCACTATTATTAAATTTAATAGCCTCAGCAGTCGCATCAACTAAAGCATTCGGCTCGTACAAAAGCAAACAAATCCTAAAACTGTTACCAATGAAGTCTTTTGTAGTTTACGTTACGAAAATTATATTTGGCTGGAACTAATTTACGTTTTCCAATTACCTTGTTATCGTGCATTTACTCAGTTTTTAATAAGCAATAATTTGGAACAAATTTTTATTTTGTTCGTTTACTTGTTTAATAATAATTTAAAATTACATTTACAGAAATTAAGCTTATCCACGTGATTGTTTAAAAGACGACATAGGAATACGTCGAAACTGGATTGCAAGAATTCGGAATACGACCATTTTGTATAAAGAGCCTGGGACAAGTAGTTTTAAGCACGTTTATGTAAACGATACCGACATTGTTATGCAAACACATTATTATATTTTTAGTTCTATACCTTTCGTTTTTCGTGCGATCTACATTTCCACCAGCTTCGTAGACATGCCAAGAATTTAGCTCCTTTTATTCGACATTTTTGTACAATAGAGCTCTTACGCGAACCACTAGCGGCTGCGGATATAGCTGAAGTTGCAGCTAACTCGTTTGGTTTCTGCAACGTTCATATTCAGTTTTATTTTACATTTTTGCTCCAACATTATTTTAAAATAAATGTTACATAATTGTATTTACCAGCACCGCTTCTCGTCTATTCGTTAGATTTTCGTTTGAACTATTTGCCGTCAATAATTCTACTTCTTGTAATGTTAAACTTTTTGAATCATGCATAATTGGATTTTCATCTTCTTCCGAATATTGATCATAATCGCCTGAATTTAATTTCAGTTTAAATGATTTAATTTTAAAACTCATAGTTTAGTTTTATTAAGGAGGTAAGCATAAAAGTAACTTACGATTTAAAGTCAGAAACGTTTTTTCGTAAGTAGTCACGTCCGCTTCTTGGCATTCATCTTTCCTATCATTATCGTTTTCGTTTTCCTCTTCCAAAATCTTTTTGGGTGTTTCTTTTAAAAATTCCAAAACTTCGCCCTCCTGTGATTTATTGTCACATTGTAATGCTGTTTTACTAGTAACGTAAGTTTGTGTCAATAATGGAAAAGAAGAATTTTCAGCGTTCATTTCAAAATTCTCTGCTTGAGAATTAACTGTTTCATCTTCCTCATCATATGCTATATTTAAAGCGTTTTCAACGCAGGAATCCATAATTTTTATTATCGATTCGTTGGTCAAGTTATTTGACTTCATGAAAATTGTTTCATTGAGATTACCACGTGGAACTGTTTCTACTTCGCTCATGTCAAAAAGATTATTGATATATGTTGAAGTGCATTTTTGCTAAAATTAAACTTTTATTGAAATCACTTTTATTATTGGAGATATTTATTTATTTATTATAACTAACCATGTCGATTTCATCGCCATCTCCCTGACCAAGATAACTGACTTCGGGATTGACACTAGAAACGTGATCCACTAAAATATAAATCTCATATTATATAAAATAAACTTAGAACAATTTCAAAGTATTAAATAATTTAGCATTCAAGTGTGAGATTTTACCTGAATATTTTTCTGGCGTCGATGTAGCGACTATATTGGCAACCGCTTCGGTCTTATTTTCATTCATAATATCACTTCCAGATTTTACAGTAAAAGATAAATCTTTACCGTTTATTTCCAGCTCATTGCTAGTATTATTTTTCTTCAACTTCGACAAATAATACCTTGGTGGACCTAAATACAGTCAATATACTTATCTAACTAAAGTCATATTAAAATATGTTAATATTGATTTTGGACAGCTAAACAAAAAAGATATCATTAGACTTAAGTCTATTAACAAAAAGGAATTGTCAGATCAATTCGTATTTACAAAATTTGTTATCTACTTCTAAATCTCATGATAAGCTATTGCCCGCGGTACTGTATGGATTAACGGAATAAAAGTAGGTATCATGGTCTGGTAATCATGGACGTGGTCAATCTTGGTAAACCAAGATTTACCAAAATTCGTACAATGTAGTTAGATTTACACGCGCCTGAGTTACAAACATCCAAACGTTACAAATATCAATATAGAACGAATCTTGTTTTAATCCAGGACATGTTCTATCTGGCTATCCAAATTTTCTCCACCGGTTTACTCGTGATTGGGCGATAAACATAAAAACATCTTCAGGGGTTTTCTAATTTGCAATATTTTTTATGTAAAGGGCATCAGACAAGCTGACGGTCCATTTTATGGTAAGTAGCTACCGTCGCCTATAACACAAGCAATGCCACAGAACCTTAGTAGAGGATTAAATATAAGTGAATAAGAAAATAGAGAAATTGGCCTTGATTGTTATCCCTTATTCACTCACCGAAACCTTTCCAATGCAGTATTTATACTATTACTTCACGGTGCTCTTCAGGGTGGTTACTGCCGCCAGACGGGCTGCCCAATTTATGACTCCGAAACTCAGACCAGAGCCAACTTTAAAAAGTTCACTTCCAAAGTCGAGTTACGCCTTTATAAACGTAGAAATGTGAATTTTTAAAATTGAATATTTAATATTTTAAGGACAAGGCCTCTCCCGTAGACAGTTAAAGTGCACGACAAGCCGCAGCCCGCACAGCGTTTTTAAGTATTTTACTATGTATTCAGACCACCTAGAGAGGTATGTACGTCTAGAATCTGCACGTACCCACCATTCTACAACCTTTCTTGCGACGGTTGTCGGTTCTATGAGCTATGTGACAACAGGTTTCCTAGTCACAGATTATTCTCTACCTTCGACTACTAGGAATAGCACTTTTCAAAGCTTGGTGAGTCACATTATGAAGCTACGTCTCCGTACTATAACACAGGCTACATATAATTTTAAATAGGTATTAGATTGCTTTGATTAATACATATAAGCTCGTGCAAATATCAGATGTTTATTTATTGTAGAAATGCTCTGAGATGATAAATAACTGTAATATTAGACAGAAATTAGGTAATCTTAAGCGATATTTACCAACGTTAAGATGTTGCTCAGATACTCAAAATGATTCATTTTGTATAGATACTGAGTATATCTCAGTAGAGATATATCTTGTAAAGCTTGTACGTGTAAAAAATTACAGATTAATTAACATTTACCTGATTCTTCAACTGACTTTGCTATCATGCAAGCATCTTCTAAAACTTGAGCTACTAGGTGTAATGCTAAGTAAGTTGCTAATTGAGGCTCTCGCGAGGTATCAAAGTTCACATCTATAAATATAAATATTACATTACATTAAACTAACATATGAAATATTAATTTAAATCATATTTACCTTCTAGGTTTGTCATTTTTAAATTACTATTTTTGCGAGTGTTTTTGCGAGAAGTGTCATACGAATACGTCATAGACAAAAGAAAATATTATTTTGTTTTAATAAAACGTCTAATTGTTTATTAATTTTATGTGTGCCAGTTTGACGGCGGAGGAAAGGCTGTGATTTATAGTTGCAAAAAAAAAAATTGTAACTGCCGATATTTATGGAACAAGCAACACGTATTTGCATAACAAACTATTCTACCCACACAAAAAAATATATATTCGTTCATCACCATAACGCAGCTTGTTCTATTTCGGTCCCACCCAACCAATGGCGTTCCACAAACATGATTGTGAGCAAAATTCTTCTGAATTTCGAATACTTGTATTAAAAAATCTACAAATAGACAGACGATACTAAAAAAATACGTAAAGTAACAACATTTAAAGACAATATTTTATACTCGACAGAAACAGAAATTATTTAATAATAAGTCGATAAACGCTATTTGGAGGGGTATTCAAAAGAAAAATTATTGATATAGACGGTCTCAATGAATACTCATGATTGATATATTTAAACCAAATCCATACATTTTTATTTTGCTTATTCTATCGCCAAAAAGGGCCATTGTTCACAAAACTGATCCATATTTGCACTGTATCTCACCATTAGTTACCGCTGTGTTTGATAACATTAACTGTCACTGCACCACGCCTATCTGATTATCTTTTCAGAATAATCAGCAACCCGGCCTCGGCTTCCGCCCAGTGCAGTTTTTTTCTGCAAATTATATACACAAAATATTTTTCATTTATCGTTCTTTCCATTAGAAAAGACCGTAAGAAAAACCGTTGGGCGGTTTAGAAAAAGTTAGCGGTGAGTCAGAGGTCGACAGCGACTTAATTTTATAATGTGTATGGGTATAGAAAATACTCGATCTCTGTCCTCGATTTAGACCTAATTTCATATGGGCTGGGCGCACCAGCCGAGGAATAACACTAGGAATTCTCAAAATAACTACTAAGTATTTAATTTAGTTGGGCAGACAGGCTGACGGTCCACTTGATGGTAGGAGGCTACCGTCGCCTATAACACAAGCCAACGCCTAAACTGCTGCAAGTGCGCTGCCGACTGCAGTAAGATTAAGGATAAGGGATTAGGAGTGGATAGGGAAATGAGCTCTGGCATCCCTTACTCACTCACCGAAACACAACAGCACACGTGCTGTTATTTCACGGTGGTCTTCTGTAAGGGGGTGGTTACTGCCGCCAGACGAGCTGCCCAAATGACTGCGAAACGCAGTGTGTCCTGCCACTAACTTTCCAAATCCAGACCAGAGCCAGATTTGAAAAGTTGATTTTTCAAAGTTGACCCTGCCGGGAATCGACCCCGGCAACCCTAGAACAGAGCGTTAAGGCAAGCACCCTAACCATTCATTCAACGGTTTCAAAAAACTAATATATAATAAGTCCGATTCCTAGGCTCATTCTCATATCTTCTTATTACTTATTCATAAATCAATCAAGGTCGTTAGAAAACTGCCTCCCTATATTATATTATAAATGCGAAAGTTTATGAGAATTGATTATTACTCTTTGACGTAAAAACTATTGAACGGATTTGGATGAAATATAGTACACAGATTAGCTTATTACTTGGATTAACAAATAGGATCTATTGAAAAAACGCTAGGTTCCCGAGGGATCATAAAATTCATTTTTAAACGCAGACGAAGTCGCGGACACTAGCTAGTGTAATAATATATGGATCCTAGAATACTATTAACGTTTGCATGAAAAAAAATACAAGTATTCTTTTCGTTCTAACTTATAAGCTATAGTTTAAGTTTCACAATTATCCAAAATTACGTTTAACTTACGGCCCGTGTTACGGGAGATCACAATTTTAATGGGAATAAAATATTCTGCGGTACACTATAGGATCAGACAACCGGGTTGTTTGAACTGTTAGTTCAGGATTTTCAGACATTCGCTCTGCAAAAAATCCTGATAATTGATTTTCCGATTCGATTAGGTCAGACGGTGTCCCCGCCAAATTTGTGTCGTCCGAAACCGCGAGCATTAGCCGCCATCTTGAAAAACGCCCTTTTGCACATATCTCTGAAACGGTGAATTCTTCGGAATCGGTTAAAACTAGTAGACTTCTTTGTAGAGGATAAATTTTTCCATCTTTTTTAATTGGAACTTTTTTCTCTATTGTTAATATTTTTCGAGATGATCAATTAAAAAAACCAAATTTTTGTTTTTGGAAAATATCTCGATAATTTTTGGAAATACGCAAAAAATGTGATAATCAAAGTAGTAGAGTAAAATTTTTTTGCATTTTTTTGCTTAAATTATTTTTTTTATAAAATCAATAGTTGCTGACTTCTAGCGCAATGAAAGTTGCCGTCAGGTAAAGAAAAACGAGCAGGGATGAATGGTAATCGGTTTGCGCAGCGAATCCATTTTTCCTGATAAAATTCCTGAACTATGTTTATGCAGTAGGGCTAGTAGGAATATATGCGGTAACAAATGAAATACGACGCGCTTTCCTCGTTGGCTGATGGTGTAGGGGTTTTCTCCACGATACGGCTACACCAACCATTCGCGGCATCTAGTTCAATACACCACTGTTCCGGTGAATCGATGTTATGAGCGTACATAACATTTCGAAGATCCATTTTTATTTATACTTATAGATAGGTGTGTTTGCTCTTCGCCAGCATCTATCCATGTAGGAAAGTTATGACCGACGATGGAGCGAGCTCACTCAGAAGATGCTTATTCACTCGAACCTTGAAAAGATTAGGGTTGTATGAGCTCGGAAATACAGACGCCGGCAGGGAGTTCCAATCCTTAGCAGTGCGCATTACAAAATATGTTTTAAAGCGCTGGGTCCGAATTAGAGGGATTTCGACAAGGTGAGGATGGTAACCAGCCGTACGTCTGCATGTCCGATAGAAGAGAGGAGAAGGCGGTATGATCTCATGCAGCCTCCGAACACACTCTTCGAAGTACATCTTATAGAATACACAAAGACAGGCAATTTTGCGTCTATGTGCGTCTCCGATTTCGAAACGGAACACTTCTGGTGCGGGACTCGCATATACCGATGTGGGGAAGAGTGACTAGAGTGGAATATTATGCTAATTAGCCAAACCAGATTGTATCGTATGGATGTTACTTTTTCTCTTACTTTTCGTAGATAATATGAATTATTAACAAGGGAAATGTAATTAATTTTAATGCAACAGTGCGATACTATGTAAACAAAGGCGTGAACGAAGCAAAACAGAATTTACTTAGTTGGAATTGTTACTTACGCGGTTATAAACTAAACGGACAATAAAGAAGGAAATGTTTGGTGCCGCTCCCCAAGCGACTTTATTTAGTAAATTGGATACCACATTATCTACGAACTGATATTAAGTAAGTAGTAAG
This sequence comes from Bembecia ichneumoniformis, assembly GCA_910589475.2. NCBI lineage: Eukaryota > Metazoa > Arthropoda > Insecta > Lepidoptera > Sesiidae > Bembecia > Bembecia ichneumoniformis. The sequence continues at coordinate 16,315,225 of OU342528.1, read as the reverse complement.
TAGATGTGAATTACTTTCGAAGAATCAATATGTGTTTCGTTTAGGGGACACTTTCCCTAAACACCCTTAGTAGAATATAATGTCTAATATAAAAAGATAATTCCAGAAGCACTAGATCGTCACCTAGATACATATAAATCATAAAACGTTTTTATAATGTAAAACTAGTTATCGCTCGCGCTTTCGTCCGAACCCTTATTCAAACATAATGTTTAACTATTTTTGTTTTTCAGTTGCTTCTTGTATATACATATATATCACTTGATTGAAATATTCTTTTAATATTTCCGTTTATTTTATTTATAATTATAGTATAGTTAAAAAGATATATTTTTAACTAGCTGAGCCCGAAACTTCGTACGCGTGGTATACGGCATAGCGTGTAACCTTTTTTTTGTAAACTGATTGGAATGAAACACTAAATGTTACATTAAGCTTGCTACAATACATCGGTGAAAACCGCATTCAAATCGGTTAAGCCCTTTCAGAGATTAGCGTGCACAAACGCACAGACCAACAGACAAAAATTCTAAAAACTATTTTTTTGACCTCGGTAACATTACAACGTGTACAATTTATTATTTTATTATATGTATGTATAGAATAGATATAGATAGATCCTTAATCCTTAATCCTACTGTAGTCAGCAGCGCACTTGCAGCAGCTTTGGCATTGCTTGTGTTATAGGCGACGGTAGCCACCTACCATCAAGTGGGCCCTCAGGCTGTCTGCTGACCTTAACATAAAAAAAAAGATATAACTATAGATATATGTAGATAAACTCCAATTAGTTTTCCAATTGTCTTTATATCAACCAAATGCCTGACTTTGGCTTCTTTTAGTCTATATCTAGATCTAGCCTTAAGATCTTAAGACTCACCCTTTGGGAAACGAATAAAATGAACAAGACGAAAGTTATGCCTAATGTCCATGTTGTACCCACCCCAGTACAGTTTGAAATTCAACTCTCGAAATTGTTGACGACTACTTGGGATAATCAGTCCAATTAGGTAGAGCTTACTTCGAGAAGGAGGTCAATCGTCAAATCCAGTTCGGATGGGCAGCGTTCGGGAAGCTCCGAGACATCTTCTCGTCCAAAATTCCATATCGTGGTTATTTAAGATTTGGAACTCTCTCTAGCTAGAGTCTAGTAAAGACTGATGACGGTTCGAAGTGCCCTCAGCACTAAAACTAAGTCCATGTACAAGGAAGGTTTTGGGTAAGAATCCCACATCATGTTAAGTATGTATGGGATTGAATTTCGTACCTAATCCACATAAACAACTGGCTAGGTGCATAGTGTATCTTATTCAAGAACTTCCCTCTCGTAAAAAAATGAATCTAGAGTATAGAGAGATTGAGTAGGTACACCTTCATTAAAAGTATTGAAAATCTCAATGCCAATAAGTAGGCAGGTATTAAGTAGAAGTTGGCGATAGACTTAAATATCAAGTGTTTACCAGAGGGTGAGATGAGAGCTGTTGAATGTGATGACCCACATTTCCAGCTGTTAGGAAAGCCGCCATGTTGGCGTTTCCATAACAACGGGAGGCTGCTCGTTCACCGACACAAAGTCTGCGCGCACAGATCAATGTAATCTGTGTAGGGCTGACACTTGGATTGAAATCAGGACTTCTTAGTCAAGTCCTTGCTATATCTTATGGTATTATCATGTAGGAAGATTAATCTTCGTGAATATTAATTAGTTATATCATATATTTTCTATTAATATACTTTTTTATTATCTATATCTATACTAATATTATAAAGAGAAAAGGTTTGAATGTATGTATTGTATGTATGTATATATTTTTGTATGTTTGTAATGAATATACTCAAAACTACTGGACCGATTTTAAAAATTATGTCACCTATAGAAAGCTACATTATCAGCGAGTAATATAGGCTACTCATCCCCCCCTCTCATCCCCCCCCCCCCTTTACCCTCCCTCCATACAAATATATGTTTGTAGATAATGAATAAACACAAAACTACTGGACCGATTTTAAAAATTATTTCACCTATAGAAACCTACTTTATCAGCGAATAATATAGGCTACTCATCCTCCGCCCATCTCCCCCTTTACCCTCCCTCCATACAATTATAATGAATAAACTCAAAGAGTACTCGACCGATTTTAATAATATTTTATAAAGATACGCGGTTACACTAAGATTACGTAATACAAGCTATTTCTGTTAATTCTTTATTAAATTTATACATAATTAATTCTAGGATTTAAATAAATAGATTGATTTACTCATCGCAAAGGAAAATATAAACGCTTTAAAAAATATTTTATAATGCGCACTGCTAAGGATTGGAACTCTCTGCCGGGGCGTCTGAATTTCCGAGCTCATACAACCAAATCTTTTCAAAGTTCGAGTGAATAGGCATCTTCTGGGCGAGCTTGCCCCATCGTCGGCCTCATTTTTCCTACACGGATAGATGCTGGCCAAGAGCAAACTCATCTTTAATAATAAAGAAAAAACTTAAATTTTAAATTCATATTTAACAGCTTGACGAATATTGACGACATTAAAATACAAGTACAATATTATGATGAACTCGCCAACCCTACCGCCCTATATGAGTGCGCAAAAGCCTCACTCTCCGCTGGGCTTTCCCGCCGATAGCTACACGCCTGCCTTTACATTTTCCTTCACCGTCAAACAACCGGTACTAACCTCCTGCTATGTAAACATTTTCCCTTCAACCCCCAATAATGTGACCAGTCGTTAGTCTTCGCTTCGCATAAAACACGTGTCAATTGAATAGAATAAGGTGAGTCGTAGTTATTTGTAAATATCATTGAAATTCTATTAAAACAATTGTAGAAGTAGGTATAAAAGTTTGCTATAGGTATTAGGTAATCGGAAGAGAATTGATTTTAATATATGAAAGGTACTGATAGTGTTTAAATATCGTTTATATTTTTGATAAATATGTACATAAATTATATGCGATTTCATGCTCATATAAATATAATTTCATGATTAAAACGAACCAACAGATAAGTAGATGAATAAATTTTGGTATTGATGTTTTACAAATGCATTTTATTTTTAGAGAAAAAAAAAGAGAAATATTTTAACTTTTTTAAATTACGCCGTAATTCTATCAGGGCACTGATGGTGAAACGCCATCACGATGAAAGTAAAAGAATTGTGTGAAGATGATTCGTATAAGGAGGAGGTTATTCCCATTCCCGTTCAAATTTTCCTCTGGAGACAAACCACACCCTTCGTCAGACCGCGGCTAGGGAAAGTTCACGATGCAGCCTGCATGGTAAGTATCCAAATATTTGCTTTAAATAACTACATATATGTTAATTTTAACCTGTTCAATGTGCAATAAGTGATACACAAAGATACATTTATTACAAGCCTTGATGTCTTTTGTATAAAGTCTAAAATCTTTTGTTATCACTTAACTTTATTATATCTGCCTATAATATATTCATGGTTCCCCTATTTGTTATTTGGCCTTTGTAAATAAACGCTAAAGTGTGTGCAATTTTCACAAAAATAACATCTATGAACAAACCTATCTGTTTCAATGTTTTTTGATTCATTCTTTTTTTAATTAAAAAAAAATCTATGATATCAAAGTGTAAGAATAAAATTAAGGTACAAAGGTGAATTTTGCCTCAATTTGATTAATTTTTGTACTAAGCAAGTAAGTAACTATATCAGTTTGAAAAGTTTTAACGTTGGATTCTGTTAAAACTACACAGTTTTGCCAACGAGCACCTGGACATCATGTAAGTAGCGTTTAGGATCATAAATTGATATCTAAATAAATATAAGTAGGTAAATAGACTAGTTAGTGACATTTATATTCTTTTTTGTACGTTTCTGTTTTGTTGTCTGTTTTTAAATTAGTAGTGAAATGTGTACATACTTAGTCACTTATTTTATCCGCTATCTGCTATGTTTTATTTTATTTTATTTCCTATAAATCTGTAAAATAACTTTAGTGTCTGCTTGTTAATGCGTTCGTGAACTTTGCTAATAAGCTAATACCTAATAGCTAGTATATATTAGGTATATATACCTAATACCTATAATAAAGTTATCTACAAAGAACAATGTTATATTATATAACAATTTATATATAGAACAATCTTAAAAATTATATATATTTATATATTAAATACTTATCTATACATATAAAAAATTCGTAAACGTGTCGTGTCTGTACATTAAATATTAAAAAAAAAACAATTGGTACACGTTTTACCAATGTAATGTTACCGAGGACAAAAAAATAGTTTTAACAATTTTTGTTTGTTTGTCTGTGTTGTGCACGCTAATTTCAGAAACAGGTTAACCGATTTGAATGCAGTTTCCACTGGTGCATTGTAGCAACCTTCCCGTAACATTTAGTGTTTGTTTCATTACAATCGGTTTACAAACATAAAAGTTACGCGCTATACCGAATACCACGACGCGTACGAAGTTGCGGGCTCAGCTAGTTTAAAATATTTTTACATAAAATATTATGTACAAAAGTACATAATATTTTATTTAAAAATATATAATCATTAATTTGTTTGGTACATTTTTCGCTCCCAATTCAATGACAATAACAAAGAAGTGGATTTATTTAAAATGCAAATTTAAAAAAAATATAGAAGAATAATATTCAAACTTTCAATTTGAAACGCAATTTTTTTTAGAAGGCGTCTGAAAAATATTCATCGGACGAAATATACGTAATACTACCTACTAATTGTAAGAATGCATTCATTGCTCATTGTTGGTAACACTGGCTAAAGAAATTCATAATTAAAAATAAAATATTTGGCGTATAAGTTAAAAATCAACAATTACCTTTTTGTGAACTAGGTACTTTAAGTGAATATTACCTTTTCACGCCTAAACCCTTAACCGATCATCATGAGCATACACTTTGTCAGGGATGTAGGACATAAGGGATACCTTTCATCCAGAAAAAAATGTACTGTTCCCGAGGAATCATCTAACGACTGGCAAAGCTATAACTGCAATAAAGATGTTACATATATACCTATTTAGTCAGGCGTTATTTTTTTATTTCAACTCGGGCGAAGCCGCCGGAACCAGCTAGTTATTATAAAAAAATTTACATATTAGAAGTTTAATTTTGTTTCAAATAATTGTTTCGTTTCTCCATAAAAAGAAATTGTAAACTTCATTTAAAAATGGCAAAATAAAAATAAAATAAATCTTTATTTGCGCGAACACATGTTTTACAGGATTTTAATTTGTATACAGCAGTCACAGTACAAAGTATGTTCTACCCGCCAAGGGCATGCAATTATTTGTGTTTAATTGTTTGTAAACTATATTATAATGGCAATTATAATCTGTTAAATAAGTACCTAAAAACCTTACACAATTGTAACAAGGCTTAGATTTGATTAGACCTCTCAAGTTCTTTTTTTTAATATTATAATTTAGTATTTGATTTTTTTTTATTTAAGGAAGGACATTCATTGTTTGTTTTTGGAGTTTAGTTGTGATTTTGTTAATACGTATTTTGTTAATTTTTATAAATAAAGAGAAAGTATTTCTAATTTAGTTGCCTACCTCATGACTGTTCCATAATTTTTTTTTATTCAAATGTAAGTAAATCTCTATATCTTCTTCTCTCTATATATAAAAATGAATCCCTATTTCCCTTGGTCACGGCATCACGCGTGAACGGGTTTAGACCGATTTTAATTCCGTTTTCACTAATGGAAAGAGGGATAAACGGGGAATGTTCATATATATAAAAATTGCACCCCGGGCGAAGCGGAGGCGGGTCGCTTGTAAAATAGAAATATAAATCTTATCATTTCCATGTCCTTATTGTTTGTCAATAAGGACATGGTCAATAAGGACTTTCGCCGAACATTCGCATCGTTTCTTGCAAATGCAAGTATTCGTTACATCACTAATATATATTCTTATTTATATTTTATTTTATTAAACGGTTTGGGTTAATTACAATCGTCATTTGTTTACAAAAGTATAGTTGGACATAACTGATAGTTAAATCACAGGTTAAATATTCAGATTGAATATTGAGATAAGAGTTCACGATAGAAAGAGAGGCAACTTCCAGGTGTAACTGTAGGTAATTAGCGTTTTGCGAGCTGAATTGCACTGTATTGTATGGCTGCAAGAGTAGCTATTTGTTTGAATGATTTCGCGGAGTGAACTTTCTGTAGGTACTTGTACTCACTTGTACTTGCTTGTACTATGGTATTCTGTGACATTGGCGAACAATTAGCAGCGACATGAATTCAATAAAAAGAGCGTAATGGATAACGCATTGGTAGAAAAGAAATAATGAGAACTAAAATTTGGCATGTAGGTTACTTTTAATTGTCAGAAACGCAACTCGATATATAGACATAGTAAAATTGCCTGGATATAAATTTGAAACATAGTTGTCTCAGAGAGGAAATCTGTATACTTAATGCTCGTCTGCATTAGGTAGTTTAATTTATTTATATTTAGATACATTAGTTACCTACTCGTAGGTAAGCTGAAGGCATCATCCGATCCACTTAATTTGAGAAAAGTGCGTGTTGCAACTCCATAAACGAAAATCATCAGCAACAAGCGCTGAACTGGCCATCAGAAGGTACCATCAGAACTGGCAATATTGCCGAGGGTTACTAACTTTGCCACTAGCAAAGTGCTTATGGTAAAATCGGTAAAATACTGTCTGTCATACATACTTCAATGGTTTAGTAGGTACTTATCTAATTTTCAAATAAGTAAATTTTAAATGTTTTTTTTTGTTAAAATGGACTATGTCTTTTCAACACTTTCGTAACGTGGCAAAGTTGTCAGATTTGACGGTATCAACTTATTGAATTAATTTTGTCTTATATTTTATTTAGCTTAGATTGTTTTAAATATATTAAAAAAAAAAAGAATATAATTATATCCGATTTTAATACGTGTCAATTTGCTTTCCAAGATTGTATTTCTCTTCTTTTACTTGTTTATGAAACTATTAATTTTTGATTCGGGGCTATGCTGTTTAAAATGTCCATTTCACGTTATTTATATGATTATCAATCATATATTTTGCGTTTGACCGTAATTTTTTCTTTTGTGTTAAAACATTTATTTACTCTTTATTGCTCATATATTTTTTCCAGTAATTGAAAATTTTATTTTTATTTTTAAATAGAAAAAAATTCTAATTTTGATTAATTTGTAGAAACAAATTCAAATTCAAAATAATTTATTTGCAGAATATGGTATACACAAGTATATGTCCACATATTCAACCGACAAGCGGTATGCGGACAAAATTACCTAAAACAAAGAAACAAAAAAATCAGTATTAGTTGGTGTCCGCGATTTCGTCCCCGTTGAAAAATAAGAAAAGAATAGGTATCTAATATAACGCCTACGTCTGCATCAAGAATCCCGTCGTCGCGTCGCGTTGGTGCGAGACCGTTGAATTTATTTTCTCGTTTTTAATTTACGATAACACCTAAGTAACCTGTGTGGTGTAGAGGGCTATTATTAAGTGTATGAACTGCGTATTTAATTTGATAATGATGAATCCTGCTGTTATCCGTCTAAATAGTTTTTGCAAATAGCACACTTATTTTTATAGAAGTGAGAATGGGTATAGTAAGAGCTATCCTTAAAAGATAGACATATGCCATCACGGACTTTTTGTAGACCTATAAAAGAGAAATAATCTCACCATACATTGTTTTGTTATATCTCAAACGAATTAGGCAGCGTTTTCGATGAAAAATCCCAGACGGCTTGATTTTTTTCTTTAAACGAATTATATCTTTAAAATCTTTAAACGAATTATAAACCTAAAGCTTCCTCATGAATCACTCTGTTGATAGATGAAAACCGCATTAAAATCATACATACGTACATACATACATACATACATACATGTATACATACATACATACATACATACATACATACATACATACATACATACATACATACAGGCGCGACGGGGGACTTTGTTTTATGATACGTAAGGATAAAGATTTATGAAATTTACAAAATTCATTGTTTTGGATTCTTTGTTATGTTAACAACGTTAGTATTTTACACTATAAAATAATTTCTTGTTATAAAAAACAATGTAATCAATTATAGGAAATAGGTACATAATATTCTGCACTTTTACAATTTTTGCTAAAGCCAAACCGTTTTATTTATGATTACAAAAAATATCGTATTCTTCATAATTATTTAAATGACAAAAATATGTTTTCCTCTCAGATTAATCACAACTGTTTCTTTACTTTTTAGGAGTGATTTTAACTTTTGTAACCAAGTTTAAATAAAATATCAATTCTGTGACAGTGACAGTGACTACCGTGCTGTCAAAATGACTTTTGGAATCAGCTGAGCTGCTTTGTTTGTTTGTTATGTTATGAATATAGCCATAGATAAGTATGTGTATATTAGGAAATAGATGGGTAACTTCACATCAATTTATGTCCCAAATACGCCACCTAGTGTTCATAGCTAAATCTTAATGCATGTGTGTGTAATGTGTATACACGTTTTGCATTTGTGTGTGTATACATTACCGGTAGGTACCCGGTACCTTTACGATATTATGAAAATTTCTTTTAACTTTTTGTTTTTAAATATTATTTAAAGAAAACACATCCTTAATGATAAATTTTATTTCAAACAAAATAACAAGTAATATTTTCATTACACTGTAAAACCGGTATTATCACAACAAAATAAGTTAATCTTGAAAATATATACCTTCTGTACACCAATTTAATTAATAAATGAATATGCAGCAAACCTTTGTATTTAAAAAGCGAATATTTTGCGTAAATGTTCCTTTTATGGAAAATACAAGAAAATTAAGGTTGAATCAGTACAAGTTTTAAAAACAACGAAGAGAATAAACATTAATATAAGTATATTGAGAGTAAATCAACATATTTGGCGGAAAATGAGTTTGCACAGCACTTTTTTAGTAGATCACAGAATTCACAGGTAAATTTGTAATGATAAAAGGTACGAAGTAAACAGAAAAAACCATAAACGAAAAATAATTTATAAAAAAATATACACAATTGACACGACAATGACAATACACCATGACCTTAGCAATATTTCAAATTGAGTTAACTTACTCTATGTTTATTAATGGACATAGCATTTATGATCATGTCTAGGTATTTTTTACTAAAAGTAAATTGAAATATTTAAAAATCTTAAAAAATGTAGAAAAAAATTTTCAATTCACAAAAAATAAAATACCTAAATAATTTTGTTATTTGGATTTTTCACTTTCATAGTTTTGGCTATCACCACTAGATGTCGCTAGTTTTTTGTGACCATGTAATAATGTATGAAGTGAACACAGCATGAATATAGCGTTCTATCTATGCATGTGCAAATGAGTGTAAATAAATAATGTAAAATATAAATTATTTAAATCTTGATAGAAGTTGAACTGGTCTAATAATTTAAATATAATTACGTACTTACTTGTTTATGTATATCTGATAAATAATTTTTATCTGTCTTGCTATCAAAGGAATTAAAAGAGGCCTGCAAGGTAAGTTACATATATGAATATAAGAAGTAGCATAATATAAATAATAACGCTAGTATAGTTGTTTTACTATATAAATTGCTTTGTTTTACTATATTATTGACATCATTAAACGTTTTAATTTATTTTATAACCAACAGTCTTTCGAAAAAGTGTTGGTTCAAAATCTACGATTTGGCTTGTCGATCAGTTTAACTGATGCTATTGAAGCTATTCCACGATGGCGTTTAATACAAGCAGCTCTGCCGCACGTGATGCACTCTTTAGCGGCGCTTTTACATACCAGGTAAGTTAATTATTAAGTTAATAACATGAAGTCATGGTGAGTTTAAATATTTCAAGGAAGGCATTAAAATTTTATCTTTAAAAGATATTCATATCTTAATAATTTTAACATTATTAATTATAATGTATAATACTACCTGTTGTCCACAACTTCGTCCAACTACTTTTCCAGGATAAAAAGTATCCTATATGTTAATTAATTAATTTATTAAAAACTTTATGTACATTCTAGTACCAAAGGCGGACTTAATGCTAAGAGCATTCTCTACCAGCCAACCTTTGGGATAAACAGAAAACACAACAGAAAGGAATAACAAGTGCACAAAGTGACTAAGCATGACCACAAATAAACTAAATACAAAATAAAATAACAATATACTAAATTATCTGTGTGCCAAATTGCATCCAAATCCGTTTCGTCGTGATTGAGTAACAAACATCCAAACATAGAAACTTTCGCATTTATAATTCCATTAAAGATAACTTCTCCTTAACATGCCGCGTCTCTATGAATTTTGGTGACTTGGAAGCTGCTGTACGAAAGAGGGAGCAAGTGCTCTTAAATAACTGCAAGTTGACAAAATATATAAATTTTACATGCTACTTTATTCAATAAAAAATGAAGAAAGATTGTTTCATTGTTACATTATTATCTTCAAAATAATGTAGCTTGCCTAGATGGAGGTTAAGGATTATTTTTTACAAAAGTACCAAAAAAGCTCGCATGTTTCAGACACAATGCATATAGACTCTAAACTCTTAAATGCTAAACTTTAAACTTTAGAGTTTAGCATATACAGCCTATAAATTAAATTGAGATTGTGGATAACATTTTATGAATTTTTGTTTACACATGTCGGGCCCTGCAGCCCGGGGCCCCATATCTATTATCTATTCCATATAATAAAATCGTAAACAATTTTTTACACTTATGTTACTTATGTTACTGAGGTCAACAAAATAGTTTTTAGAATTTTTTCTGTTTATCTGTCTGTTATATATCTTAAACAATAGTGAGCCAAATGAATTTCTCAGTCATTCTTTTGGGCTAATTAAAAATATGGAACTACATCCTTAGGCTGATTGTGGAAAATTGTTCTGACTTTTCAGTGTCCTGTCTTAATTTTATCATGTGTACTTACAGGGTAAAAGACAACATGCAATCTCTTGGGAATGTAGAGACAAAATTGTTATACACTTTGCACTGGATTATACTTGATGCATCGGATGAATGCATAGACAACGATTATGAAAATGGAGTATACTATTCAAATCCATTTCATTATTTATTCTCAATACCAACTTTAACAGTACGTATTTTATTTTTTTCTATTGCATGAAACTTATGATTTCTATAAAGACTTTTATGAAAAATTTACCCTATAAATGTTCAAATTTTCAGCTTTTTGTGTTCCTATTTGCTCCAATATCACAACATCTGAAAGAATCTGATTTTACAAACAATTATCGTTTGGAGAATGGTCTTAAAATGTGGCAAGCGTTGTGGGAATTCAGACATCCTGAGTCACCATGTTTTACTACTCATGTGAAACCCAAACCTAAGCCACTAGGAGGGAAATTTAGTAAAAGGTCTCAACATGGAGATGTTTTCTTGGGACGTGAGTATATTAAATGCATTGATATTAAATTATCACTTAGTTAAAGGGTAGGGTTATAGTTTACTCCCCGCCCTGGATAGGCGTGGCGGGGTGCGGAAGTCGTGTCATAAGGTTCCCGTGACTCCACCCATCTACGGCCGCGCTGGAAAACCGTTGGGTTTTAGCAGGTAGGAGTCCGGCAGAACCCCCGCAAATCCCTTTCGCTGCCCAGTATCCATGAGGATTTCCCAACGTTAAAAAAAGGGTTATAGCTTACTTGTTACGAATAGCAATAATATTTTGAGAAACTTAGACACATTTCGTCATTTCTACTAACCCATTTCCCCTCCCAATCCCTTATCCTTAATCCTACCGTAGTCAGAAGCGCACTTGCAGCACCTTGCTTGTGTTATAGGCGACGGTAGCCACCTACCATCAAGTGGACCGTTAGCCTGTCTGCCGAACTTAACATTGGAATCATTGGAGCAAAATAGTCCTCACATTTTTTTTGTTTCCAATGATTATAAGAATGTTATTAATTAATTAAATATAATTAACAATGTAATTTACGATTATCTTTGCTCCTGTTTCTGTCAACATGAATTTTGGTATTCACAACTGATTAAGTGGTAAAAGATATATTAAGTAATATTCAAAGTTTCACTTAAATGGAAAGTGTGCAATAGTAAATTGATAGTGTATACGTTCACATCGAAATTCAAAGAGACTCTTTGAATTTTATGTGAATGTAAGGTTTAAAACCGTTTTAACTATGCATACATGTCTGCATCTTACAGTCCTTAAAATTAATGTCAGTTAAAATTTCATATCCTACTGAAATAAAGAATTTTGCCTTCTACTTTAATAATAAATAAATAAAAATTTATTTGCGATGACCATGGGTAACTGATACCAGAGATGACATTTAGTTTTCTTGTTCCTTCATGACCAACCGATAAATATTCGGTGTGCAAATCTTGACATCTTTAAACTCCAAATCTCGAACATTGAATTTTTTAATTTATTAGTTTTCTTATACCATTCCTTTGTTGACCAATCGATCCCACTCTATTATTTCATTATTATTATTCTAACTTTCATAATTTCTTAAACAATCGCGAGTAGTCATGTTACTTACTTCTATAGATGGTAATAGTTATGAGTGATAGATTTAAGGTTGTGGCAACATTATTTATATAAAATATCAAATCTTGGTTTTGAAGATTATGCTATCCATATTTTGTTAATACAAATCATAATGATACTCAAGAAATCGTTTCAACCAAATCCCACGTAAAATTGATATTTCAGGGAAATTTTCCAAAGAAGAAGGCACAGTAAATGGGAGCCCTCCGAGTCAAACAGTGTCTGTATCGCATTCGGAGGTCCCGTCGAAACAAGCCAGTACTGAAGATGAGCCTTGGGTGTCTTCTCCAAAAGACACAATATTCCCTGAAACCATTCCCGAAGAAAGCTCCAGCACTGAAGAGGAACAAGTGGTGAGAAATATTTATTTTACAATAACACCAACAAAATTGGTGATATATTTTTAATTTTATGCCTTATTTTTTTAATTTTGAACTTTATGTTATGACTTAAATGTGGTGTAAATACATACTTTACTTGTTTCAAATGGAGTTTACAACATCTAGATACTCGGATACTCCGCAGTTAATAAAATCAGTTTAAGGCTTAATACAATCTTTGCAAACACATTAAATAACATAAAATTACAAATATATTAAAGCAGCATGAGTGAAGTAAGATAAGAAGTCTAGGCCAAAGGAAGAAAGATATTGAGCAAACGCCAATATAGAAATTAGACGACACAAACATTATAAACGAACTTTAGTTCTTTAAAATAATTTTTTTTATTAAAAAGTTCTTACAGATTTTACTTCCACTATTACTAGATAAAAACACGAACCCACCAATTCGTTATTTGCTCCAATTAACCTTTCTCCTAGTAGGGTAATTGATTAAAATATGATAAATGGTTTCATCAAGATGAAAACATAATTGTAAAAAGGAATTAATTAGTACAAGTGATGAATATTATTGTTAAGAAGCTTCTGAAGAATTCTGAATAATTGTAAATTGGTACAGATCACCTTTTCTTTTTAAGTGAAAACTTCTTAGTCACGCCATAGACGGCAGTCTATTGAAGGTGATAGTTCGCCATTAAGTGTGACTTTGTGGGGTGAATGTTGAAGGGGAAGTAGTTCGATTATTTGTAATGCCTGCATTGTATCGTACTGCCTAATTAAGAAACTTCTCTAAAGCTTTGGCATAAACTTTCTCTGTCTATATTGCTCAAGAGATTCTCAATTCTCGTGCCCCTCTAAACGGTAAAAGGGAATTGTTTTGTTTTTAAATGTTACATTTATGTGCACTATGACTACCGACTTACTTTTCATAGCAAACCTGAATTCTAATATTCTATTGGATTGCTTGTTATGAATGTCGAGACAAACCGGCAGACTTTTATGTCTAAATTGACAGAAAAACCGACATTCAATTTGATGGTAGGTGGCTTTATACACACAAGAAACTTCAAAGCACACTTTGATAGGATAAGGATTAATAAGAGATTTGGGGAATGGGCCCTGACATCCCTTGCTCACCGAAACAGAACAGAATATTCTGTACGGCTGTCTTGTGTAAGACTTCACAGCGCAGTGTGTTCTTCCCCTACAAAAATAGATAATAAGTTTGAAGTATTCACCAAGTTTAAATAAATAGAGAATTAAATTATATTACAGTACATTTACCGGGTGCCAAGTGAACAAAACTACGGTGGCACTATCAAGGAGCCTTATACGGTTTACTCCGCTGATCCGAGCTTGTTCCAAGTTCGTAAACCTGATGCTACAAAACAAACTCTACCTGGAATCAAACCCTTGCCACAAATCACAAAAATGAGGTAAAGAATTAAAAAGACATTTTAGAAATAGTAGTTTTAACATATATCTTTATTTTTACATGACTTTTTGTTAGAATAATCTTTAGTCTTTAGTCTGTGCTCTGGTTATTGAATAAATCAGTCTGCCAATGATTTTCATACAAATACAGCGCCTTATTATTACTTTTAAAACATGTGATGTTTTGTACTTTTAGTTCCTCCGATAAAGAATCTCTAACGGACAGTGGTGGCGGTGGACAGGGCTCGAAAGGTACTCCCACATCGACTGGCAAACCGACCGCAAAACAGGGAAATGTAAGTGTTTTGAAATCATATAATATGCTTTACACGATTACGAATTAACTCACTAATAACAACAAATTACTTCGCCTCAATATTCAAAAAACCTCAATATTCGCTGTTGATTCGTCCAAACATTTTTATTTTTTTGTCTAAGGTTTCCGCTGCCACTTTTCTGGATGTCGCCACATTACGTTGCCTTTTTACTTCCCAATGGCAAGAAGAAGGTGTCTACTGGGCTCTACATTATTTATACAACAGGTTTGTGAACATTCGAGGATGAACAAAGTGTTCTTTTTTTATTAAAAATTGCATTAATGACATTGAAAATTGACAGGTTACGAGATATTTGCGACGACATGTCAAAACAAACACAACCTCGAAAGCGAAGCAACTCCTTGCCGATCCCCAAAATCGAAGTTTCCATTTATCAAAGCCCTGAAATGAAGAAACGTGATTCGCTAAAAAATTTCATCGAAGTCCCCGAAATGAAGGATATTTCACCTTTAGCGGAAATTCCTTTCACCACCATACCCAAGATAGAGGAAGACGTTGTCATGACACGGAGAGCTAGTGAGAAAGTTAAACGCAAGATGAAAATGGCTGACCTGAAAGCTTTCGTTGAAACCAAGTTACTTTCGAAATCCGAAAAAGCTTTAGAGAAAATCGGACACGAAGATCATAAGTTCACATTCCATACTGCAGTAAGAAGGCTATCTGTAGATATTATATACTTTTTAACTTATTTTCGTTTGATTTAGAGACAATTATTTAATTGCCTGTCCTTTTTAGGAATATCACAGGAGTCTCGACAATGAAAACGACAGACCTAACTCGGTACTGGGAAGCCATTTTCCACCTATAGCTCCCAGACTCACTGGCGATTTGCTTCCATGTAACCTTATTAAGGGGAAAAGTATGCCAAGTCTCAGGTAAGATGCTAAAACATCCGTCATTTAAATCTTCCAGTAATCCTTTGTTCACTAAATTCATTCAATAAGTAATATTAATTATTAATCAATCTTTTATTTTATTAAAATAGGTGTAGCTAAAATGTAGCTAAGACGAACCAAAAATGAGCTGTGTGTGCCCAAGAACAATTTTTTAATAAAGACAATTTAATAAGTATTGAAAGTTTTCACACTACAGCGAGAGTTTGATTCGGCTATATTCTTTAAAATGTATCGATCGATTAACATTTCTCTATTATTATACAGGATGCCATTTCTTTGAAATTTTAGATTAAAATTCTCAGTGTAGTATAAATACATTTCGGAAGCTTAATTACATTTCGGAAGCTTAATTCGTGTGCTAAATTATGTCTAATCTCCTTCTACAAAGACTACAAGCACAGCATGTTAAAATCTCCATCACGATTTCTCTGTGACATTTCCTATTTAAAAAATTGTATTTTTTTTCTCTTTCTCCCTTCGTTTTTCGCTTAAACCCATACCTTATAACGGATACGGTTGCTAGCTGTTTGATTGATGAGCTAGCCTCTAACGGGTGAGTGTAACAGCGATGTACTCGTAACTTTGTAGACGCTTCCTTATGTAGTCGTAGGCCAACGCCGTCCTATACTGAAACGTTCGTGGCATTCTATTTATTTACGCCTAGTCCACAATTTTTATTTGTAATCTAGCTCTTATGGTATTACATACAAATAGTATAATATCGAATTCACAATGCTTATTTCGTTATTTATGGTAGACGAAAATGTAATTTACAATGTATGTTGTTCCTATTAATCGTGCGATGCAAGGATACAAATCGAATCCACTTAACATTTTAAATATACATATATATCTTAACATTACTACTATTATACACGCAATAAATGTAATCTCGGCAGATAAAAAAGCTCTCAAAGAAAAAAAAACTTTTAATGCTTCAGATTTTGAACACTCAATGACATAATTGGATTTTTTTACAAGGTTTTACATCTTGCTAGTAGTCATGGAAGGGTCCAAAAGTTTTCAGCTCTGTAGTACATCAAATTACATTTATTTTTCAATATAGTCTCCGTCGACCTCTATCCATTTTCCGGATCGTTTAATTAGCATTTCTATCCCTTTATCAAAATATTTAGAAGTTGTGTCTTCAAAATGAGCAAAAACTACAGCGACCACTTCATAGTCACTAGAAAATAAAAAACGAGACAAGTGCGTGTTGACACCGAGTGAAGAGGGTTCCGTACGATGTTACCTATCCGCACAATATTGAGTGATTTACCATGTTATTTTAATATAATGGACTTATAGGTTTTCTTACAATCTATAAGTAGAAAACTAATTTCTGTATTTTTTTTTTCAAAATTTTAGGTTCAGTAGTTTCGGAAATAAGGTGAGGGAGGGGATGGTCGGACAGACGGACACACGAGTGATCCTATAAGGTTTCCGTCTTTTTATTCGGACGTACGGAACCCTAAAAAGAACAAGAAAATCACTAGAATTATCACTACTATCACCAGAAAAAGGAAATAATTAAGTCAGACTTTGAAAATAAATAGTAGTCGTTGAGAGCTAGGACATGAGACGAATTTCTATGAAGCCATATCTTAAAACCAACAGCCTTCGCTACTGCGGCGGTTTAGACAGGCGCATTGTCACAAAGAAGTCGAACGTTTTCGCTTCGTTTTCCTCTACGTTTTTGCTTGATTTCTTCACGCAATTGCTTATAGCTCCATGTCATCGTAGTATTGAATTATTTTATGTCTATGAGCGATATTCCTTGACAATTCCAAAACATCATTGCCATTATCTTTTTAGAGAATTGCCTTTCTAGGCGGTTTTAATAACGCCACTCCATCGACTCTCTTTTTGAAAGGGTATCATAGTATAGTAACCATAGTTTCATCTCCGGTGTTTGCCTATAATGAAAATATGAAACAAATTGTTACTAGATTAACTGTAACAATTTTTTAAACCAAATTAACTAACAGGGTATTTAAAAATTTGTACGATTTTCATAAGAAATCATTATTAAAATAATTAAATTTTCATGTTTGACCACTAGATTAAAAACGCACGCGATTAGTGGCATATAGAGTTCGTCATTTGCTTTGTTTACAATCAATGCTTAGTACAGTACATGAGCGTACTACGAATTTTCTAAGGAAAATTATATTTGACAGCTAAATGTTTGTTTGCAAGCAAGTGACGTATTGATATCACGTGACCCATATATATGGCGTCTTCAGCGTTTTGGCGGTCTTATTTATTATTTAAACTTTGGTTGTATTTTCATAGAAAATAAAGCAATTTGATTCACAAAGAATGAATCAAATTGCAAGTGTATTATGGTATAATGAACATTTGAGATATTTTCCTAAAATCTGTCAAATACCCTATTAACTCCAAGAAAACGTTCCCGTTTGTGCGAAATGCCAACAAA
This sequence comes from Bembecia ichneumoniformis, assembly GCA_910589475.2. NCBI lineage: Eukaryota > Metazoa > Arthropoda > Insecta > Lepidoptera > Sesiidae > Bembecia > Bembecia ichneumoniformis. The sequence continues at coordinate 16,297,187 of OU342528.1, read as the reverse complement.
AGTTCTTTAGAGTACGATGCTTACTCACTTCGCTGCACACTCCAAAGAAGTTTGGCTTGACACCCATCCTCAAGAACTTGAATCCTCAAGTTTTTGAAATACCTGTCCTTGCCGCTATATCTTTCGCTTTTAGACGTCGATCCTCTGGTACTTCTTCTACTAACATGATGTTGTTTGATGTGAGGGCCGACCGGAGCGCGGGTCATCGTCAATAGACATCTTCCTAAACGGTAGAAAATGATGGAGACGAATCCCCGTATACCCGTTATCCAATCGTTGTTTAATATAGGTTGGGCTAATATTAAAACCTTCCATTGTAAGGAATTTAATAACAGACCGATATTCGAGTTTAACATGTTAAAAAAGTATTCTTCAAAGATTGTGAAAGTTAAATTAATCACTTGAAAATTATATTAGTTGAAACAAAAAATTATGACGATTAAAATGACATGTATATATTGTTTTTTTAACATCTACATATATTTCTGGTCAGAAACGTACAGAATTCTATATAGTTTTTTTTTACCCGTCCTAGTTTACAGACACAGACTAATTTATAGTGAAATAAATATCCATGCTGTTATCGACTTTAAGTTTTGACCAAATCAAAAAATATCGGGAATATTAATAGACGTCATTATAAATCTTTTTGTTTTTTCGATAAACATACACGTATATAATTAGTGTGTCAATTATGGGTTATATTAGATTTTCTAAAAGGAAAATTAGGAAGATGGGTTTTTTAGCGTGAGCAGCAATTTTTCAAGATTTATCGGAGTGAAAATGATAGACCAAAGAATTTGTATTAAATTATGTCTTAAGAAAAAAATGCACTGTCGTTGTTGAATGTTGGTCAAGAAATTCAAAACCAAAATAAGTACACTACGAATTCCTACCAAGTCATACGGTCAGTATGGAGGTATTACCATAAGAATAAATAATAACACGGTATTACCTACTTCGAAATTAAGCGCGGTTTTCGTGATAGGGCATCAAAAAATGTCTCAATTATTTTGAAGTAACAACTCGTTTCAGTTGCACAACAATAATGCTGCCAAAATATATTTGAAATGCTTCGAATATTGGAAAAGCGTATTTTCTTGACAGTGATAACTTTGAATAATAAAAATAAAGAAAAATAAATATGTTTTTTAATATACACAATATTAGAATTTTATTTTAATCAGCAATTTGTACATTTCCATTTAGCAATGCATTGTAAATTACAAATAGACACAGTAAAATGTCGGCAAATTAGCACTTATCTTAACGCAATTGTTGCTTTTTCAGCAATTTATACTTTCACAATTTATCTAACGCTTTACGAGTAGTTAGACAGATTTTAGTTACATTGAAACTTTTTATGAATAAATGCTTTAAGTACATCAATTAGTTGAATTAATTCAATACTACACACCAATATAGTATTGACAGTTTCGCATGATATCAATTTCCTTTACAGCAATACACAAAATATATTATTTATAGCAAAATAGAAGTTCAGTCAATGGGGACTTCCAATTAAAAATAAGTAGACTTTCAAGAAAGTTTTAATCTCAAATTCTCTATTAATGTTACAGATATATTGGCGAAATTAAGACAGAGCGTGCTCATGGCCTAGTTAGCGCAACCCCTTTCAATATACAAAAGAAGAAGAATCCAATTATAACAGTCACAGAACATACACCGACCCCTTCTCCAGACTATCTCTCTAAAACTAGACAGGTAAAGCACAGAATACTTTACTTACTGTGTCATCGCCATACTAAATATAAATACTCCTTTGTTCTTCATTTATGCATTTAAACTTTTCATCTTATCTAATAAATAAATATAAAAATGGCCCTTAAAATGGCTTTTATAAAAACGGCTCTTAAATAATATATACAATAATTCTATAAAAAAAATGCTAAAATTTTGCGACATTAATTTGTTAATTTTTGTTGTTCACAAATTTATGTTCCCAAATACTAATGGCAAAATGTGTAGATGTTTCTATTTTGTATGTTTTCATATTATATCCTTCATTAGATTTCCCTTATTTATTTGATTTCAGGGGTCTATGGAATCCCAAATAGATTCGGTGAGCATGCAGGGCTCTCAACATAATATTCCGAGTCCAGAACGAAAACCGAGCCTCACTCGGTCGCAAACGGATTCTAATATAACATATGTTGTCGAAGAAGTCCAAGAAGCTCCTGGATCATTACACTACATTACTAATGAAGGCGATATTGATTTTCAAGTTATAATTAAGGTAAGTTATTAAACAGACACTGAAAATGACCTGAATCTTCATGCGTAGGTATTTTTGTTCTGACTGAGTTGAATAACAATTTGTTCTAAAACAAAAGCAGTGAATCCGAATGCAGTGAATCCGAAGTTAAATATTTTTTTTTATAATTTTTTGAATAACCAAATCAACCACAAAGCTAAATCAAAATAAAGTGAAATAATAAGTATCGTAGAAATTCGTAATATATAGACTATTTTATATTATAAAGGGTGGCAGACAGGCTAACGGACCACTTAATGGTAAGTGGTCAGTATTTTTCTATGCACGTTGTGTAGTAATCTAGTGACGAATTTGTAATTGTCTTTAAATTACGAAAATTTTCTTCTCGGCATCTGATTTCATTGAAACAAATCCTATCTGTTTTCATCTAATCTATTTTCATCTGAAAATCCCTTGAGTAGTTTCGGAGATCACTTTGAACAAACCAGGCAGACAGATATATTGTTAAAAAATGTTTTTTTTTTGCATTCTGTTAATTTTCTTTTATCGTCCCCTCTCAATTTCTGGTAAATATATTCAATATACATACAACGATTATCCTATTCTTTTATTATATGTACCTGAGTAGGAACATTACATTTATTTTATAGGCCGTATATTCAGTGTCCACTATGGACAGCTTCTTCATAACTCTTCGTGTGATGGAAGTAATGTTAAACCTCGTAGACACATTGATGGAGATTGGAGTTCACAAGACTTGGCAAAATAATAAGTCCGACGAGCTTAAGTCAGGCTCCGTCGATCCTCTTATTGAGTTCAATAAGGAAAAAGACAATAAGGTAATCTAGTTTGAACCACACAAAATTTTCCAAGAATAATAAGTTACTATTCTTTCTATAAGTAGTATATTTTTATCGAGCTTTCTTTCACAGGGACGAGATTCTGGCTTACCGTGCGCTCAAAGCCAGGACTCTACAAACGTGGATAGTACCAAGGAAAAAACAAAGGATGAAGAAAACATAGATTGCCCCTATTACATGATTATGCACATTATTCTAAGGTAATAAAAAAATGTTTCCACTCAGGCCTCTAGCAGTCAAAAATATTAGATTTTTTATGTTTGTGAGGGAATGGAGAAAAGTTACTGCTAACGTTTCGTTGATGTTTTAGTTTCTGTTGCGCAGCATATTGACTCTAAAACTGCTGAACTTCTGATTTTGAAAATTCTTCTTATAGAAAACTATCTTATCAGTGAGTAACATAGGCTGTATTTTATTTCCAAAAACATTAAGAGATCGCAACGAAAATTGCGATAATGTAACCCAATGTAAAATTTGCCTGTAAAAGTAATAATTTGCCGCGCTCTGCCGAAAAAATTGATGATAGATAAAATAATATGCTACATGTTTTTAGTACTCTTCATTTCCCACAAAAAGTTCCGAGGCTATATGTATAAGTATTATAGTTAAGTCACAATGAAATATGATGACACGGGATCGTGATATTAATCCTTATCCAACTAAATACTTTCATAATCAAAGTTAAATAAATATGTACATGTTAATTCCTCTTTAAATTTTTGAATAGAACCTTTTTATTTAGAAGTTGCGAGGGATATAGTAATGCTAAAAGTAAAAAAAGTGCCGCGGTGTGAGGCGATATATTTATTCCATGCGAAAAAAGTCGCCGGCATCGACTAGTACGTATAGTATAATATTTACGTATATTATGTTTTACTTGTAATAAGATTTAAGTAAAGATTTTTTATAAACGGAAAACGCAATTTTATTTGAGTTAAACTGAAAAACTGAAACTACCTATAGTTAGTAAAATACGTAAATGAATAGCTACGAATTTCAGATATACTCAGGAGTAATATGATTGCATTGTGATAATTAATAATAATACTCGTAACTATTAGAGTTAGACTCTTAACTATTACTCGTAACTATCGTAACTATTACTATTAGAGCATTTTCCTACTGCGTACTGAGGTGAGGCGAGGTGCAGGGAGGATGGAGATAAAGAATACGTCCGTGTTGTTGTACGACTTAGTTATTACTGATCATATTGTCAAGCTTAATGTGTAACGCTTATATACTTAACACCTATGTATAGTTCACATACCTACTTCACATACTTCACTTCCGGGGGTGAAGAAAAAAAAAAGTCAACAAAACCTCTGCACACTTTACATATTGCTACGAGTGACAAATTATCTGGTGGCCGTACCTGGCAACACTGAACGGTTTAGGCGCAATCTGGCATTACATTAAAAAGTTTGAATTTTTTTAACATAACCTCAATTATAACATTTATTATTTGAACGCGATTTGTGTTGTTACCAGTGACTTGAAAAAAAAACACAGCGAGAAAATGGAATGATTTCGTGAAAATTTTCGTGCGATGATTTTTTATAACTTTTATCGTGGACTAGCGACCCGCCCCCGGCTTCGCCCGAGGTGCAATTTTTATATATATATATATCAACATTCCCCGTTTATCATTATTTTCCATTAGCGAAAACCGAATTAAAATCGGTCTACCCGTTCACGCGTGATGCCGTGACCAAGGGAAATGGGGATTCATTTTTATATATAGAGAAGATTATGAAGACAAGAGTGCTTCGGTCAACTTACTTCGACTTTTAGCGATGAAGCTCCATCCTAACCCACTGTAAAACGCTGGTGTGTTGAGTTTGATCGTGGTCGGCGTTCCCTCCAGGATGTGCCCAAAATGGTCGTCCAAAATCAGTTATTGTGCTAGAAAGCATCGATGCTATGCGTGAACTGATAATAAATGTGGCATACCGCGAGATAGAGGCAACTGTATGACTGGGCATTAGTATGACTAGCATCAATAAACATTTGTCCGTAAAAAAGCTTGTTCTCATTGGATTCCGCATAATTTGACAAACGGTTAAAAGTGAGCATGCGTCGATTGGTGCAAGGAAACGTTGAAAACATATAATCGATGTCATCAAACGCTGTGTTTAACATCTACACAGTTGACGAATCATGGATCTATGCATATGAGCCTGAAACAAAACAGCAATGAACTGTATGTGTCTTCCAAAACGAGCAAAAACATCAAAGTTGTTCGCGGAGGAAGCACATCGAAGCAAATAATTGTCTGTTTCTCCGGAATTACCGATCAGGTGACGACAGTGCCATTGGAGAATCCTAGGACGGTTTTTGGAATGTACACGACGATTTGTTTGCCAGAAATCGTCGAAGAAATCCGAAAAATTGAAAACGGAGGCGAATCATACTTCATCATAACAATGCGAGCCCTCACACATCGGATCAAACAAACGAATTTTTAAAAAATCGAATTGATTGGTCATCTTACGAACAGGCCTGACTTGGCACTTAACGACTTTTTTTTGTTACCAGTCATCAAGAACAAAATGCGTAGGTGACTATTATCAGCTGAAGAGTTGTTAAAACGTTCAAAAATCACGTTTTACAGGTCCGATCGGAGCGATAAAAATGCTTCGAAAATTGGTTCCAACGCATGCAAAAGTGTATCGATCATCAGAGTACTTTGAAAAAAATAACACCAATTTCAATTATCATTTTTTTTTTTTCATTAGTAGGCTCAATACTAAGTAGCAACCGTACCAAAGAGTACGTCATAGTAATCATTGATGCGTTTACAAAATATTGTTACCGCACCCCTGTTAAAATCAAACTCGAAAACAGCTTGTATTATTACGATTAGTGATTTTGTGTCGTTATTTGGGGCCTCAGAAATGATTTCACAGGGAAAGGATTATTGGATGTGTGTAGGGAATTGCCTATCGAGTTCTATGAAATTTGTTTCCATCACCAACACGGACAATAAAATATCAGGCCAATTTTTTTTTATTATTCATCTCTAATCAAAATATTGTGACCCACAGAGTTCTGCGTCAGCTGGGCTGCTCGCACGGATGCAGTTCTGCACTTCGCGGACCCCAGGCGGAGTGTCTGCGAGTTCAGGCGCGCAACTCGCTTCGCCAACTTCGTAGCTCCTGTTTGTCTAAGTTCACTCTACGTCTCAAGGAAATGACTAAATATGCACCCATCAGAGAAGTTCTCGACAATCTTCATTCAACTATTGGATTTTGTACAGAACCTGCTTCCATGGTTTCTCCTATGAGTGAGTTTATTTTAATTGCTTTATTACAAATATTTTTCTTATATGTTAAGATCGGCAGACAGACAGACAGACACACCGTCAATCCACTTAATGGTAGGTGGCTCCCGTCGCCTATAACACAAGTAACGCCAAGCTGCTGCAAGTGCGCTGCCGACTACAGTAGGATTAAGGATAAGGGATTAGGAGGGGATAGGCAAATGGGCTCTGGCATCCCTTACTAACCGAAACATAACTGCACACGTGCTGGTCGGTGGTCTTCTGTAAGGGGGTGGTTACTACAGCCGGACGGGCTGCCCAAATGACTGCGAAACGCAGTGTGCCCTGCCACTACTTTCCAGCTCCAGACCAGAGCCAAATTTGAAAAGTTTATTTTTCAAAGTTGACCCTGCCGGGAAGGGGACCCAGGAACCCTAGAACAGAGCGTTAAGGCATGTTCATGGTAATATGATTAATTCTGAGGATTCACCAGGTATTACCAGAGTATCACCAGTTCGACAAAAACGGTCGGTTGACTCTGACTTCATTCAAAGTCAGCTTGTTTTTCTTGATCCACAAATTTTGATTTAGCGCTTGTTTCGAAGCTTTCTTTATTAGAAAAAAAAAAAAACAATCCATTCACATCGAAGTTAATTTAATTTTTTTTTATTTCAGACCAACAAAAACGTAACACAAGTAAATCTCCGGACATAAGCAATCTGCAAATGGGTTACGCGACTAACTTCGGCGCGAATCAAGGCGCCAACGCCAATAGGCTCATAGAGACTTTCATCGTCGAGTCAACCTTCAGGGTGCTCGTTACCAGATTCGCTATGATGCACAAGGAGCTCAAGATACTCGACAACTCTGTAATTAATTTCTAATATTACTTGTCAATTATTTACATGACATAATATATCTTTATAAAAATAGCAAACACTACTCGTATATAGTGACAGCTTTGCATCCCATGTTTAAAACCATCACGCCACACCATTACCACCAAAATTAGTTTTTGTTAGTTATCTTTATTTTTAATAAAGAATTTATTATATAATGCAACACATACTTATGAAAATAACAATTTCTTGAAATATAGGACGCCTATCCAAGCCACTAAGTTAGCAGTTAGAAGTTATGTTGTGTTTAATTCAAAATCTGTATTTAATTAAATCCTTTTCAAATAATTTCCCTAATAATCTAATCATATATAATCACGAAGAACAAGTAAGTTTTTAATCTCAGATTCCAACTAGATATTCTATCATTTGTCAATTGTATGATAAACACCATTGTGATTTCTGTAATGTCACTTGTGACACGAGTCAAACGTCCTTTTTACGAATAATTATTCAGAACTAGAGTAATCACGTGTATATAAGTTTGGTAATACTAAAAAACGCAAACTACAGTTTTTTCTGGTTTGCTTACGAGAAGAACGGCAACTGCCCTTTCGTTTAAATTTGTTTTTTGCACATGTCTTTTTTCTTCGTACGCCTTTTTTGCGTGATTGACGGTACTCTATAACAGTCCTCTGATGTTTCACAAGTCTACTAAAAGACAACCAGATTATTGAATTGAAAATCAACTGTCCAATCCACGAACTCAATGTATACATTCCAGACCTTATACATGGAGGTCCGCCACCTGTTGAACTACGTGCGAGAGGCTCATGGTGGCGAATACCGTGTTGTCGCTTTCAGCGCGCTCCTGGATACGGCAGAGCGTCCCGACGCCCATCACAAGGAAGCCAATATGCAGACCACCAGAGTCATCAGGTCCCGTTCCCGTTTTTATTTATTTTTATACTTTTCTCTCATTTTTGTATAATTGGCCTTGCAGAGCCCTAAAATTCAATTTTTTGTGAGGTTTTTTTTATGGTCGTAACTGGCAACAATTAGAAATAGATCGCTAGGAACTCAATTTTCGGTTATAATAAAATGGAATAATGACAATTTTTTAATTCTCTTTACATCTAGAACAATAAATCACGGATCTTTTTTTAAAGTGAAATTTAAGTGAAAACTTGTTTAGGCACGATAAAGAACTGAACTCGCGTGACCACAACGCACTCACATGCGCGTGACCACCATGCATGCGTGCTTGTGTGTGGGTTTGGTTATATAAATATAGTTTGTGAAGCTAAGAAGTCTTTACCTGTGACATGCAGTCCTACGACTGATACTTTTTTTTACATCAACAGAGTATAACAAAAATAATATATTAGACAGTGAGGATTTTTTACTTACATTCTAATATATTAAGTTCTTATTTTCCGCCTTGCCTTTTTACACATTTGTTTATCCTTGAAAATGTAATAGACGAACAGAGTTTCTTTCAAATTTATAATACATATTATATTATAGTCTATCTGTACTAATATTTTAAAGAGAGAGAGAGAGCAGATTTTGTCTCTGTGTTTATATGTGGAAAATAATCTCCGGAACCACTGGCATTAATATAAATATGTAATTAAATAGTTATTTAAAATCTTTCACTATTTAAAGTTTAATTATTGCGGATGTATGCTCTAGGTTATATTAAGTTCTCCAATTACACCCGGTCGGAGCCGGGCGTATTTGTATAATATATAATACTTAAGTAAGTTCCAAAAACGCTATTAGACCGCCTTAGACAGTTCTTAGGGCGCCTTAAAGTCCTTAAGTCCGCCGTTTCTTCTCGCATTTGTATTAAAGTTGTATTAAAGTGGATAAAATTATAAATGATATATTGAATGGGTGATAAATGAAAAGTGATATAGGCACATCTCTCGGGGCACTGATGACGAACGCGGTTCAGACACAGGCGCGGACTCTGGCTGCGCTCCGGATGACCGAAGTCACAAAAAGTTCACCTTCAAGAAGCGAAGCACTTCTTCCACCGGCGCACATGTTAGTACTCCGCCACACGTATGTATTTACTTACACTCGCCTTTGGTTTTAACACTTATAATCATTGTTATAGTCAACCGATTAATACATTTTCCAAAGAATAATAGCTTATTTTTTCGTTTTCTGTAATACGTGGAAGCGCGATCAATTATACTGGTATATGCTGGTATCTCCATGTCAAAGTTTCCCTACATAGATGTATGTCTTTTCAACTCTGCAAGAAATGAAACATATTGCCGGTTTATACCTCGTTTACGCGGTGCAATTTTTGTGCATTGAAAGCAAATCGCAAATTTTTGTTACTTTATTTTATTTATGAATTTCGTTTCTTAAAGGGTGCGACTACAGAAATAATAGATAGACTTAAATACCGCACACATGTTAATATTATACTTAATAATTAGTTCACGTTGGACACAGCGTGATAGGATACTAGCGGGAAGTCATTTAATGCTGAAGCGGCACTTTTGATTTTTCCTGCACTTTTGTTTTTTTTAATTTAATTGTATGTACAAGGGACGAATTATATTAGACCGTGAGGGGTCCGGACGAGGCACGCATTTGAAAATTACATATATTTTGTGTATATTAGTTCATATTAACACCGTGCATAATCTGTACCCAGACGACGCTCGGCCACTGTGTAATAAATAGCACTGCGCAGACCTGTCACGGTCTAATATAAATCATCCCTCAGATGATTGCTTTGCTCTAGACGTTAAAGAAAAACATCTTAAGGAAACCTGCGTATCACAAAAGTCTTTAAATATTCAAAGACTGCCAATACGCAGTAGGCCAGCTTTTTGGACCTCCTCTTACAATACATTTTCCATAATGTACTGACAGCAATCTAGCTCTTGCTCTTCTGGATCATTGTTAAGAAAAGTTTCTTTTTGAAATGTGTAATTACCTATTTTATATATAATTTAAAAATATATAGTATGCCTACTTGAAGTTTCATTATTACTATCTAATGCTGTAGCGACTAAATAGTGGATAAGTGGACGTTTTGCGATGTGGAGCATATGCTTGTAAATCTCTTAACATAGTACTCTAAATAATGTAAGAACCATAACAATGATTGGAGGAAAACTTATCAGGCACGCTATGTAAATTACAAAGCTCAACTTAACAGGACTGCGAGAGCTTAAATCCCTCGTACGCAGCTTTACTGAATCTGTATTAGACTTAAGAATTTTAATATCCTTCTGCTGGGCATAGCCCTCTCATCTGTGCAGGAACTGCTATACTATCTCACTGCGGATTATAATTTGCCATCTAATCCGACGACGCCAAAAATTTAACATGCTCTTCTAATATTACACTGTATCTTGATGTACACATATGGAAAATTTTTTGAACGTTGCGATTAACAGAGTCTTCTCGAGACTGAATGCGGCGAAGAATCGGCTTCGCAATCACCGCTTTCGGTGCGCACACGGCGCTACCCACTGACGCCGCGCCAATCGGAGCGCACAATCCCGCCCACGCCCTCTGTGGACATCACCCCGCACCACACGCATCACACCATGACGCACTCCAAGTCGATGCCCTCTAAGTTCCACATCAGTGGCATCGGTTAGTTAATAATGTATACTTTTTACACCTCCAGTCGCCAATTCTTTAGCTCTCCAAAAAGTGGCTACTAATCCAAGGGTTATGGCCCTAGGTGATGTTGAATCGCATGTTCGCAGTCGTAAACCTTTGGAATGGTGAGTAATACCAGGTAGCGGCTAGAATAAATGCTACACAATCCATTCATATCAATCTGACATAATTGTTTCTGTTCGCGAGTTTTAACCTAGAAAGTTCAATGTTAGTTATTTAAAAAAAAAACGGATAAAATAAGCCTTATGTCAGAAATGCCACTTAAAATTTATTGTAAGGGCCTAAGCATACGACATTTTTTAAACGAGCTGACGACATGCGTTTTTGATTTGCGCGCATTAGTAGATTGTATGCATTTGTATCCTTACAATCGCAAATGAAACGCACTTCAAAGCAAGTGTAACGCGTTTCAAAAAGGGGAAAAGGGTGTTGAGGAGGGGTGTGTATCTGTGCATTTGTAGTGATACAAACGCGAGGATCGAGTGCAAAGGTGATGACTTGCCAACTACCTTGCGTTAGCTGAGCGCCCTGATCACGTTCAATGCGCGTCGTAGGTTCATTTAAAAAACGTCGTGTGCATAGGCCTTAAGGCCCCGTAGGTGATATCGTGCCGCTCGACAATAGGTATTTGACGCGCGGCGGTGGCGCCGCCATGTGATCTTTCGTGAACTAAACTACGGACAGCGGTTGAGTCGGTGTAAACGGTTTTGATCCTTTCCATATATTTTTATAGTAATTAAGAAATTAGTAATGTCTTTTTTCAATATTTTTTTCTCTTATATTTATTAAGAATTATACAATGTTAGTTACTTTATATTAGTTTAAATATTAAATATTTTTGAGTATGTACCTCCATTACTGATACATATGTGTGAAAAAGTAAATCACTAATAGTAAAATCGTAGAGAAAGCCAATTCATTATTTATTATTATTTTATTTATCGTTTACTATTATTTCATTCATTATTATTATTTATTGTGATTGTTTATTTATTATTTTTTGAAAATTTTATAATAATGCCGGAAATCCGAAACTATTAATAAAATTAAGGAAGGTACCTAATAAAGCCATAAATTCTGTTACAAATGAAAATGCATTTATTTTTTTATGAAGTAAGGTAATCATAATTAAACTTACGTATACATATTTATTGAAGCCTCAGCAAAAAAAATTCTTTTCAAAATGGCCACCTTTAGCTTTGATAAAGGTCTTTATTCTACACTAAACGCAACAATTAAAGGATATAAAAAAAGTTCCAAATTTTTAGGTGATTTTCAACAGGCTGTAACTTCGAAGAAAATGGTCGTATAGAGCTCATTAAAAAAGGAAATTTTAGCTTCAAGTTTCTAGTTCTTGAATCTAAGCTTCAAATTTTTTTCTCGTTGGCGATTTATGAGTAATAGTCAGATAAATCAATGTTAAAAAAAAATTCAAAATTTTTCTCGTCTTGAAAATGGTGTAAAAGCCGTAATAATTTTTTTATTGTAATGGCACAGTAAAGATCTTTTAGAGAATTTAATTCCCTATAACTTGACCTCCTCATGAGCTCTGTACAATGAAAATACATGGTTTTTTTAACCAATTTCCAAAAATAAGGAGGTTTTCAATTTTGATGTCTTTTTTTGTATGTATGTTACGTGATATCTTCGCCAATTGTAAACCGATTTTCAAAATTCTTTTTGGTTCATATAGGGTTGAGGTGACAAAGCGTTCAATGACAAAGCGTACATTTTGTCATTTTGCTTGTTGTAGTGTTCTTCAATCGTGGAAATGTTTTCTTCAGTAACGAGGATATTTCTGTGTCTTTCACCGTCGTATCGGGACAGAAGGCGTTTTGATCGAGTCACTCTCTTTATCTGTAGGGATTGATTTAGGGCATGTCCTGTATATCGACAATAGCACCGAGCTTCAGGTTTTGTTTTAATATACGCGACAGAGTCCTACCCGGAATCTTCATTTCTCGCGATAAGATTTTTATTTCCTTATGGGGTTTCGGCGAATTCTGGCTTTAACAGCATTAACAGCCTTTGTAGTTCTAACAGCACGCGGCCGTCCCAATCTTTTATGGTCATCGACAGAAGAAGTGTTAGTATATCTGTCGATAGTACTATATATACGAACATACAGCTGATACCAAGCTTCTGAAGTGTCTTGAATATGACCGACGGCTCCATACCCACTCTGTGTAAGGCTGCAATCCTATTTTCTTTAACACCCCATTTCATATTGTAATTTGATAATAAACACGAAAAAAATATGTGAAATAGCGAGAAATCAAAAGAAGTTTTTGACATAAGTGTTTTCCAAATTGAAAAAGAATAAAGACTTGAAAAAAGAAAAAGTTTTGTAGCTTTTTCGCGCTTATAATTTGTTTTCTTGTTCCACCTGCAGTCTTAGTCTATGTTGGCCAAGTTTCAGATCGCTAGGCTTACGTGAAGTGGCTGAGAAATTGATTCAGTTTTGTTTGCAGACAGACAGACCAAAAGTAAAGGATGAAACATATTACACCGGGCCGGGCGCTCACCGTGTTTTTCTCAACGGCCGGGTTTGCTATTTGTCACCGTGCCGCCGACGGGCCGCCACCGGGCCTTGCCCATGCCTTTCATTTCCAAGTACTATTATACTATTTTGTATTAATATTACTATACTAGCTGTGCCCGCGACTTCGTATGCGTGATATTCGGAACAACGCGTAACTTTTTTGTTTTTCAACGAAAATATGAATTTCGAAATTTCATCGTGAACAAAAAATTCCTCACCCCGAGACCTCTTAAATGAGTACCAACACGGGGGGTCTGCGACGCACCGCTCCCGAGATATTTTTGAAAAAGTCCAAAAATGCGAATTTCGAAATTTCGTCTTCACCGAAAAATTCCTCTCCCCAAGACCTCTTAAATGAGCACAAACACGCAGGGTCTGTGACGCACCGCTCCCGAGATATTTTTGAAATTCTTTTTTGAAAAAATATTTAAACAGAAATATATTATACCTACCAGGAATAAATTAATATACATATATTATTGAAAAAATATTATACCTCGAGGCAGTCAGCCTCGGGTTAATTAATTAATTAATTTATTTATAATTTTAACAATTTAAAAAAGAAACTAAGTATACATTAAATGATACCACTAAAAAGACTAATACCCGAGCGGGCCTCGCGAAGCTGTCTCCGAGCGCACGGTGAAAAGAAATATTTTTTTGAAATTTCGCGATTGGAGCCCACGGACACGGCCCGGTGTAATATGAATTGGTTCATACAAAAGCATACTAGCATCTTCACCGGGCTCCGGACGGGGCACGGCCCGGTGTAATATAAATCATCCTTAAAGGTAGTAAAAATTATGTCCATTAAATATTTTTTTGCACCTATCAACCTTCTGAATTCATGAATTTTTTTTTCATTTCACAATGCCAAAGGCACTGTTTTTTCTCTCACGCGTCATTGTTAGATCAATAAAATATTGGATTACTTATAATTCTATTCTATTTTTCTTCGATATATAGTTATCTTCGTAATAAAGAAAAAACAACGAATATCTGAAATATAAATTACATACTATATACATCGCAATTATACTTTATAAACAAAAACATAGTTTTCATCAATATTTAGTAGACAACAAAAAAAATATAAAAAGAAAACTGTCAAAACATTTTGGTTGCGCTATATTGTTTGCCCGGTTCGCCGCCGTTCGATCGCTCGATGTGGTCACGTGGGCGCACAACGAAAAGCGATACGTCCTCCCTCTAGAAGCGCTTGGCGCGGACTGACCGGCTAGGGAGGGAATGTGTCTTCTAATATATTGCAAGATTTGCGTGTTTTTACGAAATTTTTTTTTAGTATTTTTTGTAAATCTATTTATTTAATTTTTTGCACACAAGTAGTTGATGATGTAAAGTTTACAGTGGTATTTTTATTTTTAGCAAACAACATTTAGCCTATTCAGAAAAATCATCAATTTTGGGTGGATATTTTTGAAAATTGCACTGCGTTTTATATTTTATTTTTCGAAAATTTTGTACGAAAATAAAAAATTGTTTCATTCATTCCTTAGAAGACTTCTATGCCAATGCACAGTATTTTTTTCGTTAAGTTTAAACTACAATGTCGACTGAAAACAGCAAAAAAATTGAGTCCCCGAACATCAAATTTTCTGAAACAGATGTTAGAACATGATGGATAAATCGAAATTACAGAAATAAAACAAAAATGTGGCTCATTTATTCCATTACTATTGAAATAATCTTTCTAATGACATATTACAAAGTACTCAACTCTGTTTATTTTATGAAAAATCTCTAAAATAAATTGACTGAAATCGTTGCAAAATCACCATAGGCCTCTTAAGATGTGTTAAAAGTATGAACTATTGGCTAGTATTACCTAGCCAATAATTCATACTTACCTCAATACCTTGGACTCATTTTTGTATTTAGTTTTATGTTAACAGTTTAATCAACTATTAACTAATGATTCTTTATGAATGAAATTCCTGGCTTTGTTAGAGATGCAAACAATGGGTACATTTGCCAATAGCGCATGACAACCTCGGTCCACGATAGTTTTATTAGAATCAATCTATAAACGTCTAATTTATATTTTTTGTATTGTTTTTGTAAACTTTTTATTCTTAGCGGGATTAGAAAATTGCGTATTTACTTAAAATTTTCGTATTGTATTTATAAATTCAAGAACAATAGTAATTTTTACAATTTAAACTTTAGGAATAATGATGAACTTATTTTAGTTTCAGGCTCCATAAAATAAATAATTATTTTATTCGCTACTGCATTAATTTACAAAACGATCCAAAACAACTAACAATAACTAAATTCTTACTATAGCGTAGCAAACTGTCTTGCTTACAAAAATGCGGATTGCTAATAATGCTAGTAACTTCGTCTGCGTGGAAAAATGAAATAACACCTGACGGTGGCATCGTCGTCAGCGAATTTTTTTAGACTATCCCTCGGGATTCCATCATAAAAAGCATCCTATTGTTAATTCTGGTAATAAACTATTAGAGTGCTAAATTTCATCCAAATCGGTTCTCACAAACTTTTGCATTTATAATATTAGTAGAATTATTTTTTTTGATTTATTATTTAAGAGCAACTAGGCAGGTTTGTTGCCGGTTGCTATCCCGTAGAAACAGCTTTCCGTAACGGTGCTACGTTAAATAATAAATAAACTCTCAAACTAACAATAAATAAACTAATATATTAACATAAAATTATTTGGTATTGCAGTGAAGTGGTTCCGGCAGAAGCCACCCATGGGCGCGCCGCTGGCTCGCAACGGCGGCGGGTCAGGCGAATCGCTGCCCATGTCGGGCAGCACGGCTTCGTTGGCTCGGACTTTCGCACCGCCGCATGGCCGGCCCGTGCACGTCAAGCGTCGCGTCGGCTACACGCTCAACAGGTGCTGATACTAAGGGTCAACTCATATTAGAGGAGTAGCGACGCCCAGTCGTGAGCAACTGACTCATTCGACTATCTTGTTCATATACACGATTACTGTAATTGTGTCACCATTCTAGTGCATGTTGAATATAAGGTGCATTGGACATATCATCATAATCTCAGTCCTTGGACATCTACTGCTGGATATAGGTACCCCCATATCCAATAGGACCGCGCAGTAGAAGACTGGATCCAGCGTAGACCCGCGACCCTTATTACGTCGTCTGTTCATCTTTTAAGTGGACATCTTACGCTGCGCTTGCCGGTGTGTGGTCTCCGTTCAAGAGCTTTCCGGCCACAGCGGCCGTCGGTTCTCTTCTATTTTAATGAGAATTAATAGTGCAGTGTTCGTATTAAATAGTCAAAGCACCTATATATAACAGGTATCACTTAACATAAATCACTGACACGGTCAAGCCGTAATGTGTACTATCAGTGAAGTAAAAAAAATATTTTCAGGGCAAGAAAAAGGGTGGAAGATAGATTAAATAGATTCGGATTACGGAAAATGGGAAAGAAAAGAGACGGGAGCATTGAGGAAACTTCCGGCGGATGTAAGTAAAACTATTTTACCTAAACGAATTTCATTCTTAGTCTAACTTTAATAATTTATTCACTGTAACAGACATTTATTTACATCAAAAATTACTGTAATATTAGTAAGTAATATAAACAAGTGGAACCCTATAAAATACATCTAAATCCGCTTAAACCGCTTAATCCACCACGTGAAAGGAATGATAATTTGGATACTTATTGTAACTAAACTTGATAAAAACAAAAAAAAGCGTTTAGTAATAGTGATATAAATAAAAAATGAAGTAGGAACTAGTAAGAATACGTAATAAGTACCTACACAAAATATGTAATATACAGGTGTTCTGAAGGTGGATACAAAGAGTGAAGGGGATCATACTTAGACAATTTAGAACGTTTTAAGCCATATTTGTCATAGACGAAGTCTGGTTATGAAGGTATCAACCTTCAGTATAGTGACTAATTTGTTAAATTCTTCGTCTTAATGCTATTCGTGGCTGGGTGAAATATCAAGAAAGACTTTAGTCTTGGTTAGAACTAGTTGTGGTTTGTTGTAGTGATGTCGCGGCGCGGGTCTGCCGAGGGCGGTTCCGGGGGCGGGGAGTCGGAGGTGGTGGTGCTGAAACGAAGGCGGCTGGTGCCAGCTGCGCCATTGTACGCGGGCTTAGCGCGGTTCAGCTTTCTACTGGACGCCACACAGCCTGGGGGCACCCCTGACGCTCTCTTCATGGCCGCTCTGCTCGATCTGGTGATGCCGATATACCTTGCATTATTAGAAAGAAAAAACATTTATTCATCCTATCATTTTACAAAATATAAATACAAGCAACAGAACCTGGATTAACATCAAAATAGGATACTATTTATCCTGCAAAAATGTTAGCTTTTCGAGGTATCGTCTGAATATATAAAAAATGGCGCCACTGTCTTCGCCGCGGTGGCGCCATCGTCGTTATAGCACTTAATAAATCCGGCGTTATATTAGTCATATATTCTCTATTTCAACGTGGACGAAGTCGCGAGCAGCAGCTAGTAATACATAAAATATATACACAAAGAATTGTTAATAAATAACGTGAGGAAAATGTTGCAGCACCTGTGGCTTTGTTAGTGTTATATGCCACGTTAGCCACCTACCATCAAGTGGACCGTCAGCCTCCCACTCCTCCTCTTTTTTGTCCTCTCCACGGAATTGTAATCCTGGTTTGTTATACTGTAGGGCATTGCAAAAACACTGTATTTTTTTCTCAATCACTCAAATCTGTCGAACTTACCTTGGGAACTATACAATATTGAAATTCTCAAACGAAGTCCTCGCTGAAACAAACACATTCGAATAAACTTGAGGGGTTGCACCGTCTTCTTTTTTTACTTATTTTACTTAAAACTTTCACATTTGACCAAGCGGGCTTCCAAGCAACGGATGAAGTCTTCTGTAAAAATTCTATAATAGCTTCACATGATTGTACCAATGTGAAGGGAAATCATCACAAAGCTAATATTAACTACAACGATAACATCATTGAAAATAATTTTGTCAATTTTCCGCATATTGCTTCATTTATTTACTTCTCATACCACTTATTTTTCTATTTCAGCCACACACTGTTGTAGTTGGACGCGCTGCGATTCTTTTAGAATGTGCGTTTTTAGTCCATAATTGTAACAAGGGGCAGTGGCCTTACTGGCTCAAGTCGAACATGGCTAAAAGTTCAGGTGAGAATTTATTGCGAAATCTATTTTAATAGGATCGTAGTGAATACGTCTACGAGATTTTTATTTTATTTTATCTTGACGCAGTCTTCCTATATAAAATAATAAATAATCACATTGATTCTTCTTCACTTTTAAAATCTATTTGCTTCAAAGTTCCAAAACTCGGGACAAGATCAAGAGACACATTTTACATGCCCTACTGTCGAATTAATCATGCTAAGAATTCCTTCCTACATCGTTCCAAATATCACTATAATAAGGTTCTAAATGATATCGACATATTCTCAATTAATTTAACATCATTCAAAAAGAAAGTTGGCGAATTACTTTTTTAAAAATAGTTATTTAATTAATTTATTTTTTTCAATATTTATCACTACATACCATTCTAATTTCTTTTTCTTATCTTAGTTTAGTTATCTCTTTAATGAAATTATGGTTCTTTAGGCCTATTTGTATTTTATTATATTAATTTAGTTTTATATAATGGCTGTATGTAACCTGAATTAATTAAATAAATAAATAAAGGGTGGCCGACAGGCAGACGATCCACTGGATGGTAGGTGGCTACCGTCGCCTGGGGACACATGCTACACTAGGGGGGTTGCCTACCCTGCAGGAATTTGTTTACAGCTCTCTTGAAGAAGCCCATATTATAGCTAGGTGGAAACACCTCCGAAAGGAGATTATTCCAGAGTTCGCGCGTCCGCGGAATAAAGTTTCTACTCTTCTGCGTAGAAACTTTAAGTTTCTGTGAATGAACTCTGCATCTAAGGCGCGCAGTGTAGGCATTAATTGGAACAACTCATCGGAGTACTCACCATTTATTCAACCGGTAGAACACACAAAGAGAGCCTATATCCCTTCTTAAACTAAGGGGTTCTAACCTTTGTTTAGTGAGCATTGGATCTTCAACAATTCATTCGATCGTTCTTTATAAAATAGATTAAACCTCACTAATTTTTCTAAAACTACTGAACCGACATAAAACTACTGAACTACTGATAAATTTGATTGCGTATTCACTAATAGTCTAAAGTTTAATAAATTAAGTTTAAGGCTGGTGAAACATCTACCGTATTCTAGACATAAAAGCAACACCAGGGGCATGAATTTGTGCTGCCGAACATAAGTGCGCTTGAAAGTAATTAATTGTGAATAATTGTAATTGTTCACCATTTCCATCTATGTGAGATGAAAATGGTGAATAATTACAATACACCTTCCACGGCGTTCCGTTTTCATCACACAGTTGTATATTTCTAATAGAATGTAGGCAAAATCTATGTTCTATGATCTGATAAAAAAAATATTCTGTAATTTTTAGCTTCGTCCATACCACAATTACGACGTCAACGTTTGGCTGGCAAGCTGTTTTACCAATGGGCAGAAGTAAGCGCTATATTTGCTATAATTTAATTTTATATTGATGGTTAAGGCGTACCATAGATATAATTATCCCTATAATTTGTACTCTATTTTTCTTTCGTCGTTTAATAGTAATGTATATCATATATTGACGAGCCCGTTGGATGAGTGGTTAGGATGCTTACCTTAACGCTCTGTTCTAGGGTTCCTGGGTTCGATTCCCGGCATGGTCAACTTTGAAAAATTAATTTTTCAAATTTGGCTCTGGTCTGGAAACGAAAAGTAGTGGCAGGGCACACTGCGTTCAGTCATTTGGGCAGCCCATCTGGTGGCAGTTAGGCGGCAGTTTTATTCAAGACCGTGAAATAAAAGAACGTGTGCTGTTGTGTTTCGATGAGTGAGTAAGGGTTTTCCTATCCAATCCCTTATTCTTAATCCTACTACGGTCGGCAGCGCACTTGCAGCAGCTTTGGCATTGCTTGTGTTATAGGCGACGGTAGCCACCTACCATCAAGTGGACCGGCAGCCTGTCTATAACATACAATAAAATCGTAAACGAGCCGTGTCTGTACATTAAATATTTAAAAAAAAATGGTACACGACGATTTTGACAACGTCTACTTCAGACTGGAATTACTGCTTCAATGAGTGGTTCGAAAGGATACAAAAATGTATTGATTGATACTTCGAAAATGTATTGATTGATACTCGCAGTGTTTTACTTTAAATTAAAACACATATTAAACATACTTACCTTATAATTTTTAATCACTGCCTGGTGAAACATTTGATTCCAATGACAAGAAATACTCGCGATCTTCCTCAAGTCACCTATAGTTGATTCAATATAAGGATAAACTAAATGTAAACAAACCGAACGTAGGTCACGCAGTTCATTCAGTGTTACTAAACATTTTTGAAAGTCGTATGTTTATTAAAATTTATTAAAAATTTTACAATAGTCCGGTAAATATAACAAATTAATGATATTATTAATAATACAGTGCTAGTGAAAACAATAATACTAAACGTACCTTCGGTCTTTTCTTTTTTGGAGAACTGAAGTCTTTGGAAGTGCTTGGCTCCATGATAAACAATAAATACTTAATAACAATATAAAAACCTAAACAAAATTTTAACAAACAAATTAACCTAAACAATCAACAATAAGCTTAAAACATAACAAATAATAACAAATAACTGGAACTCCAAACGAACGTAATACATCGAATGCATCGAAAAAATGTTGGTGTCCCCTAGCGGGGGTCGGTGTGTCCTTGAATACGTGCTATGAAAAAGAACGAAGAGCGCTTGCCGTTATTGTAACTACACTTGATAGAAAAGGATAGATATAAAGTTGCACGTTCTACCGGTTTAAACGGTTTTTGTTTACTAAAAGGTCATGCATATGTTGAATGGACTTTACGCAATAATGATCATAAAAAAAATATTTACCTACGGGTGAACAAAGGTGGGGGTGTAAGAGAGATAGCTACAAGAGAGATATACCGGCATTACTAGACGGAACAGAACGGCACTACGTATGCAAAAGTGGGAACGAACAGCGCTACTTTTATTGGGTTTCGAATAACGGTCAAGTTGTTTAATTTATGTATAACCTGCATATATATATATATATATCATTTCGGTGTGCCCTTCGTAATTGTAAATAGAAATGTTATCAAACTGAGTTCTTTAAAAAATTATATATTCCGTTCGATTATCACTATTTATACTTTTTTAGGCAATTGGCAACAGGTTGGAGGATATGTTGGTAGAAGATCGCAAACATCTGGATGCGGTTAAGAATTTGGTGAACGATCCTGATGGCCAACGAGAGTTGCTACAGCAAGATGAAGAAGAGGACTTCCTCGATGAAGGTGAATATGGACAAAGGCAATTATTTGTATAAGTCTATATATTTTTTTAAATATATACTTTAAATATTTTTTATACCACAATGAACAAGTACTAAGTGTAATCATCAGCCCACAACTCACATATCCTTCTAGACTCGAATCAAAACAGAAGAAGTGGAAATATTCCAACAGGTATTCATTTACTGTCTTGATTTTTTGGGCTGTATCCAACACTTTTGAAATTTCTTCCATTGCCCTCTCCATAGCTCGCTAAACATTTGCAATTTATGAATGAGACATTTCTTCAGTGTCCACGTTCCGACCATGAAATACGTGTCCATGTATGAACCCTAATACCATAAAGTATGAATAGCGAAGAATTAAATCACTGAGGTGCATCTCTATAGTTTTTGACCTGACTCTTTATAGGGTTCGATAGATATTGGAATGAATCAGTCATTATATTAATGTTGTTACTGGTTTTTGTTCGTTTTATTTTTAATTTTTATTAAATTAATTAAATATAAATTCATGAAGTATGAAGTTTTATTCATAGTTCTATTGTTCTTCTATAACAAATAACAAAATTCATATATGTAAAGGCTCCGCCATCTAGTGTGTTAGTCTGTGGCTTGTGCAATGGGTTACCTGATGGAATAAAGCAAGTCAGTTTTAAGCCAGCTACTGTGTTTTATTAAGTTCTAGTGACTATGTAACTACGAAAAAATAATCAACAATGAAGTGTATCGGTTGCAGCGAGCATTCGCCTTGGCGTCGCCACGGGCGCGTCTTGCCCGCGCGCGCTTCGACTTGTCGCCTGCGTTCTTTTACTGGAGGTGACCGCCTTTTTGCGCGAAACCTACCACGCGCTGCCCAAGACCTGCCGCTCGTCGCTTAAGGAGCGCGGACCATGGGACCGCGTCTACAGGTACCCCGGCCGAGATACTTCGAATTCCACTCTTGTCATCTGCCATTCACGTACTTCTCTCGAAAATCACGTTATCCTATCTGAGGTTTTAAAAAATTTCTTCCAGAGATTGCAATATTTAGGAAATTTTCGTAAATATGTACAAATATCACTCCGCGAAACTATTTGAGAATTGAACGTACATGAACCTAATTTACTTTTTTATCTTTTTATTCATTGATGTACTGTTATTGGTCACTAGTAATGTGGTTGCTTCGATGACTTATTAATATTAATACGATCGAGTAACAAACAACTTCACACATTTCACTTTTAGTTGGATTTTCACGCTTTGTCCTCCCAGATCTTACTGACTTCATTAGAACAGCATATTTTTCACTCACTTCCATTCCATGTTATACTCCGTGCGCTGTAGGTGCGGGTGACAGTTACGACTAGTTTCGTTTCACTCTTGAAAGTTGCCGCGATTTACTATAATGATTTAGTAATTTACCTGCACCATATTCGTAATATATTA
Source organism: Bembecia ichneumoniformis (assembly GCA_910589475.2). NCBI lineage: Eukaryota > Metazoa > Arthropoda > Insecta > Lepidoptera > Sesiidae > Bembecia > Bembecia ichneumoniformis. The sequence goes on along the minus strand of OU342528.1, from coordinate 16,273,941 downwards.
AATCACATTAATAACTGTAGTAGTAGTGTAGTAGTTCTAGTCTACAAATACAATCATATTGAAAGAAAAATTAAGCAGTGTTATGCGTATAACGTAACGCCAAAGATGTACTTAGTGATGGGATGTACTGCTACGATGGATAGTCGATATTTTTTTGTAATAAAAAACGCATATTATGCGAAGTTTCATGTTTTATTGTTAAAAAGTCTATAATTATATAAATAAAACAACAGAACATACATAGGGTATATACTCTTCCTCGCTGGACGGTCGTGCACGGGACAAGGAAAGGGATAGGAAGATTGAAGCGGCCGCGTCCAGAAACTATACAAAGATCCGCTTAGATGGAATCTTTATTTATTTACCTTTTAACCGGCATTCATATAGAAACGTACATATTATTCGTCTAAACACATATCAGAGTCAGGAACATCTGAATTGTCACTTAATTCATCATCTGAATCTGTGACGGATATTATTAACGATGACTCCATTATGTTATCAATACGGATGTCACGATCCCAATCAGACATAATGTCCCTTTTTGTTTTATTCACGACCTTAGACCAGTCTTCAGGTTGAACATTGTTGATGGCCTCTTGTAGTAGGGCCAACATCTTATTTGCCGTAAATGGCGGCGAAGTATTATTTCTTGCGGCGTAACCTTTGATTTGGGCCCAAATTAGCTCAATAGCGTTATACTGGCAATGGTAGGGTGATAGTCCAAGGACCTGGTGGCCTTTTTCTTTTGCCATATCATCCAGAGCATAGGTAGGAGTTGGTGGCTTATAACGCCGGACTAAGGCAATAACCCTATGTTTTTTGCCTTCCTTAAAAATGTACATCTTGCTAGGGCAATATCAGTTCTTTCCATAATAATCCTCCTTTTGTTAACTTTTTTGAAAACAAAGCCAATATCTTTTATAACTTGCCGCAACGAAGTAATACCTCCTTTGAACAAGTCAGCTTCTTTCAGTGATTTTAAAAGCTTGAGCAATGTGGGTAGCTCCATTCTTCTATAATAATCATAAATATTATTTCTAATAGCATCCTTATCAAAATCATCTAAATCTGTGATTGGCTTTACCTTGGTCCGCTTTTTGTTAGGTGTCGATAATTTATTTTCGGACGAACCTTCTTGGCCAATTTTCTCACGTGTTATACGCGAAACAGTATTGCGACCAATATCAAGAGCTTCGGCTACTCGTTCTACAACTCGATTCAGTGGTAACAACGGTCCATTATTTTGTTGTTCGGGGGCACAGGCCCTCAGACATGTTCCGGCTCAGACAAAATATTCTCATTCCGCGAATTTCTTACATATCAAATGAAATAATATTATATTATCTAACGTATCAGACACGCTACGTGTGTCTGATACGTTGTCTGAAGATAGAAACGGACCTTATGCGAACGAGTTTATTTTTCAATCCAATAATAATTTATTATATTTTAAGAATATTTTCCTGAAAAATAATATTTTTAATTTTAAAATTATTGTTGAATAAATTAATATTGCGCGAAGGCTATAGTTTCGCTTTTTTGTTAGTTTAGCTAAAGTGGCACGTTGTATAAATGTGTAGGTACATATTTACAGTTTTATTTTGATACCTATTTCACTAATGTGTTCGTTTAAATTAAGACTGCACTTTAAGAAATAGAAGTTTTGAAACAAATAACAGGTGACCTTGTATTTAACGTAATTTTCGATTGAAGTGATCGATTACTATAATTTCTTAATATAACTTTGATTTCCGAAGTAATGTCACCCTGCCTTGGTTTCCCATTGTGTTTGTGTGACAGTTTCGTATTATAGTACCTCATGTGTTTCACTGTTCCTCGGTGAGTACTTGTTATATGTGTTCCCTGTGACAATGATTATTTTCTGTTATTTATGTTTCGCGAAGGTGGATGGAAAAGCGGAAACGTTTGTTGTGTAAGAATAAGTGAGTTAATTATTTTACGTTCGTTCTAAGTGAAATGTAAAAAGTGCATATTTTTATACAGATTTTGTTTTAACAGGGCTCTTAGCAGTCAACACACATTAATGCCAGTCGAGTATGTGTTCTGGATCAATATAATGCATGTTACCCGCAAACAGCACCGTGCGCGCATGCGTGTAGTTTGTAAATAGGGGCCATACTTACCTACACCTTTACGAAATTCGCCTACCCTCACTACAGAAGATACCGATATCCCAAATTTAGTACTCGGACTTCTCACCTGTCGACAATTCTGGCACCTAATTTCTACCTAATTTAAATCTAACGTTTTTAATTTACACCGGTAAAAGTGCGAAAGGCACAAGTAAAATGCATGGTATGCTACGAGTATCTAACGTGACTGTTAATACCTAATAAAGTTAAATATAACACAGATCCGTTAACAGTGTACGCTTCACCTTATGTCGAGTTCTCTAAATTTTCAATAGCCCTGTTAAGTAACGAAATAGATTAGATGAAGTTAGAGTAAACATGAAATCCTAACTCGCTTGGCTAAATTGGCATGCGCAAACGAATTGAGATGAAGTAACAGTCCGGTTTGAGAATAGAAGCCACCCCGCGTGGACGGTGGACGAGGTGTGGATTTCAGAAGGTGTGTCTGGTGTAGGGAAGCGAACCGCCGCTGGAGCATGGCGCTGTCCAGTATGGGCCACTCGCAGGCCTCCGCCCAAAGTCTGCAGTCCATAGCCGGCGCCGACACAGAGAGGAAGATCTCCTTCGTCTTGCACGAGCCGGAGAACGTATCCGGCGGCAGTAACGTCACTGTAAGCTCTGCTCGACCACCTATAATATTTTCATCCTTACTCAAAACACAAATTACAATTTTGAGGACTGCCATCGCTCATTCCTTATCATTTATCCTTTGTCCTATCAATGTCGACAGCCTATTGTGAATTCCTATGGCGTACCATCAAGTGGACCATCAGCCTACCTGCCGACATTCAAAAATACCCAAAGGAGTTTACATATGCTGGTCAACAATTTCATGCGATTTTTACCGCACAAAATATCAAATTTTCGGCTTAAAGACAAAGATATGCAGCTTTACCTGTAATCTTATCTTAAGGAACGTTTTATACGATTTATACATATTTATACGGTTTGGTTGTCAGCTGCCAGACGCGGTTCCTGTAACTACCAGTGAGGACAAGAAGGGTCGACTGTGTTCGCGCGGTAAGCCTGGCATGCATCGCCGCAACACGCAACAGGCTGCGCATTCCGCATACGGCTCCTTCAAGCGGCGCTCCATCAAACTCCGCCAGAAGGACAACAGAGACGTCGAAGACTGTTAGTATCTCTCACACACTCATACACACCCATGGCCGCGCCTGTAGAGGGTTGAGTCTACGGACTAATTTCGTATTATTCTTTAGGTTGCATTTTCCGTGGGCAGCGGAAACTCGTTAGCGATACGCTCTGTTAGTGTTTTTACTTTCTAGTGGGAATCGCCGGTTTTCACGGCGGATCGCGACATCGCTAACCAGTTTGCAATTTATCGCTCGAAAAGTGATTCTACATTAAAAAAATTAAATTTAATTGCATATCTTTAATATTTTTGGGTTTAGACAAATAAATAATGTCTTTTTGGATCGAAGATTTAATTGAATAGATTTAAATTTGGAAAAAACAATATTTTTGAAAACATGATTTCTCATGTCTCGAACAGATACACCCTCGCACAAGTTACACTAAAAGTTACAATTTTTTAAAAGTTAATTCGATGTAAAGAAAATATAATCCATAAAAATGAGTTTTAAACGTTTTCAAAGTTATTTATTTTACAATTTTCTTTTAGTTGTAACTCGCAGATCAGATTCTATACAAAGTAGAAGAAAAGTATCTTCACTTTCAGACAGAAGCGACACATCTGAGGTCTACCCGGGAACAGGTAAACCATTCGCACTATAAATGTTTCTTCGTTTATTAATACTATCTACGACATCTCTTATCTTATCTTTTAATAATGTTACCATTCGTGTTGCACGTGGCAATCTACTTTTAATTAAATGTCTCATCAAAGAATGTTTTTTTCTTTTTTGTTAATTTATTGCATCATCAGTGTATTAGCAGTTGCAAAAATCATGGCTTACACATTCTTCGACATACAAAAAACGTTTCATTTTATTTAATCATAATTGTTCTCGTTGTACGCGTATTATGGGATTGAATTGCAACGTGAAACCGAACGCAGGTACAGTAATAATGCCTAGTGAAGTGGACAGCGGTGGTGAAGAGAGCCCGGGTGTGTTGTCGGACGACCATGACCATCCGCCCGACAGCCCAGACAGTAACTCAACCGATCCACCGGATACAAACAAGGGATTCCCTTGGCTTAAGGTAATTTATTGAGTTTTATAACGCGAACATTCTTCCGAACGGAATCAACATCCAAAATATTTCATATCAATAGATAACTTGGATACTTATATTATTTAGTTACATTCTGCATTCCATTCTGTGACGTATTCCAACAAAAGTTATATAAGTAACGTTCGATGTACACAGATATGTCGTGTACATCGTTTATAAGTTAACGTTTATAAGTTCATTTTTTATAAGTTCATTTTTCAACGGCAGATGTCTCTGCGCCGGCAGGTTATATCGTTTCGTTCCTCAACGCGGACGAAACTTTTCATACAAGATTTCGACGTTTGCTTTTATAAGCCCACAGAATAGAATTAGAGAACACAAATATATACTTCAGCTGTCGCACAAATGTCAAAATGAAAGATAACGTAACCCTTTTTACTTAACGCTTGTATTAATTTTACTCCTCATAAAATTTAATACCGGGGCCTTATATGGTATTTTGAAATATCCAATTACTAATATTTATGAATCCTATACCCCTATATTTGTTTTTATACGAATAATTAATTAAATTAAACCGCATAAAATCAATATGTGCACAAGATGAATATTTTTAATGTCTTTATATTTTTCAGACGATGGTGAAATTTTTGAATTCTTTCAACTACGTGTGTTGCCATCAGAACTTTTGTCATCCATATTGTTTCCGACGTAACATGCGGGCTAGCGCAAGACTCATGAAATCTGTCCAGAAGGTTAGTCGAAATTCTTCATGGTGTGTTATTTCTCTAAACCAGATATATGTTTCGTCATATGGATTTGTTTTGATTTACCAAAATGTTTTTTTATAGGTGTACGGAGAAAAATTTGGCCCCGAGGTGAATACTAAGAGCAGTGATGAAGGCATCGGAGGAGGGAGGCGAGGACGTCGTACTCGAAAGCCATCTGAACATTCCACTGATAGGTATTGTAGACCACACTTTTGTGAAGAAGTCCTAAGAAATGTGTGCGAAGTTGCGAATATGCAATAGATTTTTCTATTTGTTCTAAGCACGACAGTAACTAGCTATCTCGAATGAAGTGGACCATACTATTTTATAAACGTGAAATGAAAGTGACTCTGTCTATCTGTTAATTTTTGACGCTTTTACTCAATGAAATTTTCAATATATTTTGTTCAGGAATACAGAAAACTTTTCGTTCAGAAAAGGTTACTGTTTCCGAGGGATCATCAAAAAATATAAATCCAACGCCTGGTAAAGCTATAACAGCAATAAACATGCTTTATATTGCTTATATATATTGTCAGGCGTTATATATTTTCATTTTTAGGGTTCCGTACGTCCGAATAAAAAACGGAACCCTTATAGGATCACTCGTGTGTCCGTCTGTCCGACCATTCCACCCCCTTAACTCCGAAACTACTGAACCTAAAATTTTGAAAAATAATAATAATAATAATACAGAAATTAGTTTTCTACTTACAGATTATAGGAAAACCTATTAGAAGTCCATGATATTAAAATAACAAGGTAAATCACTCAATATTGTGCGGATAGGTAACATCGTACGGAACCCTCTTTACGCGAGTTCAACTCGCACTTGTCCCGTTTTTTTTTAACGTTGACAAAGTCACGCACACCAGCTAGTTTACTATAAAAGTGAAGATTGTGGCGCATATAAAGTACTCGAAGTATGTATCATTCGTTCGCAGGATTGATCGATCAGTAATGGAGAGTGTAGGGTTAGCGTATCGCGCAGCCGGCGTCGAGCAACTGACACATACTGAACCTCCACCTGTGACGCATCCCGCCGCCGTCCCCTTCCCGCCTCTCGAACCGCCACCGATACTCAAGTACCTCAAAGGACACGTGAGTGGACAAAGCTTTCATATTATTTTACCTATTGAAAATTGCCCGTTACGCTGATGGTGACCATTTGTCAATTTTTAAGAAACCTCCAATTGCAATCTAACAAAATCAAATCGATCAATGTTTTTTTTAATCACTACTTGGTATGGTTTCTTCTAATGGATTCTCATTTCTGTGAATTTATCTTTTTATGTTCTATGTCAATTAATATATTATCTTTTTTTTTTCTTTTCCACCTATATCCAAAATACATCCATTTTCATGTTGTTATTTAAGAATTATGTTTGCGGTAATTAAAACATAAGTGTCACCAAGAATTATTCATTTAAAGTTTAAGACAAACAAGTTTTTGTTTACTAATAAATAACTTATTGTACATGACTATTATATATTTCCAATTTAATGCTAGATATTTAAAAAAAAACACATTGGGTTTGCTATGAGTTTAATTAAAATAAGTTAATATTCTGTCAAAATTTACAACCGCGTTCAAACTTTGCGTTTACTGTCTTATACAATATTGACTTTCCCAATTTTTTTTTTGGTCAGTTATTTCTTACACATAACCTATATCAGACTTTGTCGGCGTCAGTTAGCTTGTCGATGTATAGCTTTATCGATATTTATATAATTCAAGGTTGTTGCGGTTGCAGAATTTTTAACATCCGCGGATACGGATTTTTTTTTAAATAAGTGCAGAATTGATTTTAGGAAGCAAAAATAAATTGTTGAAAATGATCATTTTAACAAGTTTTCATTAAATAAGTAGTAGAAAATTTTAGTAGAAAATTCAATTTCATAGTTCAGGCGAGATTTAGGACTAGCTCCAGTAATCAATTCGAATCTTTTGCGGATGCGGATACTGTTGCGGATGCCTAAGTCGATGCGGAAGTTCCGTATTTGCGAATGCGAATATCCGCAACACCACTGAAAATGGGTTGTCTGGTCGCAGGTTCGGGACGCATACCATGCGCCACTGGGGGCACTGGTGAAGGGTGCGACAACCCTCAGCTCGGAACAGTTCGCTGAGAGCTGTGCTGTGGCGTGGCAGTTACTGCTGGAGAAGGACCGCGAGTTGAGCTCTTGCGCCGCCGCGCTCTTCATCTTGGCCGCAGTGCGAGCACCAAATGCCGCCTCTTGCGTCATGCACGAAGACCTCAAGCACGCGGACCCAGCCATCAGGTTGGTACCCCAACGGCCCCTCAACAATAACGAATTAGCAAGTAGAATAAAGGCAGATTTAATATTGTCGTGTCGTGATGTGCTCTGATGTGGTGATTAGCGTTCACATTTGTGTGTCTTCTTCAAACGCCTTTCGACGGTATTTTGAAACAATACAGTCGTAACTCTTGGAAAGTGTACAAGTTGGCAATGTATTCCCTTGAATCTTCCGGTTCTGATTTGATTATTGAAGAAGATATTCTTCTAAAATTTCTGACACCTCTCAACACAACACATTGTCTGATCTGTCGTGACGCGGGCGCTCCCCTCTTCCCTAACCTCCACCGTTCTGACGTGACCGGGATTGCTTTTGATTCTACACAAGACACGTCAAGATACATTAATGTAAATCTCACTATATGAAACGTATGTATGCGACATCCTTTTGACGCATCACGACATCAGAGGTATATAAATCTGCCTTCAGTTATGCAGCGTATATAGCCAGTGCTACCGATATACAAACGAAGAGGGATATTCGAACAACATATAAATTATATTCCTTGAGGTAGTATAAAAAGGAGTAGAATTATAAATGTTCAGACACTAAAAGATTAAATTTTGTTATTTTTATTTCATTTTATTAATTTATATAAATAACAAGAAAATGTTAATGGAATCTGTTAAGTCTTGCTTAATTACAATGTAATTAAAATCATACAAGAACTACCTACATACTAAAAAAAATTATAAAAGAGAAGATTCATAAACTTTTGTGGTACTTTAACATTTGTTCAAATTGAGTTCATTGCGTTCAAATTAAAAGCACGGTTTCTTAATTTAATTTTTTTAACTTTGCTGATGGTTTAAACTCAAGAAACAATATATCGACTATACACCGAAAGAGACTTATTATCGTGTCAAGAAGCGTATATTTCTACAACCGAAACCTCACATAAACAATATAATTATAAAAATTGGAATCAGTGCATAAATCGTAAGCGCACTGCCGACTCTGATGGGACAACAGGTGTACAAAGTAATTAGGGGAATTCGCTTTGGGATATAGGAGAAGGAAATAAATTGGTTTATCGAAAAATGTTTGTAGGTGCGGGTATTTCATTTTAGCAGTGATAAAAAAACTGAATCACGATCAATACTTTTTGTATTATATTTTTAATATATTTTTGTAATACATATATCAATATTTTTTGCCATAAACAGTTAAACCTTTCGTATACAGGATCAACGCTATTCTTCGATTCCAAGTTATGTGGAAGCTGCGCTACCAAGTGTGGCCTCGCATGGAGGAAGGGGCTTCGATGACGTTCAAAGTGCCGCCACCAGGCATTGAGTTCACGCTGCCTTCACCTAAAATCGGTATTGAATCACTGGCCGTCGTTGACCCGCCCTGGAGCCCGCAAGCCAAGGACAAGGACATGGAGATGACCCTGAATCAAGAACGACATGTACTTCAATCATTCCTTCTACTTACGCTTTTGAAACCCTATCTAATGGGATTAACAGATCCTATATCTTCATAAATAAAAATAGATGTTCCCTATAAGGCCCCAAAACTGCTCAACCCTGAAATTTTGCATACATGTTATCAGGGGTACAGAAAAAGACATATAGGATTCAGGCAAAAGCTAGTTTTGAATAAAATCGTTGACTGTACAAAAAAAAATGAGATCAAAATTTTTAAAATGTTTTGAAAAGATAAACTTTTTTATATCATTTTATATTTTTCTTACGTAAATGTTGCCAGGCAGGCTGACGGTCCACTTCAAAGTATGTGGTCATTCATTATCTCATCCATTACTCACTTATCAAAACTCAACAGCACACGTGGAGCTATTTCATGGTAGTCTTCTGTAAGGGAATGGTTACTGTCGCCAAACGGGCTGTCCAGTTTGTAACTACGGTGTGCTTGCCATGTCACTACTCTTACATTTCAAAAAATATATATAATAGAATCGTTACAACTTCGATTATTCAAAACACCTGTCTTTAAAGTTTTTGTTTATTTCGTGCTATAGACTTATATTGAGATTTCAAAGAAATATCTTCGCTTTGTCGACAGAAAGATCTCCGATAATATTCTCAATGAAAGAGTTTTATTTGTCTTTCCAGCGTTCCCTAGTAACAGCGACGAAAACCCGCAAGAAACAACAAACTGAAGCTATTAAGAGGGCACTTCAACAACGAAACGATAAGAAGAAAGCCGAAAGAGAAAGTTTCCTCATAACGACTATACCCATAACGAGGCAGGCGGCGAGAGAGCCCGCTTTGGATCACGCGGCCGACGATCATATTGAACGTAAATGAATTGTTTTAAATTTTTAATTATAAAAATGCCTTTTAAATTACGCGCTCTAGTATAAATCTATTTATATTTTCAATTACATATTAAAGAAAGCCGTTAAAAACTCGAGAATGGATTTTAATATGTTATTGATGTTTTACTACAAACTTTTTGAGAACCAGCTAAACTAAGTTGGTTTAAAGGAGTACTATTAGGTCTTAACCTATGAAATTGCCGTTTCATAGAGAAAAAATCAATCGATTTCTTTTAAATAAAAAAATAATATAATCGAAGAATTAACTATTGTTGTCGATGCACTTTCGCCATTTCATTGGAAGTTCATTAATGCCTCTGCTATAGAAATCGATGAACTCTTTAAAAGCGTTTTTCACCGCCTTTCGGATTTCCATTTTTTCCCATGTAAAAAGTTATCCAGATTCCGAAAAAAATGGAAATCAGTTAATATAGTTAATATAGAAGTGAATATAGTGGGTGACGAAGGTTTCCAGTCGTAACTCCTGTAGTTTTGAGACGGTCTATTATAGGGTGTGTGGACGAGCGTTGTCGTGAAGAAGGAATAGACTAGAGCAACTGATAAATATCGGTTATTTGACAGCGAGCTTGTCCATCACCTTTTGTAATTCTTCACAGTACACCTTTGCAGTAATTGTCCAAGTCTCAAGAAGCTGTAATGAACAATGCCGGCAGAGGTCCACCATGCACTCACAAGCAGCTTCTTTTGACTAGATTTACGTTTGGGACATGATTGGCTGCTTACCCTGTGTCCAACCAGTGCGACAGACGTTTTCGATTGTCATACAGAATCCACTTTTCATCACAAGTGACAATCCGATTAAGAATCCCCTCATTTGTGTGCCTATTTAACAAGTTAAGACAAGCTTCGACACGATGTTGTTATTGTTCAGTGAGTTCATACGGTACCCACTTTCCAAGCCCTTTTTCTTTCCAATTTGATGTAAATGAATCAGTATCTTTATATCACTTACGGTGAAGGCTGCCACTAATTCCGACGTGATTTGAGATGAATCTACTTCCACTATGGCTTTCAATTCATCGACTTTCGTCTCAGATTGAGCACGGAGTTCATTGTTGAGATTAAAAAAAGAGAAGCGATCAAACCAAAAACGTACAGTGCGTTCACTTGCGGCGCCTGGTTCATACACATCATTGATATTGCGTATCGTCTGTGCTGCATTGGTGCCACGATAGAACTCGTACTCAAAATTAACTCTCAATTTCGATATTTCCATGATCACAGAAAAAGCGATATCAAAGAAAAATGAAAGGACTGACGGGAAAAAATGACAGCTGATTTTTTATAAGAAATGTCATAGCTATATTATAAAATTAATTTGAATTTGGAGTTCTAAGTAGAACGAAAGATATCGAAATTCACACTAGCCAGTATTTAAAATCGGCAGTTTCATAGGTAAGGACCTAATAATAATGTTGCTGATGTTCATGGGCATTACACACCCCATGGTTATTAAAGTTAGTAAAGATTAGAAAACGTTGTTCTGATAAAGTTGATATCACTTTCAGCTCCAGCAGACGAAGAAATGGTGGAAGGCGTTCGCGGATCGCACCACACACAAGTGGCGTCTGCTCTATTCCCCTCTGTGCTTTGTTCGGCAGTTGCTGAAATAGTCTCGTTGTTGGACGATGCGGCTGTTTCTAAAGATGGCTGTTCTGTGTATGAAGTGGCTTATCAGGTAACAAACCATGTGTACTACGCGATTACTCTCCCCTTTTTTTATGTCCAAGAAAAATAATAAGAAGAGTTATAATTTTATAACAGAAGAAAATATAGTGTTTCGGTACACAAAAAAATTGTTATTTTGCAGTGAATTACTCGTACTTACCCATGCGTATGATCTGTAGTCCTTCGAGCCGCATTATATTTTTAATGCGGTTGAATACTTTTAAAATTTGTATGTTTCTATGGCCCCGTGTGCCAACAGCGTCGGCGTATACAATATAGTCGGTACTGGATTCGGTACTGGACTGGCTAGACTAACAGAAAATTTGAGACAGACAAATGAATTATTTAAAAAAGAAATTCATTTTGATTTTATGAATAAAATTTTATAAATAATATAAATGATATGACTGAATCACAGTTTAGTTGATTACCCTATAACCAGCCAATTTGGGGATGCAAACTGGATTGTTTTTAAACATATTGATTAATCGCAAATGAGCTGATGAGACATCCACACACACGTGAAACTTATAACATCCTTCTTTTGCGTCGGGGTTTAAAAATTTTGTGTAATGACTGGTATGTTTCCTAAATAAAAAGAAAAAAATTGTCTCCAGGCGATATGGGGTTGCCTGGTGGAGGACTCGGCGCTGTTCCTGCGTCACGTACTGGAGCGGCTGACACGCGATCACCAGGACGAGATGTTCAAGCTGCTGCGCCATCTGATCCGGTTCATCCCGCGGCTACCGCAGCAGGCCGCTTTCGCGCTCTACAACTACATCATCGGCTACGTTATGTTCTATGTGCGCACTCCGCACGAAGATGGACAGCGGCTCATCGGCGCCGCCTTGTCTATCCTCTGGATGGTAGCTGCCACTTAACACTCAATCTCTAACCGATAAATAAACGGACCAAACTAGATTAGATAAATATAAAAAACAGGTTAGATATGAGATAACATTGTTCAACTCAACTCCATTCGCGTTTTGCTGGACGATTTTGATTACAGTTATACAGTTCCGCTTCTATCAGACCGCGTGCGGCCATCAAATCCGTTGTTATATCCGCTGAACTGCTTCTGTCAACCGCGTACAGCGCTGTCTGAGAATCTATGCTACAGTAGACGCATTATCAACCGAGTCGTCGAGCAATATCGCCAGATAGGAGTGTGCAACGGAATGCAAATTTCTATCGATAAGTGGTACGAAAACCGGCTGTAGTGGACAGATTCGATATAATCGACTAGCAAATTTTAGAAAACTAACTATGTATTTGAACTTTACTGCTAATTCAGTAAAGTTCTACTAATGCTATTCTTTTTGTTATTTACATTTTTTTCCATAAAGCCACTTTTTGAAAAAACTCGAGATATCTTAAAATATGGCTTATATGTTCTTATAGCTGATGTACATAGGCTACTTTGTATACTAAAGGTCAACCGAACCCGATTTCTGAAAACAAATATATACTGAATAAGACACACTTGTCCTCAGTTTCGCCTGTTTGGCGCGAAAGCTGAATAGGCTCGAAATGCTGCTTTGTATGGACAAAAGTTGAATTGAACTGAATAAATCTAGTTACTCCCATACAGTGACATCTCATTTTTTTTTATGTTAAGGTCGGCAGACAGGCTGACGGTCCACTTGGTGGTAGGTGCGCTGCCGATTGCAGTAGGATTAAGGATAAGGGATTAGGAGTGGATAGGGAAATGGGCTCACTGCCCAAAAAAAAAATTTTTTTTTTTCTGTTTCTGATAGCACTTGTATTTCTTCCGTAAACTTATCACGCATTTAATATAATTACAAGTGGAAAAATGTTTATTAGATACGGAAAGTGACAAAGAGATGTGTCACCAAATATGTAGAATAGTGATTCATTTCTAAATTGAAACTTTGAAGCCAATCCATGTTTTAATAGATAATATTGTATCATTCTTTTTATAACAAGGACTTTCATCCTTAATAATTTAAATAATTCAGTCTAAGTAATTGTTTTTTTCGTTAGGTAATTTGAAATATTTGTCAAAATTTAAGAACCGCTTATGCATGATGGTAAGAACGGGAGCAACTCGTACATGAAAGAAAGAAAGAAAGAAGAAATTAAATTAAATTAGTCGGCCTTATCAAATTGCCTTTATCAATTTTACATAGAATTATTTATAATAATTACACTTTTAATTTAATATTAAACTATAATACTACTAAACTATATACTATAATATTACGCATATAAAGGGAAAAGATTTGTTTGTATGTATTTTTGTATGTTGTAATGAATAAGGACCGATTTTAAAAAATCTTTCGCCTACAGAAGGCTGCATTATCAGCGTGTAATATAGGTTACTCAAGCTACCCCGATCTCCCCGTTTATCCCCCCTCCTCCTCCTCCATACAAAATTGCCGTTTTCCATGGATAATATTTTATAAAGAGACGCGGACGAAGTGCAACAGCTAGTTATAAAATAAAGTCGCTGTCCGCTTCTGTCTCTTTCTCCGCTTACTTCTAAACCACTCAATGGATTTTGATGTGGTTTTCAATCATAAAAAGAGCGATAAATGATGATTGTATGTAATTTTCAGAATAAATTGCATCCATGCGAAGGCGACGGTAGCGGTTCGCTGAGTAACACATAAACGTTAATAATTTTGCAGGTCGTCCACAGTGTACATGGCATTATGTTTAAGGATTTAAAACAAATATTGCGTAAAGAGCAGTGCGATGCGTCTATTCTGCTTACCGCCAACGTGCCCGCAGCTAAGAAAATTATCGTTCATGGGCCCCGTAAGTATATAAAAGTGAAATGTATAATTACAAAAGCGATTGAGCCTTTTTTCATTTTGTTTTATCATTTTTGATTAAATCGAAACATTTGATAGTTCTGGCCTACATTAATTAATGGAAAAATATTTTATGTCATACTTCTGAAAAAGTATGACATTTTATATTTTATATTTTTATATATTTCAGCGGACAACGAAAGCTTTATCCCTACACAGTTCCCGGTGCAAGAGGACACACAGTTCTGTGAAATATTAAGAGAGTCGCTAAGCTTTTTTAAAATTCCAGATAAATTGCATGATGAACATTTTCTCGTCGATTTCAAAACACGTGAGTAAACGAAAACACTATGTAATTTACTCTCGCAAAATTTTTTGATATGTATTTTTTAATCCTATAAGGATTTTATTTTAAAACTAGCTGAGCCTCCAATCGGTTAAAGGTCCGTTTATATTTTCAGACACATAGCGTGTCAGACAAAATAATATTATTTCATACTCGTATAATATGTAAGAACTTACTCATATCCAGTGTAACGTGTCCGCTCAGACGCCATCAGACACTGTTCGCGAACGGACGGCATTCGTGGAGAGAATATTTTGCCGGCGGAGAGCGGCCGCTGACTTCTCTGTTTTGTCTGATATGGCACGTTTCTGGTACGCTAGATGTAAATAAATTGTGTCTGACGGTGTCTGAAACGGTACGTGTCTGATATGTTCGTTGTCTAAAGATATAAACGGACCTTAAGCCGTTTCTAAGATTATCATCCACTAACGCAGACAGGCAAAAATTCTAAAAACTATTTTTTTGACCTCGATAACATAGGAGTAAGTACAACGTGTACTGTACAAATTTATTTTATTTAAAAAAAAAATTATATTACAGACCAGGGCTCGTTTACGGTTTTATTAAATGTATCGATATGATTCAACATTAAAAAATTAAATCACAATGTTCTGCTATTTTGTTGAAAATTCCTTATTATGTTGTAATCATTAAATTGTCTAAATTTGTTGAGCGATAAAAAACTATTACGAACCGAATAGATAAAATTTCCTTGCAGTATTCATTTGGTATTCAATGAATTTCTTGGAGTTCTCCTCGTGCCAAGAGATTTATCGGTTGTTTGGTTGATGGTGTATATCCAGACCTTCTGGATAATATATTGAAACAGCCGAAATAAAATTGAAAACTATTTAATTTGGCTTCTAAGAAATAGTACGTGCCGCCATGGCCACTGGTGAAACAAGAAGAAGAAGCATAGACAATTTTGCTTGCTCTATGGACGTTATACGGATTTATGTAATACAAAGCTCACAGAATATGTAGATATATTCCAATATATTACAGTTGAATTTAAGGTTTTTTTAGGGATATTTACAGGCTCAAACAATTTAAATAGAAATATACTACAAATAAAAAAAAACTACTTGTAGCTTGAAAGATTACTTCTTTCATGCTACACCTGCATCTTTTTGAATATAATCTTGAATATATTTTTGATGGCTTTTATAAACTAAGTATCGAATAAAAATCCTTCTGTATCCTCTCAATACGCGAAATATTTTGATATTCAGGCCCCGATTTAGGGTGTTCTGTAATAGATTTGCACCGGTTAAAAATAAATAGAAATAAGCCTTGTTTACGTTTCAGGTCAAATTCACAATCCGCAAAGTTACATCCGCGATTATTACTTCTTCAAACGTTCTCAGTATCCACAAGTGGGACTGGTTCACATGCCGCCCGATGAGGCTTTCGAGAAACTGCAACACCAAGAATTACTGCACAAGTTTGTCGAAATCGGCAAAGTGATGTTGACCTGGGCCATTCTTAAAAATGTCGACATGGTAAGTGTTAAACCGCTATCCGCGTTAAAAGATGGGCCCCGACGTGCCTGTCGCGGCCTGTGCCGAGGGTTCCCACGACCTGTGTAAGCCTAGCTGATTCGGGCTGCGCCGCGCCGCGCCTTTGAACTTCCGACATATCAGGACGGACTACCGCAGGCCCAAACGGATGCAACAGTTCTCACAGTCTGTCGGCTGGGCCTGGCGTGGGACCACGGCATTAGAACTAAAACCCAAGTAATATGTGTAACAATAACCTACTTATATATTATTACTAGCTGACCCAGCAGACGTTGTCCTGTCAGAACCCGAAAATAATTCCGTAACCCGATTGTGGCGCCACCTATCGGGTCCAATCTTCAAACCATATGTTAAAGTGACGCGTCTCTTCACGTCAATGAACGATGATTAAATTATTTGAATATTCTTCATACAAAAATACTAAATTCGCGATTTAAAAATGGGGGGTGGAAGTAGGAGGGTGAAAAATACTTTACGACCTATTCTCATACCTACCAAATATACAAAAAAAATCATAAAAATCGGTCAAGCCGTTTCGGAGGAGTTTTGTTAAAAACACTGTCACACCAGAACTTTATATTTTAGATTAATTAAACATACATTATATCTGTTTAAAAATTATATTTGATTTTTTATAGTAAGTAATTTTAATTTTAGGTCCTAAACCGCCGAATTAATGATAAATTAACTAGTGCCTTAACGAATGACATGTGTCATTCTACGTTACACATTTTACGTCAACATGTTCTATAGATATTGTAAAAAAGGCAGGCTGAGGGACCACTTGATGGCAGGTGATTACGACGCCACAGATGGTGCAAATGCACTGCCGATCATATTAGGAATTAGAATAACAGATAGGAAAATGAGTGGTCTTCTGTAAGGAGGTGGTTACTGCCTCAAGACGGGCTGCCCAAATGACTACAATTCGCAATGTGTCTTGCCACTACTTTATGTATATTTTAATACAAATACATAATAAGTATTAATGTAGGTATATATTATACTAGCTGAACTCGGCCACGCTTCGCTGCGGCCCATACGGCGGCGGCGTGCGCATGGGGCGCGCGGTACTGGACACTGCTTATATATAATATTATTTATCGTAGCATGAAATATTAACCTTGTATAACCTTGTATAACCTATAGCCTTCCTCGATAAATGGACTATTCAAAACAAAAAGATTTTTTCAATTCGAATCAGTAGTTCCTGAGATTAGCGCGTTCAAACAAACAAACTCTTCAGGTTATAATATTAGTATAGATTAACATATAAATAATAAACCTAATGGGCATTTCCTTTGCCATTTAAATCGAAAATCATTTCGCAATTAGAATCAAAATATATTCAGAGCATATGAATTGAAAAATATTAACATCACCTATATAATTTTCACTACTTGTCTCACAATACTTTTCATATAGAAAACTAGCTTTTGCTCGCAACTTCATCCACGCCCGTTTTTCTTAGAAGTGAAAACTTATTGCTCATATATTTTGTCAGGCGGTGACTTTTTAATTTTTATTTTTAGATGATTCCTCGGGAACCGTTTGTTTTTTTTTTTTTTTTTTTTTCATGATGAAAGGTACCCTATGTCATTTTCTGTATCCCTTACAACGTATATGCAAAATTACACTATGACCGGTTCAGGCATGAAAGCGTTAGATAGGATGTACAGTTTATAGAAAAAGACATAACGAGACCTAGGCGAAAGGTTGAATGAAACAATGCATTAACTTCCAGGTGGTTCAACGCGTCGTGTTCCTTCACGACGAGCTGATGAAGCTGCCATCGTTCCCTCGCAAAGCGCTCGAAGCGGATCTGTCGCTGTACAGTCGCGGACCGCTCGGATCCACTCTACTGGGATTGGATGTCCTACATAAATTTATGTTGGTATTCAATTGCAGCTCTTCGCTTTCTAATTTAAAATAAAAATCTCACTTTTCCGATTAGATTCGGCAATTTGAAAACCTGAAATTCTAATATTTTTAAATAAAGGCTTAATATTTCAAATCGAGTATTACATCCGTGTTTGAATACATTGAATTAATGATTTTATTTAATCATCAAACCTACTTATTCACATTCATTTCAGTTATATTTCTCTACCTGTTTTACCTTTGTCAAAGGCCTCCTTCATACCTCCCCATTCTTTCCTCTTTCTGGTTTTCCTAAACCACAAGTTAATACCGGAATCTATTTATTCGTATTAACTTTCACAGACATCCTCCAAATATTACTATTTCTCCAAATGTATATAATTTTCCTTGTATCAATAGATAACTGGATACCTAATTACTATATTATTTAATATTATATAATTTAATTACATTCTGCATACTCAGATGTCACGTGTTCCAGCAAAAGTTGTTAATTACATTCGGTATACATAGATGTTTTATAAATTCGAATAGTTCATTTTTTCGACGACTTATGTCGCTGCGCCGGCATAATGCTCGTTTTGTTCCTCAACGCGGACTACAGTTTTCATACAAGATTTTGACGTTTGCTTTTATAAGACCAGAGAATAGAATTAGGGAACATAAAATTCCATACCGGGGGCCCATGTTTGAAAATCGATTCTTAAGGAGTAAACCCAAAAAAATTTCATACATTTTGTATGGAACGTGTTTCAAGCGGTACGAAGTTCGCCGGGTCAGCTAGTTGTTTATATGTTATATAATGTTAACATTCACATCTCTAAATCAAGTCCCATTTTCTCTGCCAACATCTTAATTTAAATAGAAATAAACACTATTTGCTAAAGAATTACTTATAAATGAAAAATATTTTACGCTGAATTGCGATAAATTTTGGGTTGGTTGCCCAATCTCACAGTGAAAACCGCTGAATACGAGGCAATTAATAAACTGCAAACCAAATTTCTATTTGCTGTAGCTTATAAGTATAAGCTTAGTCTTAAATATGTGTTTATTCTAACGACATTTTCTTTTTTATATTATAGGTGGGTACGTCTAATAGCGCGTATGTTTGAAGCTATGGCCGGAAATTTCACTTCTTCACGAGACATTCATTTGTTTTTGAACGTACTCAACGGAGCCCTGATGCTTCACAGCGAAGACTCTTTAATATTACGATACGTTATAGCTACCTTTGTAAATGCTGCGTTTAATTTCAAAAGCATATTTTCAACAAACGGGTAAGTCATCTACTTGTGTAATTCATTAAGTCCTAACCTTTTTTTTGCGTTAGAAAATCTGCGAGCCAGATCCCAATCGACCATGGGGAGATGGGTGAGTTATATGGGACTTCTACCCACGGTACTTCCTCGCGCCTTTTATTGTAAGGGATCGTGGAAAACATTCATATGCCTCCTCCGCCAGACGAGGCCCGCGCACTTGTGGGCTCCACCTTGATTAGGCGCGGAGTTTGATCGCGCCGTGGAGAGTCGTGCTAGAAACACACAGCACGTCTCCCCTCGTTGCCCGGTGTTATGATGACGGCGGACAACCCCATGTCCACCGCCCCGGGCGAAGCGGCACTAGCCGCCCCATAATCACCTCTCGCAGCGGGCAGTTAGCGAGGGGCTTCACCTCTGAAGCACCCCATAACCTCTTCTCTGCGGCACAACCTACCACAGAGTAGGAGGCCGCTTCCACCTGAAACCCTCGGATAACCCCTGCTCATGTGGCGGCTCATCTCTGCGGCGTTAAGAGCTCTCGAAGATATTATATTTACCTTAAAAACTTATGAAATATTTTCTTTAGTGCCACTGAAACAGAATATCTATTGCAGTGATTTTTTTTAAAACTCTTTAAAGAGTATCTTGGCCTGTTTATTATAATATTATACATATGGTACCTACGCATATTACACAATATACGCATATTTATACAATATGGTACGCAAATAAATACGAGTAACTGGAAAATGGGTGGTAAAGTTTATATATAAAAAAAGAACTCTTTGAAGTCATAAAAGCAATCAATATATATTCCAATGTTATGCCATTCTATATCGGTGTGGTAAGCTTTGCTCTTTTAAACTAGGCAACAGGGGCGTAGCTACCGCCGCGCCGGTATCAATTCTGCTAATTCTGCTAATGGGCCCCAACGTGTGTAAGCGAAAAATCCTTAAATTATATACACAATCTCACTTTAAGAGCTTGAGTCTAAATGCGTCTAAAAACATGCAAGCATTTTTTTTTATTGTACAAAAATCTTTACCCTCCATTTGGGCTGCAACGCAGTCAGGTATAAGGGGCTATAGACAAAATGTATTAAACATATACAATCTATGCCACTTCTAGAAGGAAGATAGGCACACTTATCTGCGGCTTTCAAAAGGAATCGTTCAAACTGTTTTTATATGTTTTAAAAAAAGTTTAATAGTATCAAATACTCATAACTAATTGACCGATTTTCAGTTATCTGCTAATAATGCCAACTTTACTTCAAATTTACTCGAACCATCAAACAAACAAGCTGGTGACCACGACCATAGAGTATGCCGTGAAACAGTTCTACTTGTTGAACAGAAAACCTTTTATATTACAAATGTTTGGCTCTGTATCAGCTATATTGGACACTCATGAAGACTCGGAATATGGGTGCGCCAGTAAAGTAAGTAGCCGATTTTTTCGTGATTGTGTCAGACAATAGCTATATTTGAAAACCTGAATATGTATTCCTTTTCATAATTTCGTAATCTTTAAGATATTTTATTTTTGTGTAGTTGTTTAGGACTGTAAGCTAGCTGCTTAGTTGCAGTTTGAATACTGTTTTGGTGCTGATGATATAACTGCATCGTACTGTGCAGTGCGCTGACTCTGGCATAGTAGTTGCATAGACAGACTGCTATAGAAGTAAATTGTGCTATAGAAGTGTTCGGTCGTTAGCACTCCACTAAAATTATGTGCTAAGTGCTATTTTCCAGCTAGCTTATAGTCTAAATGCAGTCCGTCTGGAAAACCCTAAAAAACTATATCACGGGTACTCCTATAATCGTTTTGTTTTTTATGCCCCAGGGTCTCCCACATAAGTCCCAAATATGTTAATGGAGACTTAACCTAATCTACCTCAAGCTAGACAAGCAAACCATTCACTGCTAAAATTGTTCTCCATAAGTCATGGCGCTCATACAGATTGACACTGACCACACAACACTTTGTGACTAATCGCTGTAGTAAATTTTACAAGTGTTAGGTGCGAAGATAATGGGACCTTCAAACCTCCAAGTGTCTAATGTGTGTTCGAAAGTGCGTTTAATATTATTTCACATTTGCTTCGAAACTTCATTAACAACTGTTCAATAGGTACTGCAATAAGATACTAACCTCTTCTTACGAAAATATTGTACCACACAAAATGTTTGCCTTGTTGGTCTCAAGTTATAGCTAAATTTATATGCCGGTAATAAGGAGCAGACGAAGCTTAACTGCTTAAATAATGGACAGTCTGTACCATTTTTACATATATATTTTCTAGGAACCTGCAGTTAGATTTAAAAAAAATTAAACCATATGGTCTCATGAATGTAAGCCTGTTAATATCTTATCTAAAAATAAAGAACACTTATAGATAACGGAATGAAAAATATATTATAATTGCAAGTTTGCAAAGGCCCTCACAATTTTTAATTTTATCGCATTAAGGGCTTGTTTCACAATGTCCGAATAAAGTTACAATTAGGCTATTTGTCGATTAACTGTCCAGTAAACGCTTTGTGTGCGTTTCACAATCGTTGATTAGCGCTATTCAGCTGTTAAACTGCCGAATAAGTTATAGGTTAGATCATGTGGCCACTATCATACTTAACCGACGAATAGCACTGACAGTTGACATATTATTTTTACATTTTGCTATTATTCAATAAGTTTTCAATTAAAATGGATATTTACGAGGCGATGGAAGATGAAAACGATATTTTTTTTATCTCCTTTCACGCTTTCACATTTCTGGAACATTTCTTTTTATAATATTTGGCTATATAATCACTGTCAATATATTTATATAATGCCATTCATTATATATATATACACTACGTTTTATAATAACGTCTTCAATATTTCATTACCTTAAAAATTTCGAATCGCAATAACAATAACAAAACATAAACTACGTTCAATAACACAGAATATAGAAGAAACGTTTCGTTACCTCCAAATATGCTTCGCACCAAAGTATTCTTTTAATGTTTATGTAGCAAAAATATTTTTTATATAGACTGAAACGATGAAACCGGTTACATTAATAATTATTTTATCAGAAAAAATACAGTGATTTAATTTGTAATAAAATTATGGCATAATAATTCGTATAACATTAATCAACGCTCGAAACGGAACGAAAGAATTAAGACGTTGCCAACTCGCACTTGTTGACTAGCAAATCAGCAGATTTAGTTATGAGTTGGATGATTGTGAAACGCAATGCAAGTTAATGGAAAGATTCATCTGACAAGTATTTTATTCGTCGAATTACTATTCGGGACTTTATTAGCACATTGTGAAACAAGCCCTAAGTATGTATATTTTAACAACCATACAAAACAAACGAAACAATTACAGGTACAATCAAGTTGCCTTTTCAACTTGCTAATGAGCCTCGAAACACCGTCGCCGGACCCTCTACACATTGCAGAATTAATCAAAGAGGAAAAGCCACTGAAGCCGATCGACTTCTGCTACCGAGACGAAGAGGAGATGGTGAATGTACTGGACTGCATCAGCCTCTGTGTTATGGTTGTTTCCTATTCCGCTGAAAGCATACGAGGTTACCAAATGCTGGTAAGAAAGCCCATCACTTAGCCAAGGCATCACTGTTCCGAATATATTTTTAGAAAAAAATGCGTTTTGTATTGTGTACTATATTATCATAAATTTTATAAATATTCGTATATTTTAGATAATATTGCACTAACTGCATGTTATTGTTATGGCTATCGCACCTTAATGAGTAAATTAAGTGTATTTCAAGTATAATTACAAATTTATGACGACCTTCTTTTTACCCTTTAAATATGATATGTATTCTAGATAATCATATTAAGGTTACAATAAGAGACAAGAACCTCACAGCTAAAGCTAAAAAATTTCCAGATAATATTGGAGGCTATACTTCCGTGTTATATAAAACAAATTCAACTTCCGGCGTACAACAAGGAAGGCAAGACCGAGAAGGAAATCATTCAACAATTGGCAATTGCAATAAAAACCCTCGTCAATAATTGCGAGGGCCTTTCGAAGTAAGTATTTCCAATTTTAATTTATTGCTACAAACTAATATTTAAATATATATATGGAACGAAATACACGAAGCATTAATTGTGATCGCGGTGTTAAGGTCGTACAACGGCCCGTACCGCACGTCGCCGGACCATAAGGGGTCGTCGCAGCGAGGGTGCGGTCGCGCGCCTCCCGTCGAGCCCTTCATAGGCCTCGACCTGCTCGATGAAGAATCGCACTCGCGCGTTAGACCCCCGCCCGTTATGGACTACTCTGGTGCCGAAGACTCTGAGGTATAAAAACTGACCATCTCATTAGGATCATGCAGCTTTTTTGTTAAGAACCAGAAGTCGCCATAAACGCAAGAGTATACATATTACATACGCAAGGACTTGGCAGAAAAGCGTTATTTTCGTCGCCTAATTTGATTTGTTAGAGTAAAATAAAACCTTAATAGATAAAAATACAGACAGAGCATAATAGACTATATTTAAAAAAGTTTGAATCAGGCAGATTTATACAAAAATATATATAGAAAAAACAACAATCTGTTAAAACAGAATCTCAACTTATGGAACAGACTTTATAAAAAATATATAAATTTAGAAAATTAAATAATATTAATTATTTTTGACAAATAAACTATAAATATTAAATTAATAAATCCTCTATAAAAAGGAAAGTTTTTCTATAAATCCGATTAAATAACGTCACTATTTTTGGATGGTCAAGAACTTGCAACTCAGGATATGACAATTTCGGGTCAACTTTTTTGATTCGAACTGCTAGCGTGTGGAACCAACTTCCAGCACCCTTGTTTCCACAACACTACAACCCTGGACTCTTCAAGTCGCGAGTGAATCGGTTCTTAATAGACAAGCATGCTCCATCTTAGATCGCGTCATCACTTACCATCAGGTGAGACTGCGGTCAAATGCTTGATCTATCATTATAAAAAAAAAAAAAAAAAATTTAACTCAGGAAATGACAGAATTATGGAACACACACTATAGGAACAAGTTTTATGAAATTAATTTCAATACGCATAAAATTTGTTTTATAATGTAAATGCGGCTTAACCGAATTATTCAGTTGCCTATATGAAGGGAAAGATAAAAATAATTATTGATGCTATAAATTGCATATTTCAGGTAACTTTAGATCAATTGGTGCGCGCGGAGTACCGGCGACCGCGTGACGTGCTACTATCGCTGGTGGGCGAGTTCATCGATCGAGCGAGCAGCCGGCTGCTAGAGCTGAACGGCTCCAAGGGCAGCGGAGGCAGCGGAAGCAAACCACTGGAGCTCCTCGACTCCAAGTCACACGCGGTAATTACCAACATTTGCTACTCGCTTTAACTCTTGCACTCCTAGACTCGAAGTAAAACTTGGAATCCTTACAGCGCCTGGCAGAAATTGCGCACTCGCTGCTGAAGGTGTCACCGTACGACCCCGAGTCGATGGGCTGCCGCGGCCTACAGCGCTACATGACGCAGGTGTTGCCGGCGGCCGACTGGGCCGACGATGCTTTGCGCCCAGCGCTCTCCAGCATCCTGCGACGTCTCGACAAAGTCTTCCTCAAGATCGCCAAGAAGCCCAGTATTAGGGTATGTATCACTGGAATCACTCATGCTCCTAAAGTTGGTCTCATATTTGAATTGAAATGTGGGATGACCTAATTTTGATTAACTTGTAAATCGAGCCTCATTGATAATTCAAAACACAAAAAGCAATGGCTCTCTCTGTCTCTTCTAAGTGGTAAAAAATTTGAAAATTTTGAATATGTCCAAAATGCCATTTCCAGATAATTTGCACAAAAACCAATTGATTTTTATCGATCAGGCAAATTTGCATACTAGATAGCAAAAGGTTGTTTTTATTTTATATTTGTTCATAATTTGTATGGAAAAATGAGAAATGACTTTCTTTTGTAATAGGACAGTATTCCAAATGAAATTTTTGTTTATTAATTTTAACATGAAAAATGCTTAAACGTTGCACAGTAGTTTGGTTTTGTTAATAGCGTTGATACTGGCCAGTGCTACTATTAGACCAAAGGCAAAGAAGTCGTACTTTGACACACTAGCGAGTAGACACTTCACTCGCTAGTGCGTCAAAATGTCTCACCTTACTGGAATAACAATCTGCTATTATTTATTATTAACGTCTTCTACTACGCGAATGACCTTGAGCAACTGGGCTCTCTACAACCGGCCCTCGCTAGGGGCAACCGCTACTCAAAAATTTCAAAAAAACCTTTGTTTTTCTGAAACTATTGAATTAAATGAAAAACTGTTCCTGTCATTTATAGTGCAAATGAAACTCTATCATTTGATTATATACAGATTGCATTACTTCTTGAAACAACTAAGTTGAATCGATTTTTGTAAGAAAGCAATACATTAAAATTTTATTTAATTTCTCGTAAACCATAATACTTAAAACAAAAATGCCTTGTCAAAAATATAGACCAAGAAGTTATGTATCACATATATATTTTTAATTACATTGGCTTTATGTTTGAACGAGCTGAATCCGAAAACAAAGCTGTAATTATTGCGTATCGATTGCGTGGAGCCTCTTAATTAAAACATGTACTTCTATCAGACATACCTACATACCTAATGTTAAAAGCGACGTCGCGGACTGATTCTGCAATTTTAACCTAAATGCGCGTTGCCCAGGCAGTCATTGTTGTTGCCCGCTCCCTTAATATATTAAGTGTAGTATAACAATTTTATACGTAACCTTTTACAACCATCTTAGATTTTCGTCTGTTACCATTTCTGGAAAACGCAAGCTATAAAGTTACGGTTGGTGCAATGGATAACATGCACGCGTAACAAGAAAAAACAAGAAAGAAAGAGACTATTATAATTTGACCAACATAAATTAATATGACAGTTTAAATTACTTTAAAATCTAGTCAATTCTGTTTTTTTTTTAATTATATTATTAAGGGTGGCAGGCAGGGTGACAGTCCACCACATGGTTGGTGGTTACCGTCGCCTAAGGACCCAAACAAAACCAGGTCGTCTGTACATGTGAAAAGCATGTTAAACCTTGAAAAGAATTAGATGGGAAGTGAAAACTTGTTAATATTTTACTATTTCAGCGAAACACTGATTGGGATTCGGCGTCTGTCTTATTGAGCGGTGTATACCAAACAATGATACGATGTCCATATATCATGCATTGGCAACAAGTGAAAGCCTTACTTAACACAGTGCAGGTAACAGATTTCATTAAACTTTATACATTTTTTATCACTCTTATCTAAAAACAGGTTGTATTTAACTCGTAATGCAGCTTACAGATTCCCCAGGGAAGTAAGTAAACATGAAAATCTTCTAATTCACTAACACCACATAATACAAAATAGCATAAGCACAGAAGATTCACTCCGCGAATTCATTCATAAATGGCGACTCTTGCTCCGACACATTACAATGTAATTCAAGTCGCACAGCGGTTATTAACTAGAGTTTTATTCACCTAGAAGTTGCCTCTCTTTCTATCGCGTAACTCTTATCTCTTCTGACGACGGTAGGGTTGTCTTCTTTTAAAGAATAATTAATCTAATTATTTAATTACCAGTTATGTCCAAATGGTAATTAAATATTAAAAAACTATTTAATTTTACAATGTCTGCATCGAAACTTCAACCTCTTAAGAAGATAGCCACACGGCATACACGTTAGTTTGTACCTAGTCTATAAATTAAAAACTAAGTTCCCAATGGATCGTCTAAAAACATAAAAAAATTGGGCTCCATTTTAACGCCATAATAAACTAATTGTGTGCCAAATTTCATCGAAATCAGTTAAGCCATTTTTGCGTGAAAGAGTAACAAACATCCACACATACATCCATTCTCACAAACTTTCACATACACGTAGGAAGTAGTAGGCACACAGTGAAACAAGAAAGAACTGAAAAAAAAAATGAACTTGTATTCTGAGTATGAACTACCAAACATGAGAACGCTTCACATCGATATCGCTTTGTCTCATATTAACTTAAAATGCTGCCGTTGTTGTGGGCGATGCTGTATGTGTAATTTCGTTTTGTTAGGCGCTTATCGTGTCGGAGAGCAATAGCAGCGAGGCGCTGTCGACAGCGACTGCAGCGCTGATGTCGCAGCCGCCTCCTTCCACCTTCTGCAGCAACGTCGTACGTCTTATCGCACTGCAAGCCATCAACACGGGGGTCAGTATGTTATGTGTAACGCATAGATATACATCGTATTACATATAAGTGCAGGAGCTTATGGTTTTAGTCGTTTATAAATTATGCAGACAGCAGACAAATTCGCTTCAGAAAATGGCGTCACCATCCTGCGACTGTCCCCATATCATTGTGAATTTAATGCCATAGAATTGGTTTGGGCGCAGTTGAAGGGATACGTTACCAGGAACAATAAATCATATTATAATAAAAGAAGAAGACAAAATGTGTTGCTCCATCACCTTATGGACACAGTGATGGATCAGTTTATAATAAATGCAATTGATTTTGACTCTTCATCACCTAAAGTCCGAATTCACTTTCTTTTAAATATGTTCCATAACAATTCATATGTATGTAAATTATATAAAATCTTACTCACTGATTTTCTCATTTAATCAACCTTTTTAATTATGTTTCTTCCGTTCTATTCGTAATATTATAAATTACAGGACAACTATTCACTGGAACAAATGTGTGGAGGTAGCCCCATATTTCCCACCGCGGAGAAAACTGAAAATATGTTGATGAACCTTTTCATGCCTCTTTGTTTGCGCGTTGGCAGCGGAAGAAAAGGTAGGATCCAATTACATCAAAAATCTACTTTTCTTTATTTTGCATAACAATCGTCACAAAATCAAACCAAACATATTATGGTACTAAATTTACATCAAACTCGAGTTGCCACACTAAGTAACTGACTAGCCAACTCATTACACAGTGACTGGGGACGAAATTCAATATTTTCATCAATTAACTCTGGCTCAATAACCTTCTTAACGAAGACCATCATTTCCTATTCCTATCCCAAAAGATTGGTAAGGAGCACTCGAGTAAGGCTATAGTCTCCTATTAAAAGCTGTATGCGACGTCCGTCTTCAGCGTAAACGTTTTGCTCGTCGTCTGAACGCCAGGCACAGCGTGGGCGGTCATTACATATAGCTCGGCAGCAAAAAATGTCTCGGTCACAACAATAGTTGACAAACAGTGCTTGCCTGTAGTTATATCTCATTTTTTACTTACGCCAGTCACGGCGTTCACGCTACAAAGATTCGAAATAACTACAGACGCATCGCACAGCGTTTGAACGCCGCCTACGATGGTCAAATGTACATTTAATTAGTAAGCAAGGCCGATAGCATTCATAGGAAACCACAGCCTATCAAGTGTGGGACATGTGTGCAGACGTGCCGCCGTTGCGGCAATCGGACGTGAGCTACATGGTGTCGGTGGTGGTGAGCGCGCTGTGCCCGCCGGCCGCGCCCGGGCAACTGGCGGCCGTGAACGCCAAGCTCAACGCGGCCGACGCCCGCGCCAACTCGCTCACCTTCACAGGCAGCCGCGACACGCGCAACACCACCAAGCTTTCGAACACGCTCTACAAGATCGCCTTCCTGGCGCTCAAAGTGCTATGCGCGTGTTTCTCGAGCGAGCTGTGCAACGAGTGGGGGCGCATAGCGCGCGCTATGCGCGAGCTCGGGCGCCGCAACGAGGCTGCTCACCACCTGTGGAACTTCCTGGAGCACGTTGTGACGTTCCGCACGCCCCTGTATGTGCTGCTGCAGCCGTTCATAGTCCACAAGCTGACGCAACCGCCGATCGGTGACGACGAGAGGCACATGCAGTTCGTGGTGCGCGAGCGCATCCGTGGCCTCAAGTTGCCCGCGGCGAGGGCTCGTGGCGCGTTGCTCGCGGAGTTGGCACGTGAGCTACGCGCCTTGCGCGACTCCCACGACCACTACAGATTCGGTAAGCCTACCTACTTCACCTTTATTTCATATTATACAATGTTTATTATCCATACCAGGGTTGTTGCGGATATACGCAACCGCATCGCAAATGCGGAATTTCCGCATATTTCATACAGGACAGTGTTGTTTTTTTTTTTCAGACAGGACAATGTACGGGTATAAATCTAAAAGTATATACGGTACTTATAACAAAAAACTATTTTTCAAATTTTATTTGTCCGTCTGTTTGTTCCGCCTAGTCTCCAAAACGGCTGGACCAATTTTGACGGTACTTTCAATTGTAGATAGCTTATATTATAAAGAGTAACTTAGGCTTCTTTTATTTCCTATTTTACTGATTCAATTTTTATAAATAATTTCATAATGAACTATTTTTTATGAGATTACATAATATGTAAATATATTAATGTCATATTTATTATATTACATCAAAATGACATAATTTATGTTATTATTGTATAATACTAACATAATATTGGGATTGTTATGTCTATAAATAAACAGGTGAACGACTACCGTGGGCTTATGTATAATCATAAACATCAATTGAGCCGTCAGCTTGCCTGCCGACCTTTCTTTCTTTATTAGTCTGTGTAATTCACACATACTTTACGTTCTACTGCTAGGCGAGTAATCAGTAAGATCCCAGGCATGCCAGCAGTGGCGTGCGTTTCATAAAGACAAAAAGACACTGCCTACCCTACGTAACTCAGATATAAATGTTTTTAATCTTGTTCTGATACATAATAATATTTTATCTACGTGTTTTTACTTACTCTCAAATTATCGATAATTATTAAAAATTAGCTCCACCTGTCGAGTGTTGATGGTATCATCACAGTATCATATATAATTTGACGCTACACTTTCGTTTCGCTTTGCGCTGCACTAGCGCCGCTGAGGGCCTAACGGGAAAGATACAAACTATTCGTGTCTAAATGTTTATATTGTGTGCTCTCGTATCAAACGTATTTAATAGATGTGTGTTCCCATTAATACGTAGCACACAATGTCACAAATAACGCACACTAACGCACAGAGTAGACAGTGTCTTTTCACGACGAATTACGAATACCTATTACGTCACTTACCTAACTCTTCCGATTCGAAGTTGGCTGGGCTATAAAGCGACTGTTTTAAAAAGTAAAGTGTTTCATATAAGTTTTCGTTAAATAAAGCACAATATCAATTAGTACTATATTACCTTTTCTCGTATTTTTTTTAATAGCTTGAAAAAATATTCTGCCTACTAAAAACTCTGTGCACGCCACTGCATGCCAGACATAATTTATTTTCTAAAGGACAAAATGTGAGGTGTTCCTATATCGAACGAATTGAGTGGCATGAATCGAGTAGTGTTCCTATGTACTTTGAACGTATGCGTTTCTGCTAAGTTGGTTATTGGAATAGGAATTATAGGAAATAAAAGAAGCCTAAGTTCTGCCCGTAGATGGCAAGTCTCGTCATAACAAATTTTTTGCTTTCGTCCGCAGAGCAAGTGGCCGAGAACATAGGCGTGTTGGGCAAGCGGTCGTCGGAAGTATTCCCGCGCGGAGGCATCTCTCACGAAAAACACCAGCAGCATCGGCCCTCTCTCATCTCCATGCTGGTGGGGCGAGCAGCGGCCCCTCGCACCCCCGACCACCCCTCCGCACCACTAGCTGCGCAGAGAGGTGGGACTTGCCATAAGAGCATCAACGGAATTTGCAAAACTTCAAAACTAATGTATGGATGGATGTTTGTTATTCTTTCACGAAAAACGGCTCAACGGTTTTGGATTAAATGTGGTACACAGATAGTTTATTACCTGGATTAACATATAGGATACTTTTTATCCTGGCAAAATGTTAGATTCCTGAGGGATCGTCTTAAAATACAAATAATTGGGCACCACTGTCGCCGTGGCGGCGCCACTGTCGTCACAGCGATAAAGATGTCGGGCATTATAATACTCATATATTTTCTCAGGTGTTATATTTTTCAATGCGGACGGAGTCGCTGATCCTCACCATACTCACGATTACTTTGTAAATTATTCAGAGTCGCTGTCCAGCAGCTCGACGACCAGTCAGCATATGCCCACGTTGGACGCTTCGCTCAGTAACAACGGACGTGGCGACGTGGCCAATAATTCACATACAGGTAACACCAAGTTTGAAAAGCAAGTAAAGCTTAAAAGAATGAAGAAAATACCTAATTTAAAGGTACAAAGGAAATCTATCATAACGTCGCTGTCGCCTAAACTTATTTTAAATATTTACCACACGCAAAATAAAGTATGTATAAGAGTAACACAGAGTGTAAAACAGTATCATAGCCAATAATATTGACATTTAAAGATATTAATTTTCATTAGATGGCGTTACTAGTTTATTAAAACTAGACTAGATGTCTAGTTTTAATAAACTAGTAATATGTGCTCGTATAAATTATGAAATAGAAGTCCGTCACCAGATCTGAAATCACTGAGTTTTTTTGCGACAGTCTTATCGTGGTTTTATTTTAGTATCATTTAGTGCGAGTACACGTGCAAATGTACACAAAGTATTTTACAGTAATGCCATAAACTTTAAATCTACCCTGAGCGGAAATAAAGCAATTGTCGGCCGAGTAGTATTCGAAGTAAAAGGCAAGGCCGCCCGGTTACTCCACAATTGAAATTAAAAAAGCCCTTTTAACACAAGTCGAGACCGTCAATTATTTCGGCCGAGACTTGTATAGTACCATAGATAAAATACTACTTAACCAGTATAGATGGTCACTCACGTACATTGAATCCGTACCCTATCCAATTTCGCTTATTTCTAGATGCCGCCTGTGTAGTTTGTCGCTTATTTGTTGTCATTAAAAATCCGCTAGAGTCGCTGCAGTCGATCATTCAGTCAATTCTCATGTACAAGAGATGGCACTACTAAAATTTATTTAAAATATAAAAAAAGTGGGCACGAACAACGATAAAGGGGCCGTATGAACGGTATAGGTTCTGTTCTAAAAAATAGGGCAATAATATCATACATAAAAGTCACAGATTAATGATAAAAGTACCTCTCAGCAACGTCGCCCTCTAGTTATTACCACGATAATAAGGAACTATAACTGCGTGATTGAATTTGTTGGTTATAATTTTTAACAAAATACACATTAATGTTAAATTCGAGACTCTTAGTGACATCTAGGGAGTGGAAATCCCAATATGAAATTGGCTTCAGATCGTTATATGGAAGTTGACCATCTATACTCGTTAAGTAGTATTTTATCTATGATAGTACTTTTCTTTAACTTGCAAGGCAAAGATTATTAGGCAAGGACATACAAGAAAATTTATTTCTTCCAATGAAGTAGGTACTCATTTTTACTGAATAACAACTTAGGTAAAAACGTTGAAAATATTCGTTAATTCAAAATAGATTTGACAGTATGAATGAAACAAAACGGCAGTCGTCTTCTGGTCTGTGTTTCAGCACTCCTTCGGCCAAGGCTAATTTTGCTCTACAATTTTGATCATACCCGTTCCGGCAGGCAAAACATAATTAGCTCTGACAAGTCCCCCGGAATGGATATGATCAAATCTTGTCCGCATCAAATTATCCTGGGATGGAGTTCTGTAACACCGTATATCCGCGGTTAGAGCTTAGCCTTGGCCGAAGGAGTGCTGGAACACAGTACAGGATCTAGTTATTCACGCTTTAAACTGTCCAGCAAATTTTTTTAAAAATATTTTTTAAAAATAACCAAGCCATTTCTAAACAATTGTGATAAAATATTCTTAATATTGATATTTTCTTACAGGGTCGATGAACAACTGTGGAAGCGATCAGAAGCCGATGATCAGCACGCCATATGCAACCACGCAAACGAAATTACGATTTGTTTCGTCGGTCGAATTGAAGTTTACTTCAGGTGGGTTACTCTTCAGGGTTCTTTACGATCAAGCTCACTTCTTTACAAAGTGATGGCGCATGTGTTGCTCATGGGGTACAGTAACGGCGACAATTTTTTTTTTAGATTTGTTCGTTACTTACCTGACGAAATTGAAAGATTCTCGATTTGAACATTTACAAATAAAAAGCAATTAGGACAATGAAAATGGAATTCCCTGAGAAAGGATCACTTTTATATTTTGTGTGACTGTCTTTTGTTTTTCATATTTAAAATTGTTATTTAAAATTTCATATTTAAAATTTAGCACTTAAATGAAAAAAATTACATGATATCTTTCTCTGTAATTTCTTGCGATTTTCGCTGTGGCTGAGCGTTGACAGAGACTTATTAGCATTCAATGAAGAAGGACCAACTTCTTCATCGAATGCTAATAACTCTATGTTTTTAGCTGGGTTATTGTTTGTAATTACTATAAGAGTACTATCGTCGGTGCGTGTGCAGAAATCTCTTTTTTATATCAATTTTCGGCTTTTAACGCCATTCGATTATTTATTTAATCAAATACCCATACACCCTAAAAACAGCTAAGCTTATTTAAATTAAAAAATTATTTTACCGTGATTTTTTTAATTAATTACTTATTTTAATGTTCTCAAACAAGATTTAAAATAAAATGTTTTTTCTAGGCTACTGAAAAGTAGTCGAAAAAACACATTAGATGTTTACATTGATTTTACACTAAACCGCTTTGATTAATACATGATTATGAGCGTATTTAGATCTCGCTTTGATTAATATATGCAAGATAGTCTTCGGAAATGTAGTTTGCTAACTTATAACGTATGTTGTGAGTGTGAGTGAAACTGTCCTGAGAGTGCCCTATGTCCTGACGTCAGAAAATCCGTAAGGCTACGGTCTCGTATTAAATGCTATATGTAACGTGCGACTTCAGCGTAAATGTTTCGTTTGACGTCTGAACGCCAGGCACAGCATCAGCGGTCAATACCTACTTATCTCAACAGTGATCGACGTCTCGATCACAACAGTAGTCGACCAATGGTCCTTCCCTGTTGTTATATGTGATTTGGTACTGACGCTAGACACAACATTTACGCTGCAATTATTCGACATGACTAAAGACGCAGCGCAAAGCATTTGAACGTCGCCTACGACGGCAAAACGCCAACATCAGCGTGTAAGAGAGACCGCTACGACTTGACGTTGTGAGCGGCCGATGGCGTTTATAGGAAACCACGGCCTAACATGAATGTTTCCGTTGGTTTCAGAATGCAAAGGGAGCGGCGAGTGCGCGACGCCGCTGTCGCCCCTGTCGCCGGGCTCAGGGTCGGAGACGTTGGCGGAGGATAGGCCGCGGCTGCAGCGATCGCACGGCCCCTCCAAAAAGACCTTCAAGTTCCGACGCAGCAGATACTCGCGCCCCGAGTCGGACGACTGCTCTTCTCCCGGCGCCGAATCCACGCCCCTGCGGCGTCCGCCTCTGCTGCAGCCCGCCTCGGGACTCACCGATACCTCCTACGACAGCGAGATATCGCAGACCTCCTCCACCTCCGGATACAGGCGAGCATCATCAACTCAATTACCGCTACTATACTACTAAATTATAACGGGTGGCCCAATTCTTTAATTGGGCCATTAAAGAATTGGGCATTATTAGCATTTGTTTAATAAACAATTTAAAATAAAAACATTTATTTGCTGTTAAGTGATTAGTCATTTATTTTAGACCTTGATAATTCGTTTGGGTCACTTCTTGAAGATGATATCGCGTACCTTTACAGCGGATGGCGCAATGAGCTCGTTTTTCAGCATTTTCCATCAGTGTTGCGGGCTCTATAGCGACTATTTCGCGTCGATAAGTGACCTTAACACGGAGCATATACAAAGAGGAGATGTTGTTATTGAATTTTTCTATAGAGCGGCGCCGTGACTACTGCGCGGGGCAAGGAGGAAGTTAGACCCCGCCCAATTATACTTTTTCCATCTAGCGGTAAAAAGAAAACCTTCGTCTATCGACCTTTCACTACGTTGTTTAGCTATGTATTGCTAGATAGCACTAGTATCGAATACAGGGACGTACTGAATTTCAAAGAATTATTTATTTTTCAACTAATTATTTATTTACTCAAATTGTACAGCTCCTAAAACTTAATATACAGAAAAAAAACGTAACTAATAGCCAATTAATCCATTCCCGTTTTAAGTCATCTCTGGGTGGAAATCTAAAACATAATTATTTACTGATTAATAATTAAATTTATAAAAACAATTTTAATTACGGCCCTGTATATACAATTATTGACTACTTCACGATAGATGGCAGGCGAGCTAAGCAAGGTTTAAATCAATGATTAAAATATAATAAGACGACATTTTTCTCAACAAAGAAGTCTTTAGTAAAATTATAGCCAACTTAAATACGTATAATTTTGAAGATATAAATGTTATTTACGTAGCTAAAAGCCGTTTATGTTATACAATATTGCGCCATCTTTAGTCAAGTAGCATAACTATGGCAATGCAAAGATATTTTTCTAGAATTCGTCTCGATAAAGTATGAATAAAATTACTCACAAGTGAAATGTGATGCCATCCATGGCATCGGAACGTCTATCCGAATAGTTTTTACACGATAGCACACAACACTTCATATTTTTTTACTTATTTTTAATTATAAAGTTAATAGAAAATTGCAAATGAATTTTGACTACAACAAACAAGCGCCACCACTCCGTGCCGATGTCGACAGCAGACTGACCAAGACCACGCCCACAAAAAATGACGTCAGGACCTAGTTTGAAATCAGTGCACAGTTGTTTAGGCCATCTCCTCTTTGTATATGCTCCGTGGACCTTAAGTTCTTCAACAGTCAATGGCTTGTTGACCATAGGATTTGAACTTCAGAAAACTCCCCAAGAAAAAGTCAGGTGCTGTCAAATCGGCGACTTGGCCAGTCTAAATCACCTTTTTTGGAAATTAGGCAATCGACGAACTAGCCCAGGCTGTGTGGGCTGTGGCTCCATCCTGTTGGAACCAGTCCATGCCATTTATAAAGTTTCCATGCCATGTTCAGCTAAAAGTGGCAGCAAATAATTCGTTATCATTGCCCGGTAACGCTCGCCTTTGACGTTAGTCGGCGTCCCATCGTCGTCTTCAAAATAAAAGAACGGTCCAATGGCCCTATCTGCACAAATTTTAATTCCGACCCAAACGGATTTTCAGCAGCGTAAAACCGATAATTTTGTTTGTTAACCGTTTAACGAAAAATGAGCCTCGTCGAAAAAAGAGTAAAAAGTTAAAATAGGGAATCGAACAAATTTTCAGAAAGTGTTTTAAATTAATCTTCATGGATATTTATTCCCATAAAAAATACTATTTTATTTATTTATAGGCTTTTAGGTACTCAAAATCATGTTTTAATATTGTTTGTTTGAAAATGCCGCCAAAACGCCACGATAGTTCATCTGAGAGCGCGTAACGTCATTTGTGGCCATATCATAACAAAACAGCTGCATTGGCATAAGACAATGATTGCCTACAAATGACGTCACGCACTGTGATTGGTGTTTCAGTATAGATTAAAAATATTGTAAATAATAAAAATTTATTTCTTCATTTAAAAATATTTAAATGAATTATATTAAATTATTATTCGATAAATAATCGTAAAAAATTATATATTTTCTTTCTAAGTACATTTTAGATTTTAATCTGATTACTGTCCGATCCCCTATTGAATGTAGCAAAATTTTGGAGCCACTATTTACAATATAAAGAATTGGTCCATGTAGTTTAAGTGTGCAGAAATCTCTCTTTTATCTACTTAATACTTAACTTACTTACTTAACATCAAACGTCAAAAACTTATTATATTAGAATGAAATTCGAACGAGCTCTTAAGGTAGCCCTCACCTGTGATTTTTTGCGGAGTCAGAGTTAGGTGGCGAGGCTTAAAGTTTCTTCAATTCCAATTCAATAAGAATTTACAATAAACAAGTCACCATTACTGTAAGTGCCTGGGATAATGTATTACTAGCCAATTTTGCACAAAGAGGCAGGTAACTTGACAAATATAACATGAATACGCGAATGGACTGTCCAACAGTGAATGTATCTCCTCGTTTTAGTGGTGATAAAAAGTTGTGTTAACAGGGAGAGCTTGAGTCTGCAAGTGTCTATGCCGGAGTCCCCTGCGGGCGGGCACGGGGCGCGCGCCTCCCTCGCATCCCCTGACCCTCGCTCGCAGCGCACCGCCACCCCGCAGCCCAGCCCCGACGGTAAACAACCCTTCGTATGTACCACACACTTATAAGCGATATTATAACTGTCTTTTCCCTCTTTAACTTTCAACTCTCTATATACAGTCAGTCATAATTGACGGATTCCATTCCAAATTTTAAGTACTTACTCTTTAATTCAATTTTTAATACTTTATCTTGTAACAATGGCAGGGCAGACTGCGTTTCGCAGTCATTTGAGGAGGCCGTCTGGCGACAGTAACCACTTCGCTTACAGAAGACCACCGTGAAATAACAGCATGTGTGCTGTTGTGTTTCCGTGAGTGAGTAAGGGAAGCCAGAGCCCATTTCCCTAGCCCTTCCTAATACCTTTTTCTTCATCCTACTATGGTTGGCAAGGTACTTGCAGCAGTTGCAGCGTCACTTGGTAGGTGCGTTCGACCGTTATTTGGATACTACAAGTATTTTAGGAATATTGAATGGTTTACATTCATGTGAGGAGTTGAAGAAAATTACCATATTTTAAAATACAAAAAGTTTTTTCGATTTAAAGCAGTTTTAGGATAGACATTCCTTAGGAATGGTTCAACGCATGTATTTCAAATTTTCATTATATGTATATACATTTTCAGTTTTGACAGTGTCTTAGATTAGATACTTTTCCCTGTCACGGCAAATTTGTATAAGTTACCGATTCATTTTACAAACTGTGGGCATACTAACAGCAATTCTTTATAAGGGACCATCGGACACATTTCTTTCAAATATATGGGATTATGAAAAGGCAGTAATAAGCGTTGTTAATATTTGTCTTATTTCCAGCATCTTTAAGTTGCGAGTCCGGCACGTCGTCCGCCGAACGAACGGCCTTACTCGGAGGGGTGAGCCAACGGTCTCTGTTATTGAGCAGCGAACTACGTGATGAAGATACCTTGCTCTAATTACATTTGAGATTAACATCTCTAGCTTCTTTCAATGATGGCCTCTTAATAAAATCATTAGATTTTCTTAATAGTTACTATTTTATTTTTAAAAAATGAATAATTAATGTTGGCCTAGGTATTCTTTCACCCATTCTTTTTTTTTTCTGATGAATATCAACAGATTGTTTGTAATCATAATATTTGTTTGAAGATTTACACCTACGTAAATAAAACTAATAGTAACTTATTAGTTATTTATTAGGATTTAGAAAACAATTGTATTTTCAGCCATAGACAAAAGAATGTGATAGATATACATCAACAATTTAATTGTCAGTTTTAGATGAATTTATTAAATGTTTGTTCTCATTATTGACTTTTATTTATTATTAATAAAGTTATATTCGCCCACAGATTAAACAATCAACTAAAATCACATTTCCTTAAGTGTTCACAATGTCTCCCTAGTTCAAAATTTTATTCACCTCTAAATGTAGTATATATAAATTGTAAAAAAATTATATTATAAATTACAAAACTTACAACCTAAGGCTCCACAAATACTAAGAAAGGCTCAATAGCAGCTCTGACATTGTAATCCAGTGGAATTTCATGAATATACTCTGAGA